>JADLZN010002685.1:0-20252 GCA_018155175.1 Sinocyclocheilus anophthalmus | reverse complement strand
TTTCAACAAGTTGGTCTCTAATTAATTCGTCACGGAGAGCACCGAATTTGCATGGCTCAGCAAGGCTTTTTAAATCAGCGACAAACTGACTGGCTGATTCACCCGATCGTTGGCATCTTTGTCTGAAATTTAGCCGTTTCAACAGCACGCTATGAGTCTTTTGAAAATGTCCTTTTAGTCGTGCAACAGCATCAGAGTACGTATTTGCAGCGCCGAGCATCTGGAAGATCCGTAATCCCTCAGCGCCGAGACAATGGATGAGAAGTGCGCGCTTTCTCCAGTCCCTTGTTTGTTTCCCTTTTCTTCGGCTTCCCCCCCACCCCCCCCACTTTCAGGGACATCATCCAAGCCCGCGGCTACAAGGTACGTCTGAAACGACACATACCACCGCTCCCACGGCACGACAGGTTCACCAGCGTGGGACAGAAATGGCTCAGGGGGAGGCAGAGATAAAGCCATCCTCATCGCCAAATGTTATGTTCAACAAAACACATAAAAACAAAGCGTCGGGTGAATGCTAGTTTACTCAAGGAACTTCAGCGGCAACAGAACGGAATACGGTACAACTGTGAAGCATGCACATCAGCATGACTTCACGACAGTATTACTACAACAGATAATAACAACGAGGCGAAAATGAGTTAGCAACACAACAGATGTGAGTGTGTGAGGGGACATGAGGATGTGTGTAGTGCTGTGAGCGGGTTTTTCGCCCCTGTTTTTTTTTTTTTTTCTGGGGAGGAGTGAGTGAGAGTGAAGTGGTGTGATGTGCTGTGTGAGTGTGTGATGAAGTGTGAGTGTGTGTGAGTGTGTAGCGAAGTGTGCGTGAGTGTGTGCGAAGTGTGTGTGTGTGTGAGAGATGTGAGTGTGATGAAGAGGGTGTGAGGATGGCGTGAGTGTCGCTGAGGGAGTGAGATGTGTGTGACTGCATGGGTTAGTCGTGCGGGATGTGTGTGTGCGCTGACGTGTGACTGAGTGAGACTGAGGGATAGTGATGTGACGTGACGAGTGAGTGTGATGTGTGTGTGTTGTGTGTGTGTGTGTGTGCGCTGCACGTAGTGGAGTGTATGCGTGCTATGAGGTTTATGTGAGTGTGTGTGTGTGTGGTGTGTGTGTGTGTCGTGCGTGTGCAGTGGATGTGTGAGTAGTGATGATGACGTGTGCTTGTGACGTAGCTGCGTGTGTGTGCAGTGCTGTGCCGCAGTAGTGTGGTGTGTGCTGCCTGCATGCAGTGTGTGTGTGTGTGATGTGCATGTGTGTGTGAGTGTGTGTTCAGTGTGTGCTGCGCATGTGCGTGTGTGTACACCGAGTGTAGTGACGTTGTAGTGCGTGAGTGTGTGCCCCGAGATGTGTGTGTGTGTTGTCGTGTGAGATGTGACGGTGTGAGAGGTGTGCAGTGTTGGTGAGTGTGTGCGAAGATGTACACTGGTGGTGTGTGCTTGTGCCTTGGTGTGTGTGATTTGATCGGTAGGTGTGAGTGAGGAAAAGTGAGTGCACAAGCTGAGTAAGTGTGTGTGGTGTGCTGTAGATTACGTGTAGTAGTGAGTGAGTGTGTGGTGCACTGGTGTCTATGCGTGCTTGAGTGAGTAGTGTCGTGTGAGTGTGAGTCGTGTTGTGAGGGTGAATGTGAGCTGATGCTTGTGCCGTAGTGTGGGAGTGGACGTGCTTGGGCCGAGTGTGTGCGGTGATGTGTGTGCTATGTGGTTACAAGTGTGTCGTGTGAAATGTGTAGTGCTGCTGCATTGTGTGATGGAGTGGCTGCGTGTGCGTGTGCCGGTGAGTGTGAGTGCTGTGTGCGCTGCGTGTCGTGTGTGCAGTGACGTGAGCTGCTGCTGTGTGCGTAGCGTGTGGTGCCGTGCGTGCAGGTGCGTGAGCTGTGTGTGTGTGATGTGTGTCTTGTGTGTGCGTGTGTGCGGCGGAGTTGTTTGTGTGCCTGTGTGACGTGTGTGCGTGTGGTGTGCGTGAGTGTGTGTGTGTGTGTGGGTGTGGCGGCGGGGGGGTTCTGGTGGCGTGTGTGCGTGTTGTGAGTGTGTGGCGATGTGTGTGCGTGTGCTGTCGGGGGGGTGGGAGTGTGCTGCCGAGTGCGGTGTGCCGCGTGCGTGTGTGCGTGCGTGCTGAGTGAGGGAGTGAGTGCGTGCGTTCGCACCCGTGCCGTAAGTGATGTGTGTGTGTGGTGTGTGTTGTGTTTTGTGTGCGCGGCGTGTGCCGTGCGTGCGCCTGCGCTCCGGTGTTTTTGTGGGCTGTGGTGTGTGCTGCGATCGATCGCGATCTTTTTTTTTTTTTTTCTTGTTTTCTGGTTTTGTGGGTTTTTTGTTTGTTTTGGGTGTGGTGGGGGGGTTGACGGGCGGGTGGGGTTCCTGGGAGAGGAGGAGCGGAGAGACGAGAGCGGAGTGCTGAGAGAGATGTGTGCTGTGTGCGATTTACTGCTCGCATTTTTAGAGCTTTTGGATTTTCCCATCATATTTTCGTGGGGGGGGGTGCCCCACTACTTTTTTTTTTTTTTTTTTCTTTTTCTTTCTTCTCTAGCTATAATTTTAATAATTTCTACTGATGCAACTTTACTCTAATGCCTTCTTACGCCTCTTTTAGCTCTCCTTATTTTTCCATAGATGCTTCCTGCTAAACATTTTATTTCGAGATAAGTTTAACTTCCTATCATTTACTATTTTCCCAGATGACATATGCTATTATTTACCTATCATGACATGAGTGTTAGCAGCCTTTCAAGAATAGAGATCTGCTGTCACCTCTATATTTTCACTTTATTTCGAATACTGGAAGCTAAAACAAATGCTAATTTTTTTCTCCTTAAACATATTATCATCAAGAAAAGAAGTTATTAAACCTCCATATGAAATTCCTGGTATGACTCCCAATCTCACTACTTTAACATGATTTTAACAAACATAAATAAGCAATTAAGTCTAGAATATAGTAATTATGCATCGCCGAAGACACACTATGCATGGCGGATCCAAAAGCAGTTACTTTTAATAAAATTACTTTAATTTATTCGCTTAATCAGCCTATAAGATGAGTGTATATTATGTTGCTGCCGGTCTTTCCATTTAAAAATAAAAAAAATAAAAAAAATGCAATAACAATGAACCAAAACTAAGACATTCATTTAAATAAGGCCGAAAATACACTTATTTATTTAAGCGGTTAGAAAGCCAGCTATTCTTATATAATTTTGGTAAAATTAAAAGATGTTTAACATATGCCGAATTTGCCATATGTACTATTTCATGGACTGAATGTGTTTTAATTAAGATAATCAAATCCAAAACTATGATCGTTTTAGGCTAGCTGAGCGGCGACAATCAATATTCATTTCTGTTTAGGAAAGTTCAGTTTAATAGTTGCTTGAATTTATCATTGTACTAATTTTATTGTATAAGCCCTTTTTTCATTAATAAATAATGAGCCGATAAGCCATCGTTTAAAGATAAGACGGACGAAGATCCAAAAACACTTTCATTTTATTGTGATTACAACAGTAAGGCACAAAGCCCCTCCACAGTATTATATCGTTCTGCTTCATAACAGTGTTATGTGCTTTAATATAATTGCCGACTTTGTCATTGTAGCCATGCCTGATGTTGTGTGTGGAGCTGTAGCTGTGTGCCTGCCATGTTGTGTGTGTGTGTTTCATTAAGAGTAGGCCTAATATTGAATCAACCTTAAAGCATTCTTTTTTTTTTCAAGAATAGGAAAGACCTAACATTAAAGATCAAAAATGTGAGAGTGTATGCGAGATGTCGTTGTTGCCTGCAGCGGAGAAGCCTCTCGACTCTTTCTCTGTCTGATCTCCTTTGCTATGCTCAATGTGTTCTAGGTCTTTAATTCTTGATTTGGGTACGGCACAGACATGTTACAGGTAATAATGCAATCAGTGGCGTAGCAAGTCAGACCCGGGCCCATATGCAAAAAAATAGCATTTTTTTTGCAACGTTATGGGCTTCAACTCAGTTAACTTAACTTGGGCCCCATTGTTGATTTTTCTGAAGTAAATAACGTTACGTGAATCGTGACTATTCACAAGCTGTTTTATGGTATAGGCTAAATGCTTGGAAATGATGTTTAAAGTTTTCAAGTCCATTATTTGTAGCACGCAAGCCACCCAATAATCACAGCTTTGTGCTTTGTTACTACAAAGTCTCAGCCTTCTGTCAATTTTATGATAAAATACAAACAATAAATGTTTTTTTACGCTCTTTAATTTGTAGTGAAATAATTTGCTTCAGTTCTAGCTGCATATGAATCAATTATATTTTCCTCTTTAATATTTGCAGCACTGAAATAAACATAAAAATCAGAACAATTTAATACAAACGAATGTCTCATGAAATCGATCAATCAGAGTTTAAAAAAACGTCAATAAGTCTGCATTTTATTGCTGTTTTTATGTTAAATGTGAAGAATGACGGATGCCACAAACTTTTTTTTTTTTGGCTGAGTAGCCTATAGGTGGAATTTTCACATTAACTTCATAACATGATTTTATTATCGTAATTTTGACTTTATTCTTAAAATATTATGACGTTAATCTTATTTATTTAGTTAGTTATTTTTCAGCGTGACACTAAAATGCCCTGGTGCCATAAGCTATTTGCTAGTCTACTGAATGCAACCACAATGTTTGGCACAGCAGGATCAGCCCAAAAATATAAAGATAAAAAAAAAAAGCTAAAAATAATGAGGGGATATTTTAATTGTTTGTTAATAAACTAGTGTTTTCTGAGTCAGTGTCGCAAAGATGAATTGACGACTGCATCTCTACCATACTCACAGCATGCGACTGGGCCTTAGAAAGAAATGCATCTTTACGATTACATAATGAAAGAGTTTTTGTTTTCGATTGGAATTATTTCGTTTTAACATAAGTAATGTAAAGCATTGCCAATAGATACACGTATTTATCATGTCGAACCGCGCTAAGGCGCCAGTATTCCGCGGAGTTCAGTTCATCCTATATCCTTTTCGAGGGGCTCCTGCTCAAGACAGAGACGACAGAAAGCACATCAGAAAGCATTTGTATTCCTTATTTTACAAAAGCACAAGGTTTTGTTGATATTGTGAGTGCACACAAATAAAAGTAAACTTTGCAGTTCCGAATGAGGTATACACTTATCTTTATGAGCAAAAAGGACGGCATATTTTTAAGATTCCACTGTTATAAAAAAAAAGCACGCTTCAGCTTCCACTCTCCGCACAAACGATTGGATATCAAGTCAAGTCAAGTCAAGTGCTGCTTTATGTAATTCTTCAAAATGTACTACAGCACATACACAAAGATAATTGAAATTGCGTTACTCTCAGAACCTTGGTGCATACAGATAACATAAATACAGATAGGCGCTTTTTTTTTGGTGTGTTGCGCCTTTTTGCTACAGATTAAATACAAAATACAAATATACAAAAGCGTAATATGTAAACAGTATAGTATCATATAAAGCACAAGGCCAAATGGCACGATTAAGAGTGCCTAAACCAGTACAAAAGTAAAACAGTGCAGTATAATGATTGTCGTTGCAAAAAAACAATGATGTTGTAAGCATGCAATAAAGAGCTTATGTTAGTTCGATAATCGATTTAAAGTTACAGGTGCTGTGGTATTTGGAGGGAGTCCGGCTGCAGGGAGAGTCCATCAGCAGGGTCAGAGCTTCAGAGGTGCGTGGGCAAAGAAGGAGGGGGGGCACAATGGATCGCGGACGGCACGAGTTCAGCTTTCTGACAGCATTGCCATTGCCATGGTAAGAAGCCTGTCCCTTTTCCAGTACTGCTGTGTGCCTACCTGCTGGCAGAGCCCCTCCGCAGTCTCCTCACTGATGGGTAGCAGACTAGAAGAAGCCTGTGTGTTGGGTGGGGTGGGGTCACTGCAATGCCACAGCAGGCGCTTTTGCGGGTGAGAAGGGTGTTGCCTAAATAGTCCTGGATGAGGAGGGGAGAGCGGCACAACGATTTACTCAGCTGCCCTCTCACTCTGGGGGGGGGTCAAGGGGATGCTCCCTCCCGGCATTTTTTCTGTTGTGAGTTGAAGCTGTGTGTCTGGCCCGGCAGCGACGCGGTTGCAGGCCGCCATACCACAACAGTGATGCAGCTGCGTCATGGATGCATCTCCTCCTTTGATGGTGCGCGGTAGAAGGTGCACATAGCGGGGCCAGGACGGGCCCTCCGCGCACCTCTGAGAAATACTTCTCAGTTTGCGGAGGAAGTACAGACGCTGCTGTGCTTTCTTGGCCAGTGCTACGGTGTTGTCAGCCCAGGAGAGATCCCCTGTGATGTGCACACCCAGGAACTTGATGCTGCTCACCCTCTCCACAGTCACACCATTGACGGTCAGCGGAGCATGCTGAGTGCGCACTCTCCTTAAGTCAACAACAATCTCCTTTTTTTTGTATTCTCCACATTCAGAGAATGCGATTGTTCGTCACCCGCTCCCCACCTGCCCACCACCGCGCCCAGGCAGTTACCGTCGTCCTCGTTCACGTTTTTTTGAGTCTCATCTATGTTGTAATGCAGCCCAACCTACAGTCGTGTCCATCCAGCACAAACCCCTTTCGCATAGAGAGGTTGAGAAGTATGATGTGCAACCCGCCATGTGCACTATAGATCGTGTAGGCCAGGTCAGCGCACTTCGATGAAGAGGAGGGAAAGCGACTCAGCAACACTAGTCCATTGCGGGCAAGATGCAACCACATGTTCCGCTTACCCAGTAGCCCCCTTTTCTAGATGCGGGCTTGTATGAAGATGTGTTGCTCGCCGACCCGTTCGTACTGACTTGAGCGTCCTCTCCAGTCAGGAAGTACAACACCGCCCCACGTTGACACAGACGAACGATCCCCCCCAACGTGCCTTCCGACCCGCCCCCAGACAGCCTGGCACCAAGTTTGTCGATGATGAGCCCGAGGCGTTGAGGGCTATGCATTTGCAATTGATATGCCCCCCTGCACCTGAAGCCTATTTCATAAGAACAGCATCTCTGACGTATGAGTCTTTTGGTCAGGTGTGTGACCGCTGCTACTGATGTGAGGGTTCCAGTGCGCGATGGCGTCATCGGTACGAGCGTTTGCCGCCCACCTCCGCACTATGACCATCAACTGGAAGGGCGTCAGAGGAATTGTGGTATCGAGAGGATTGGAGCGCAGACCTGTGATGTGTTGCCATTGACTAGTCCAGTTACAAAGCACTTCATGGAGGATGAAAAGGGGCGTGTAACGTCGCAATTTGCGACGGTATGGTAGTCATTTTTTTTGTTATTTTCGCGCTAGGATGGAGTACGAGGCCATTCTTCGGGACTCGGTGCATTTTTGTGTGTTATTTTTTTGATGGATGGAGCTTTGAAGCAGCTGGGCGAACAAAACAGGCTCTGACTTAGCCATAAAGAGGATCTGTGTCTGTTGAAATACCGTAGATTTGTGGAGTTAGTTTGTTATCATCGGGTGACGTCCTCCCACTAGTACAATAGTTCTAAGTACCACGCCCAGGAATTTTGCGTTTGCTCAGTGACCCGGTATGTTTTGTGTTTGGTGTTTTTTGACTTAACTAGCTGTTGTTGTAAAATGGTATAAAAGAAGGACCTGAAAGGGATCTCCTCACGCTGCCTCCACGGGCGGACACGTTGTAGAGTTTTCATTTTTCATTATCTCTTTCTTTTTTTTTTTTGGTTTGTTTCGCCGTGGACCTGGAGGCTGATGAGCAGCGAATACTCTGTGCCAAAAGTGCAGTGGAATAGTCTTTTTCTGCCTCATAAGCTCGACCATGCGAGAAGACGTTCAGACTCGTTCAGAGGGAAAAAAGACCGAGCCCCCCCCCCCCCCATGGTGCTAGTCTACAGCTGGCCCCCATGCGATGGGCGCGGCTTGTAGTCAGTAAATGACCGTCATTGCTATCCCCCATGACACAGGCCTGCCCGAGCTGTCTCTGCTCGGCCGCTATCAATCTCAGATCAGTGCGATATTCCTCCTCGAGTAGGCTCTTAGCAACTCCTCTCGGACTCCTGCCCCCCCCGCAGCCGGATACTCCCCTACAACCTGGTTGGTTGCTAATAATGGATCTGGCCCCTAGCTTGTATATCTCAGCCCACCTCATCTACAAGCTGACTGGCAAGGCACCGAACCCGTTCCGAGCTCCTTCAGCCAGATGCCTCAACTGGAGGACCTCCCTGTTAGCCACGAGCTTCTGGGTTGCCCGAGACAGTGAACCCTTGGTCTATGAGACGCTCTACCATCAGCCCCTAAAATGGCACTTAGGTAGATGAGAACGGACCTAGGACTAGTCTCATCCCCTGAACCAGCCTCCACTTCCTTGAGATCTTGCCGTCCTGTGGTGTTATTGTATGTCGGCAGCCTTTGCTTTAAACATATTCCAGTCAGTGGCTGTTAAAACAGTCTTTGAAGCACGCCTTCGACGACCCCGTCCTGGCCACACCTTGATCTAGTACTGTTGTTCCCCCCCTTCCCACCCCTCCTCCAGATCCTCTTCCCCCCCCACCTATTCTGGTCGAACTGGTACTTTGGCATGACTTTTTCTAACGCAGCACCTTCGGTCTGTATGCAGTGATTTAAACATGCACCTGGCGACAGTGATGTGTCGTCTGACCACCCGAGCCGACCCGAGGTGTGGCTTGGCGAGACGCGACAGGGACGGGACTTGTAAGCTCCTCTCTCGTGTCCGTTCTCGATGCTAACATAACTGTCCAGAAGCTATTGTTTACCCGTGTCTTGCGCATACAGTCTCACTCTGTGTTTGCTGTATTTTTTGTTTCTTGGGCCCAACCTTTCCACCAATATCCGTAGGTCTGCCATGATTGAAACCCAAGCCAAGATGAGAAAAGCATCAGAGAGTTGCGAGCCTGTCCCTGCTCTACTGATGTGCTGAGAACAGTCATTTTTAGTATGCCCCTCCGACGCCTGGTATGCCACCTCGTTGTGCCTGGAGTAACTGGGAGGGATGATATACACGCCCCAACGAGTCCACGCTATGGCGCCTAGTGTATTCCCTCGGTAAATAACGCAAAAGACCAGCACTTAATCTAAGAATAAACTCAACCAGGGAAGAGCAGTTTTTGCAGACCACAACAGCATCGCGGCATCACGCATCATTGATGTAAACACAAAGCCCACCGCCGCGGGTCTTACCTCCCTCGACACGAGCTCTGTCCACTCGATAGCATGTCATCTGATCGAGAGCACTAGTACAAAAACGGATAAACTACTAGAGGACAGCTAAGCAGGGACAGTCGGAACGCTGTTGATGTGCGCAGCCTATAGTTTACCCACTGTTGAACACCAAAACACAACAGTCTACTCACTTACAGTCCTCTCGGAGTTGAGCGTATGCTAGTGTGAGTAGTCCAGTTTATATGTCAAAGAGCGTACGTTAAGACAGTCACGATGGTGCGGGGTTTTTTTTTTTTTTCCTAGCCATAGCACGGCCCTCTCGTGTGGGTTAGAACACGCTAAGCCTAGAACACGTGATACTCTCCGCGCTTACCCCCTATTCTGCCCTCAGTACCCCCTCGCGCCGCGCTTGCTGGCGCTCCGGTCCCACTGTGCGGCGAGAGAACACCAGTAGTTTGGAGGCAGTCGGTGCATGGTGTGGCTCGGAGCAGACCGGAGATCTCGCAGCTCTTCGGGTCGCGCAATGAGTCTTAACTCTAAAAATAGTGGTTCTGAGCACATCGCATGCAGAAAATCCAAGGCACCCTATATGAGCATTGCCGAAATCCAAATAGACAGCGACGAATGCCGTACAAAAACACTGCGCCCTTCGGGGAGACTCACAAGACTCCAAAAATTTTTACACGTCGACAAACACTTCTGTCACGGAGAAGAGGAGGAGAGAAGCCCACGCCAGCCGTGTGAAGCCGCCCCCGCCTTACTCTTACTACTCTACATATATACTTATATGCGCCCACGCTGAAACAGCGCCCCCTCTATTTTATCTAGCGTAATGTTTCAAACGATAATACTGAAATGCCACAAAGCTGCAACTTTATGTCTATAGATGTGTATTTTAGGACAAGTCATCCTGTTGATTGAAGAAGGCTCAATGATCACACTATGACTCAACGCCACAGTCAGTCCCAGCTTGCAGTCGATATCCTTTAAAAATAAAAACCTGAATTTAACAAACATAATATGTTCCAAACATATTTCTAAATTAGCTTAATAAAAAGAAACATGGCAACAAATGCTTTTTTTTTAAGTCAGTTTAAGAAGTTTAATAAGTTGAAACAACTTTCACAGTCAATTTGATTCAACTTAACCCAACCGTTGCTTTTTGTCATTGTAGGCTTAGGCTACTTTTTTCATTTTTTTTTAAGGATCAAAATTAATTGTATTTCAGTTTTTAGTTACATAATGGTTTTTCCCTCCCTTCATTCATTGATTTCTTAAAAACGCACCCCCAGCACCCACATTTTTCGTGGAGCCTACACCTCAGGTGCGCGTGCTTGCCGCTACCCCTCAGCACCCCCTACTTCCCGACGGTACGATTACCCCTCCCAATCCCGGCTCCCAACTATGAACCACTCATTTTCCTCCAACCATGCAGACCCCCTGCATCTGTCAGCCCCTGTTCCTCACATGCTTGATGCAAGAGTGTAGCACTTTTTATTGATTTGTTTCTTATACTTGAGTATCTAGTTGTTTGTCCATAACCAAATTAAAATCTTCTGAAATAACCATTGTTCCTTTAGCTACTAACAGTAATAAAATATATACTTTTTAAAGTTTACATTTGTATATACATTAATTATTTATGAAGTTATGAATTGTCTCCAGTATTGCTACTCCTCTTTTTGCTGATGTAAATGACGATGCGAATACTTGAGCTCCAGCCAAATTTTCAAATTTTTTATGTTCTTCTTTATTTAAATGTGTTTCTTGCAGAAAAATAATTTCCCCTTTATCTCTCTTATCCAGTTTCTGAACAATCTTTCTTTTATTAGGTTGTTTTAAACCATTTGTTTTTAAAGTATGATTAAATCCTTATTATTCCCTTTTAGTGATCTCCAATATGCTATTTATTATAATTGCTAAAGACAATATCACTTAAACCCCCTCTCCCCTCCTCAGAAATACAACATGCTACGAAATAACCAACAAAATACAACAAACTCCCAATTTGTGCATACAGGAAAGAAAAAACATAACATGTTGTAAAAAAAACAACTGCATTGGCAAACTTCCTAAAATTGTTTTAAAAAGGGATATATTTATAATGCACTTGATCTATATTAAAAACAATGGTTTGTAGGGGGCAAATGCCTGGGAAACGTATGAAGTCCCCTTTGTCCAAAAATAAAAGAAACAGAAAAAAGGAGGAAAGACCCCGGGGCAGAGGGGCAACAGGAAAAGACCACAAGAAAAACGACAAGAAAACAAAAAACACCACAACAACATAATACGTCAATAATAATATAATAATAAAAGTCATGACTGGGAACGGAATTAGTCCACGGAAGGGAGTTGAGTGCAGTTATTGCACAGAGTGAAATACAAAATAAAAAAACAAACCAAAGAACCTGACTTGAATTGACAGACTTTACCTAACCAGAAGCTACGAACTCACCGAAGAGCGTTATGGAACATATTTCCTGACTCTCTCGTCGTGAGTTTGGTTTATGCTCCACGGAGAAAGAATGATGTGATTCTTCAGTTGAGCTGACCTCATGATGATCTCTGTGTTCAGATGTTTATCTGTCTCTTTTATTTCAGTCCGTTTTATTACTCCTGATCTGCTCGGTTTCACTCTCAGTATCAGTGTCATTCATGCAATTTCTCATTCACTCTCGTCTTTCCCTTTCAGGTTCTACATTCACGTCCCCATAAGCCAACTGTGTGCTGTTCTCCCTTTCCTGCCATAGGGACTAAGCCCTGTTCCCCCCCTGATCGGCCTTTACATGTTCACACTGGAAGATAAAACAGGTACAGTAATATTTTTTTTACGAATGGTTGAATTACAGCACATCACTGATCAAGCAAATATAGGTTTATCTTAGAAATTGTTTTCATGCTGAAGTTCTTTACCATTTTTTCTCGATTGCTAAAACACAATTCAAGAAACCATTCAACTTTTTTCTCACAACTATAAACACAATCTATAAAACTATACACCAAACTTGCAAAAACCTCAAACTTCCAGGCCAAAATCAAACATTTCAGTCAAAACACATTATTTTTTGTCAGAATCAAACTTTCAGAATCAAACTCAGATGACACAGAAATACACAGACTACTCCACTGACTAGAAAACCCCAGTGAGATCAGTTCAAAACACTGTCACTAAAACCTCTTACTGGTGATCAGTGGAAGCGTGGAGGTACAGTAAAATACAACAAGGAGCTTTTAGAAACACTTTCTTTTGATTATAGTGCAATAATGTGATATACACTTTCCAAAAGAAAAAAAATTCAAAGTCCAAAGAACTGAGTATGCAACAAGTCACTGTATACTGTCAAGTACAGTAAAAGCAAAAGCAGCATGATGGAAACTTACATTACAATAATGCTTCTCCTTCTGCAATCTAAGTGCATTATTGGCAATGACAATATTTACAATGGCAATTTCTTGGTCCTCTGACTAAAGACGTTGTCAGCCTCCCCCAGGCAGCAGCCTCTCAGTTCTGCAAAAACACAGTACATATAAGATTGACTACCAATGAGCAACAAATCAGTTTGACAGTTATGAGCTTAATGGTGTACAGCATGTGAAGCAATATTTAAGAAGAACAATGAAGATTCTCTTATCTAAATTTCAACTGTATATGTAAGTAGTATTACATATGTCAGGTACCTGTTTTCTTCTCTAAATGTATGAATGAATAATGCAACTGTGAAATGGCTCAGATTCGGGTGAAATCATTGGCCAGCTTCCCTCATGATCATCCCATGAACAAGAATATTTTCAGCTAGTGTTGCATATTTGATCAGGAGCAAATGTTCTTTGGCCCCTTGCTCTTCCTCTTCCTCTGTGACTCCCACCTCTTTTCAGCTCTTTTACCACTGTTAGAGTCTAAAGCACATAATCACCTTTGATATTATACATCCTGAGATTCTGATTTTGCTACTTAGTGTTTACATACACATGGACAATTTTGTGTGTTGATTGAGTTTGGCTAGTGAACACAATTATACAACCAGGTTCAGATTTGTCTTTGACCACACCATCAATATGAAACACAAACACATAAACACTAGGGCTGGGCGATATGACGATATTATCGTATATCGACGATGTCTCGTAAGTGTAAGGGTGGTTCAGGCTGTAGGATTGCAGAATGACTAAAGAAACATTATCAGCACGATGGTATAAAACTGTGCATTTCTAATCTATTACCACCCACTGCCACTTATACCAACGACGGAAATAAGCGCGGTTAGAATAGCTACAAATGTGGGAGAGCGTTGCTATTGTGTGACTATTGTATTGCAATAGGTAGCACTTTAAGATTAACCTTGAATCAAGACTAGTTAGCACATAATTAATAATTGAAATGGTTTAATAACAATATTTTGTTATGGTTACACTTGAATTGGTTACAAAATAGATGAAGGATGGTAAAGCATAGTTAATTGTACCCAGCATGTATGTAAAATATTACCTGAGAGAGAGAGAGAGAGAGAGAGAGGGAGAGCAAAGAAAGAGAGAGAAAGAAAAAGAGGCAGCAAAGGAAAGAGACAGGGCAACAGTTACAGTCCTCTTTTATCCCTTCCTTGACCATGTGACTATAAACCAAATGTGAGTCATTCAAACTGACCAATCAGCAGATTATAACTTCACCCACTGGGCAAAAGGTGTGACAATTAGCAGACCCCCGATGTATACACATGTTGGCCTACAGGCCTTGATCACTATCAGCACCTCTGTGCCTTCAGGAATGCCAAATGGCCCTTTTGTTACTCAAGATAGGTTTGGGACAGGAAAGCAGAAGTCTTTGATAATTTTTGACCTTACATAAGTATCGCGATGTCGATATCAACAGTCAGGTAACAGACGATTATCGGCATTATCTGGGAGGGAACAAAATGACAAATGATAAATCTTAGGATGTTGCAACTAAATTTTAAAAAAAAAAAAAAAAAAAACCAAAATTTTAAGGGCCCATAGTAACCATCCGGGCTTGTGTTTCAGAAACCTGCTTACGCTACGTTGTTCGTAAGTTATACCTTAAGTTGTACCTTTAAGTTAATTACGTGTTTCCCGAAACGCTCTTAGTTAAGTATACCTTCTGTAAGTCATTCGTTCGTAAGGTTAGTCTGGACCACTCTTAGCTATACCTTATCGCTGTTCACAGTTCACTCCGCTAGTGGCCACCACTGTGCAAAAACCTTCTTCACATTTCAGTCGATATGATTGTAATTCTGTGGCAAGAAAAAGTGCAGAACCAAATAAATATTACAATTCTAAAGTTGTAATACACCCAGTGTTCAATTAGTGTTCAATAAATTGAAGTGTTTTTATGCAAAGAATAAAACTGTCATTATACTGATGGTTGTTAGTTTTTCCATTATAATATACAAAGGCACATCGGCTGGGAAACAATTAGGCAGCACATAATTAGGAGTCTATTTATAGGGAATGAATGTGATGGGGGGTTTGGTCAAACTATGACAGCGAGACAGTGAATAGGTGTCCTAAATCAAAGACGGCTGCATCTGCGGAGCCAGTTAGTGTATGTGCACTATTTCATAATACTGTCAGAATAGCTACCATGTCAAAAGATACAATTCTACAAAAATGTCGCCTGCCACGGGAGCAAATTCAGCAGCTTTTACATCTTGTTGGTCAAACTTTGTAGAGACAAACTTGACAAAGCTACCCTCTAAGCCCCGAAATTCAGCTGCTGGCGGCTCTATGTTTTTATGCTGTGGGGAGTTTTCTGGAGGTGGTTGGGGATATACCGATTATATAGCCTACGTATGCCTTTCGCCAGGCACGAAGTGATGGAGGCACATCAAGGCTTCCATGCCATTGTAGGTGTCCCGTGAGTAATTGGCCTTGTGGACAGGACACTTATCCCCATCGCCAACCCATCAGCGCCGACCAGGCCTTCATAATATATATGAACATGAGAATTAAATGACTTTTTCAAAAGCAAGCAAAGCCTAAGACAGTTAATGTTTGCAAAAATTATAAAGGTACTAAACCCACCCACCACGAACAAAACAAAGCGCACGCACAAAAACCTACTCGCGATACGCGAACACTGGACTGAGCTCTCTTTCTCGCATTCTTACACATTCGAATGGACAAATACACACAGAATTATATCAAAATATCCCTTAAATACAATCGGTTATGTCTTAAGTGAACGTAAAGAGTTGAGAAAGAAAACAAGGGTGTATTGGATCCGTGCATTGACAGCAGCCGCTGCCGCCAGTCATTAATGTTAATCAAAGAACAAAAGAAAAGAAAATCCTTCACTGATCTTGACTGAATCACTTTTTTGTAACCTCAGTTTATATTTTATTTTGCCTGTTGTTCGGCTCTGACTACTGTAATGGCAACGTGCATCTTTGTGCGATTATTTTGGAGATGCGTTCCAATATAATTTATCCTTATTTAGGGTATTGGCCTATTCTATTTTGATCTGCAGTTTAATAAAAGTTAAACAGAAAAAAAGACAAATAGTAGCACTGCATGTGTTTCTGAATATTTATTTAAACAATGTATAATGATGAAATCCACAAACATGAGTTATAATTAAAATACACAAATTCCTTCACAGCCTATTTATACAGCGCACATAGTGCCCTATTTATTTATTTTTATTTTTTAAACAGTGGATACAGTATAATTATGTTTAATTAAGCTGAGATATAGCACTATAAATTATTAATTAATTTGCGGATGAAGACATTATAGGCCTAAATCGGAAGCTCGGCCACTACAACAGCACACGTTCGGAGATTCGGTCAGGCCCAATAATTTATATTGTGGCGTTGTATGTTGAGTCATAAATAAACATATAAAAAAAATAAATACAAAATTAAATTTAAATACCTGCTCTAATAAAAACGCAGATTAGTTCATTTCGTTAAAAAACGGGCCGGAAATAGACCTCCGAACTAGGCTAACAGAAAGGGAAAAAAAACCTGGTGTGTGTTTATGGTGAATGCCGGCAATGTTGTCTCGGCGGGGACGGGGCGTGGTGGAGGTGGGGCTTATGTAGACGATATTATCGGTTTTTAAAGACGATTATTGATACGCTGTTTTTGACATATCGCCCAGCCCTAATAAACACAACACAATTATCAAAACTAACCAAACACAATCATTGTGGCTTTGATTAATATTTCCAATTGCCTTAAGCAAAAGGGATCTTTTTTAAATGTTCCTCTTTCTCTATTTTTCTGTCTACGTTAAGGTTTGTCCATCACCAAGATGTTAGTAGAGGCCACACGTTCTCAACCATGATTCAAAAACACTCCAGTAGTTCTAATCACTCCAACCCTGCTAATTTATGCATTAAAAAACAAATGCGGCATGCATTAAATATAATATATTATATATATATATAATCTATATATATTAATGGTATTATACAAAAAACTAGGGTGTTCTATCAATAAATGTGCAAAGATATTTGAAATGATCAACAATCTTAACTGGGTGACTGTCTGTCATTACAGGCGCAACTGCAAACCCCTGCCTAGTGTGATCAAATACTAATTCCTTAGTTTTATTTATATTACATATTTGTGTTTTCTGAATGAGAACATGGTTAAACCTTTGCAAAATGAGGGCATTTTTGTGTAGAGTTGTGCAGAAAACATTGAGAAAATTGGAACATCTATGAAAACAGGTGAATTGAGAAATGTGTCCTTGTTTCAGGAGCTGGATTATTGGTTTGGGAAATTAAGCAACCTGAATCAGTTACTGTTGGTTAGCAACTGAAGGAAAACTGTAATCTGTCATGGAAAGAGTCGTGGCACAGAGGGTTGATCACATGATCTGGATATACAGTATAAAGCTGTTGTGCTCAAGGAATCTGAGCTGATTTATGTCCTGTTCGCTCACTCTCTCCTCACACTGTCCTGTCTTTGTAATTAAATCTCTTTGATGAAAATGTGATGGAAAAATGATACTGCATTTCACTTTTTTCATTTCACAGATGCTATTGGATGGGGCTGTGTGATTGTGTTTCTGCAGATACTCTGGATGGTTATGAGGTTTACAGATGGCTATTACAATTTTGATGAGGGTACAGTATATTGATCATCTAGTTAAATTTTCTACATTAGTTTGGAAAATACTTGAGTAATCTGTGATATTAAACAGTTCTGTACCAGAAATATTAAGCAGATTTTTTTGTTGAGTTTAGAAGAGACACAATTTTGCAAAAAAAAAAAAAAAACCTGTCCCATGTCTTCTTGTAATTTTATTTGTTGTGAAACGGCTGACAGACACAGTGAGCATGTGTGACGGTCATTTCGTTACATGATAATTCATTAATCTACGTCATACTTTCACAATGTAACATGATAAAATATGATAAATTGATATAAACACAATACGTCAGAATTATCTGTCTCATATGAGCTGTGGAAGAATGAAGGACTGAATTAAATCATATCATAAATTAAATCATTAAATCAAGAAAACAAAGATTCATAAATAATTTATAATTTATAAATCTATAACTTTTCAGCAACTTTTCATTTATTTTGAATTTCATGTTAAATGTCTAACACTGCATTTCAGATTTTCCCCGTTATGTTGCTGTGTATGTGTTTGGATCAGTCGGGGTTGTGTTACTGAACTCTGCTGCTCTGATAACAGAACTGATCCTCAAAACTGGTGAGTGAACAACATACACTTTAATATACAGTATTTTATACAATTAATTTGAGAAAAATAATCCATAAAGTTCATAGTAAATATATGCTTTAAATGTATTAATAAGACCTAATTTTATTAGTAAGTGACTAAATGCAGAAATACTTTAAATTGTCTCACACTGAGATAGAAATCACCTTCTCAAACTAGTCACATTTTTTAGGTCCAGTTCTCACTATTAACTAAATATTAACTACAGCTTTTGCCTCAATAAACTTTTAATTTGCTGCTTATTAATAGTTAGTAAGGTAGTTGTTAAGTTTAGGTATTGGGCAGGATTAGGGATGCAGAATATGGTCATGCAGTATATGTGCTTTATAAGTACTAAACAGTGTTGGGGAAGCTACTCTGAAACTGTAGCTTGACCAGCTACAAGCTATTCATAAATTAAAGTAGTTAAGATACATTCAAGCTACACTTTTGAAAAAGTAGCAAGCTTCCAGTGTCCATCGATTTTTATTATTTTTTTTTTTTTTTTACAATTAACATTACAAATAACTAAACAATTATTAAGAATTATAATGAAGTTATAAGTAAAATATAATAAAGTTATAATTAAAATATTTGGGATTTAAAACAACATATTGTAATGCAATCATTATTTCAAAGAGTAATTTTGTTAAATAGTATTTTAGTTAATTAGTAATGCTACAAACGTAACAATGTAAGACACAATGTCTGCAATAAAATGGTTATTCGGAGGAGTAATAAAACAAGAGGTTAAACTCACAGTCATGCGGGATTATGACTGTGATGGGAGGCGATATCAGAGCGTGCGTGAACACTGTTGCTTTGCGTTTATCTCGACGCAACAGCATTTGCCAAGAAAGCACATACTATATAGCGATTTTATTTTGTGCGATAGTGTTTATTTACACAACGTGGGGGGACAGATGCTATTAGGACCGTTCATATTGTAAAATATACATGGATATAGGTGCAATAAAAGAAGAAAACTTAATCAGTTTAAAAAACGGCTATATTCACTCTGTATGTGCTGTAGTCTTCGACGTAGACCCCATTTTCTCTTTGTTTGCGTTAAATACAGTTGATTATGTGAACTATCCAAGCCTGTACATCCTTGCCAAGATCATCAGCGATCTCTTGGCGGTTGTTGGAAGCCTGTAAAGGCGCAATGCATATCCGCACAGAGAAGATGTAAGCGGTTAATGATGCCATTTAGTTTGGGATCTAGTCAGAAGACGAAGCTGAGCGGTTCTTGCAATCCAGCTCGAAACCGTCAGAACGCAAAACTGAAAGTAGCTTTGGTCGTGCTACACTGTACTTGCTGGAAAGTGTTAGCTTCAGGAAAAAGCTACATTGTTTTTAAACAGTAGCTCATACAGAAAGTACTGAAAAATGTGTTCGCTAGTAGCGTTGCATTGTAGCTAGCTATCCCACACCTGGTTACCAAACAGCTAATATGCTAGAAAATGCATGGAAAATAAGCAACTGTAATAGTGAGAATTGGTTCCTCTACTAAAGTGTTCCCTAAATTGTTTTCAATCAAACTATTGTGTACGGTGGCCGGACGAGAGCTCACGCGCTGAACTTAAGAAAACACATGCAATGAAAAACACCAGAAATTAAGAAAACATTTCATCAATTTGACAAACACGCGCTGCAAATCATCCCAAAATGCAAATGAAGCAAAGCGCTGCAAATGCACGGACCACAACGGAAAGTTTAGGGGACCAAAAAAGTGAGCGGACCCGCTGGGATTTGTTTTGTTGCAGTGTTTCTTTTTTTGAGTTTTCTGCTAGTCGATCCTTTGAAAAAAAAAAAAGTTTTTATTGAAGATATAACATTCACATGGGATACAGTCATAGCAATAAAATACACACACACAGAATACAAAACAATAAATACATGAAGAATAATAAAAATGAAATATAAACGGAACATAAACAAATAAATAAAAAGTTAAACATCCTTTTTTTTTTTAAATAAATAAATCATAAATAAATTTTAAAAAAAAATTACTTAAATGGAAAATTACACATAAAATGTCAACTTCAAAGAAAACACAGGAGGTAACCCTTACATCAAAGTCAATATCTTTTCCATCAATACAGTAGTTTTAGCAGCTTTCATATTAAGTGATGAGCAGAGAGATTCATAAAATAATTTCAAATCAATACAATAAATCCTAAAATTGGGCATACAATCTGTGCAGTGGCTATTGGTCAGTGGAGTTGTCGATGAACTGAAAGGTGAGTTTTTTTTTGTTTATTTTAACACCCTAATTGCATGATTCCTTTGTCTTTTAGATATTACTAGCCGAAATAATCTGCCGAATTACACGAGTAACTGTGAAACGTAATATAAGATGGCTAACTTAATTAAATATTCTAGGCTAATGAAAGAAAAGACAATGGAATACAAATACAACGTGCAAACTTC
>JADLZN010002684.1:0-308303 GCA_018155175.1 Sinocyclocheilus anophthalmus | reverse complement strand
TTTAATTTATATGTGGTTTCCACTACAGATTAGTTTTCGATAATGGAGCAGCCCTATGATTGTCCCGTATGATTGGCTCCGTATGAAAGTACATTGACATGTGCAGAGGTTCATGTTTAAATGAATGGAAAGTGTGGCAAGGTGCCAGGGATTTTCTCAAACTCCCAAATGTGCAGCGATCACACGTCCACAAAAAGAAGCTCAGAGTCTCGAAATGGAAGAAGAAGAAAAACCATACTAGTCTCTGAGGACTGAGTCAGTGAGTATGTGTGTGTGTGTTGTGGGCGGTTCTGTGGCGTGTGCGGTGTGCGTGTGTGTGTGTGTGTGTGTGCGTGGTTGTGTGTGTGTGTGTGTGTGTGTGGGTGTGTGTGTGTGGGAGGAGAGAGAGAGATGAAGTAGACGATGAGGGGGAAAGATAGAGAGAGAGAAAGAGAGAGAGAGCGGGGGGTGAAAGAGGTCAAGTAAGTAACCTTACTCCATGCATTTATGTTTTTTTGTTTTGTTTTGTTGTTTGTTTTTTTGGGTGAAGAAGACCTCTAGTCCCGTGGCAATATGTTTAATAGGATCATTTTAATAGGCAATCATTCAAGCAAAAATAAAAGGAATGGAAAAGTGCTTAGAGATAACAGCCATATCCATTGATTGGTGGTACTAAGTGACGCAAAAACGGGCTATGCAGTATATGCAGTGCACAGGGGCGCCACATCGTAGGGGGGTGCCATTTTGCCGAAATCATTCTGTGATAATCTTCTTTAATAAAACATTATAAATAATCAAAAGCTTTGTTGTTAAAAATAATGTAATGAAACATTTTAGCACTTTTAATGAGTTCAAAAATCTATTTACTATAAACTGAGTACATATACATCACCCTTTGACGCAGACAGAGTCACATGACCAAAATCAATAGGGACGGCGACTTTGGGGCACAGAACAGACAAGATAAAGGGGGGAAAAAGAACAAATGCATTAAAATTAAGGCAGGCAATAGCCTAGTGAACTAACAGGGAAATGCCTAAGCTTCTTCTATAAAATCATTGACATTAACGTGTTGACTAAGGGGCAAAGTTATTAACATCTAATCTCAGTACATTTCTGAGTATCTCTAGTGCTCAAAAATAAAAAGTTCAATATATGGTTTGCATGGTCATTTGATTCAGGGACTGAGAGATTATTAACAAGGATACCAAACAAGCAACGCCTGAATTCAAAATAGGCCATTTGTATGTTCAAGTAGTAGATCAATGAGTTTGGGTGTTGTTTTTTGTTTGTTTTGTATTTTAAAAAATGCTACTTTATACTTCGTATAAAACAATGCTGAACTTTGAAAAATAAATTATTTTTAAATGTTATAATAGTGATTTTATAATGTCTAAATATAAATCCAAAATCAAAACATGTGAAAAGAGCTATATTACGAAGTGGAAATGGTAAATGAGACAATAAATTATTTTCTGCTGCCATCTAGTGGTTATAGTGGGAATATCATGACATTAATTTCAATAGTATTTGTATTTCTACCAGGCGGCGCTATTCCACCTTAAGCAAGCACATTTCATATGAATTATCTCTAAAGTATAAAAAAAAAAAAAAAAAAAAAAAAGCAAATTAAAAAAAAATTGAGCAATTACTGTGTTGAAGAAAGTTAAAAAAAAAGAGGAGAGTGTTCTACTGTTTAGGGTCAGCCATCAGGAGTTAAAGGGGATGTTATACAACACACTTTCCTTTTTCATTTTTTTTTCTTTTTTTCCTATGGTATTGAAAATGGGGAAGGGGGTTCGTACCTTTGTCACTTTTATCATGAGTTTGTATCCTGCCATGCACAAGCTAGTTAATAGTCTTTTGGTCATTGATTTACAGAAAGTTTTCTGTGGGAGTTAGTGTTAGGGGCTAGAATACAGGGCGGCGCCAACAGGGGCAGACTTAACCCATTAGGCAAAGGTAGGCGACTGCCTTGTGCCCCCAAAAGCCAAGGGCCCCCTAAAAATCTTTTCATATAGGATATGCGCATTAAGCGCGGACACGCGAACGTTTGCTGTTTACGGTGTTTATTACCACAACAACCGTCCGAGTCTGTGTCTCCTGCAGGTGTAGGGCTGTACGCACTGTGAGTACCATGAGTGCTCAGACTGACCTGAGATTTGCCCCGCAAACATTTCAGCAGTTATTATAGGCCTGTGTGTCCCGTATTTCTGTCGACTGAACCCATGCCATTAATTATGAATTTATCAGTCTTTTGCATGCCAAAGTCAATTTCTGCACAAAAATATTACGCCAAATAGAAGCAGAAAATCGTGCTTTACGCACTTTCATGAGATCGGGTTAGCCTACAACAATTAATTTATTGGCTATTTTACAAATGGGAATACAACGAATTCATGACAATGTTTACATTCAAGCTAAAATTTATAGTGAAAAGTACTTTAAAAGCGTCTGGAATGCAATAAAGTAATTTTAAAGCTGTTTTTTAAAGCATTTGCAGCATTGATAAAAAATATAAATAATTAACATATCACACAAAATTGCAACATAAAAATAAAAAAAGCAGCTATACAATTATAGGACAAAATTTTACATATATGCCATTATAATTAGCATTTCATTTTTTAACTGTACGAATTATAAAATAAAACGCAAATTATAAACGGGCCTTCCATCAGTTATAGTGATGAAAAAATGACTTGCCATCTCCTAATTGGATGTGCCTTTAGAGAGAAATGCAGGGATTACATAATGAAAAAGTTTATTTATTAGGAGTCTATTTTCGATTTGAATTATTTCGTTTTAAAGTAGTAATTTAAAGCTTTCTATATATTTTGATCATGTCTGAGTTTAGGTTCATCATTGTGAAGCGCTCCTGTTCAAGACCGAGACGGCAGAAAGCGTTTTTTTCTTTATTTTATAAAAGCACAAAGTTTTGTTGATGATTTTGAGTGCACACAAATAAAACTAGACCATTTACAGTTTAGAATGATGTATTACTCTTACCTTTATGAGCAAAAATGACTGCGTATTTTAAGTTGTTTCCACTGTTAGAAAAAAATGCAAGTGATCGCACTGGCGCCTCCATGTGCTGCAGAGCGCACTTCAGCTTCCACTCTCCGCTCAAACGATTGGATATGCACATTTATATAGGTTAAACATTTAAACTAACATTGTGATATGCTTGAACTGTTTTATATCTATAGACTTTATTTTAGTCAAGTCTTAATGATTTGAGAAGGCTAAATTGATCAAACCTAATGCTATAGGCCTATGATCAATTCACTGTCTGCAGGCTGGCTTATATTTAATGTTTTTCTAAATTAACTTAAAAAAACGAAACGAAATATAATCACTTTTCCATTACATACAAAACTGAACTATTTTAATAGCTGAAACAGTAGTATAAGCTTTTTTGGGAAAAGGGGAAAAAAGACAGGCTCTAGGGCCTTATGTGAGACCTGTGCAGGTATATCCACTATCCAAAGTGTGTGTTCATCAATTTTTTTCTTTCTTTTTTTTCTCCTTTTTTTCTCTTGAGCATATGTATTTTAGGTGTGTACATGTAAATTGCCTTTAATTATTTTTAAGTTTTATGAAATTTTAGTTAAAACAATTAAAAAATAAAAGAATTTTAAAGTTTAGAACTAGACAGCATTGCACACAGGATTACGCTGAGACAACAAACTGGAACCTCAAGGTGATCTAGGAAAAGTGTGCAATGTATAGGGGGTCCCATTAAATTGTGCCTTGGGGCCCCAATCACTAAATCGCATGGGCGCCAACACTGATCTTGCATACTCCTCAGCAAATGTGCAGTTGCGCCCCTGGTGGTACTACAGGTGAAAGGGTTATTTTATTCTTCAATCAAAATGAAATGTTGCCATAATTAAAATGCTTCTTTTATAAATATTCACAATTTTACATTTTCGATCAAATGTGATGTAGAACTTATTGTGGTTGTTTATCTGCTAAAATATTTTGTAAAACAATTTATGTATGCAAATTATCTTTCTTTTTGCCCTTTTTCAGGATAAAATGATCTAGATAAGTTAATTTACATGCATAACATGTTTTACTAATTAATTTGAATTGTGTTTTCCTGGCCAGTTTATAGAGTATCTATAGATTCATTAGACATTATAAAATTAATTAAAATGCCCAAGAAACTAAATAAATAAATATAGAAAAGAAAAGAAAGGAAAGAACAATTGGGGGGGAAAACTATATATAAAAAACAATCTAATATACTATAATTATATTATATAATTTACAATATCATTTAAAAACAAATCTGAAATAGGCAAATATGTGTAAATATCATTGTCACATGGGATAAAGCAAAATATCACTGGCGATAGTAAATAGCATTAAAAAAAAAAAAGCTTAAATAGTATCGTAAGTGTCAAAGGTGATATAAAATCATACATTTATAAAGTTTAAATGTTTATAAATTGAAGAGTCTTTTGTTAAATTCTGGTGGCTGAAGTTGCAACATATTGTGTCAAAATCATCATTTATGCATCACCTTAAGGTACAGTACGCTTACTATCATAAATATATATAATATGTTTTATAAAATTTAAATTTGTGACCCTGGACCACAAAACATTCTTAAGGTATATTTATAGCAAAATTAGCAAAAAACATTTGTCAAATTTATCGATGAGGTATGGGTCAAAAATTATCGATTTTTCTTTTATGCCAAAAATCATTAGGATATAAAATTATGTTCCATGAAGATATTTTGTAAATTTCCTACCGTAAATATATCAAAACTTAATTTTTGATTAGTAATATGCATGGCTAAGAACTTCATTTGGACAACTTTAAAGGCTATTTTCTCAGTATTTAAATTTTTTTGCACCCTCAGATTCCATATTTTCAAATAGTTGTATCTCGGCCAAATATTGTCCTAAACCATACATCAATGGAAAGCTTAATCATTCAGCTTATTCATGTATAAATCTCAATTTTGACTGGTTATGACTGGTTTTGTGGTCCAGGGTCACATTTGTGAACGGCGGTCATTTCACCATCAGCATGTGATCATGCAACACAGTTTGTCTGCTGTCATCAACTCAACTTCAGTGTTGTATTTCATACAAGTGTATAGAGAACTCAACACTGCAATAAACTAAAGTGCACCCGTTTCCTGTCTGAGCTGGGATACTCTCATAACCATCTGCATGAAGGCAACATCTGTACAGGCATTTCCTGCTTGACCTTGAGACTGGCTCACTCACACACACACATGCACATATGCACACGCGCGCACACACACACACACACACAAACACATATAACGAAGCTATAAATCACTGACAACCAGACTAACTAACACAAGAAATAAAGATCATCCTTACCTAAAACACACTATGGCTGTTGGAGTTATTTTAATGAACCCACATTTAATGTTAATCGTTAAACATTAAAATGGGTTGACTTTTGTCTAAATATTTAAAGTAATAAAGTAAATGTTTAAAATAAGATTGCAAGATTTAATATTCATACAATTTTTTCCCCTTTAAATTAACAGTTCCCAGCAGGCACACAACGTCATAAGACGTTGATATTTGGTTCAATTTTGGTTGCGACGTCGGGTGACCAAAATTCAATGTAAATTCAATGTCTAATGTCAATGTTAAATTGATGCCCAATACCGACATCAGCTGACATTGACATTTTGTTGTTTTTAGGTTGTGTAACCAAAATCCAATGTTAAGTCAACGTCAAATATTGACGTCAACCCAATTTTCATTTTCAACCAAAATGCAACATCTGTCTGACGTCATGTCCAACGTCAACTTGACGTTACCACAGACGCGGTGCCTGCTGGGGTTGATTCTTTGGTGTTAGGATTTATTTTAATTACCCTTACCCTTTAAAATTTTGCCGGTAAATTGCTGGTAATTTTCACAAATAGTTCAAATTAAACAAAATATTTAATTGGAAATGTTGACACATCCTGAAAAGGCCTTCATAAGTAACATGCTGCACAACTTCTATCTACAACGTAGAAATAATATATATAAATATTATATATATATATATATATATATATATCGAATAATTTTATTTATTCTTTAGATAATTATATTATATTGGGTTTTTTGTGTTGTTTTTTTGTTGCTGTTTTTTTAGTATTTTGATAAACAATGCATGCTTCAACACGATTTGCTAAATAATATTAGATAAATTACATCTAAAATATATCTAAAATGGTAATTTAAATAGGATGTAGAGTGATGTGAGAACAAATTGGTAGCATATCCTGCTAAACATTATGTGTTCACATGCCAAAACTTTAGGGAACTATTACACACACAGAGATCTCTTCACCACACCCGCTCATGAGTGCTGTTATTCCCACAGGCCGCGCTCATGTTTTCCAGCCTGTAAGAGTTGGCGTAATGGCATTATGAGGTCATGGTGCTGGAACAGGAAGTGAAGATCTTTTTCTCTGCACTCCCATGAGAGAATACGGGGACAGGATGTGTTATGCTACATGCTGGTGTTGATATGTAGAGATTTGTGGGTCTGGTCAATATTCTCTCAGCCCTGTTGTGGTCACTGGACATGCAGCGCTGTGATTTATATAGAATTAAAATTTAAAATTAAATTAAACATTAAAATTCTTGATGTCAAACAGGTATATCCAGTGGTATAAACAAATCTGTCCAGGGGTCCAGTGTTATAGACTGTAGAAAACTGCAGAGTTATTTTAATAAAACTGCTGTAAGTGTAGTGTGCTAAATAATATTACAGTTTTCTCGATTGCTAAAACACTATAACCAGACTTTTGAACTAAAATTTCACAACCATACCGCCATTTTTCAAAAAGCCCACACATTTTTGCGAACCATAAAACGATTCCCTGCTTAACACATGGAGTAGATTGGTGATCTCGTTACTGCAAAACTATACACACAAATCACCTACATTTCCAGTTGGGGGCTACACCATGTGGTCACTTAGAAACCAGGGAGAAGAATCAGAATCAGAATGAGCTTTATTGCCAGGTATGTTTACACATACAAGGAATTTGTTTTGATGACAGAAGCTTCCACAGCACAAACAGAATGACAAGACAAGACACAGATAATAAAAATAATAAAAAAATAGAACAAGTAAATAAGGCATAAAAATATATAAATCGACAATTGTATGTGCAGGTATATTACAATAGACAGTTTTGTATTTACAGGTACTGTATATTATGTGCAAATTTTAGGTGTAGACTGAGTATGAGTGTTAGATAAATAAGTGTATGAGGGAATAAATAGTGTGTGTTCCACAGTTATTGTCAAGTGTTCATGAGATGGATTGCATGAGGGAAGAAACTGTTCCTGTGTCTGGTCGTTCTGGTGCTCAGTGCTCTGTAGAGTCGACCAGATGGCAACAGTTCAAAGAGGGAGTGTGCTGGATGTGAGGGGGTCCAGAAAGGGTTTTTTTTTTTGATTACGCCAAGCCCTTTTGCTCACTCTGGATAAGTACAGTTCTTGGAGAGAAGGGAGGGTTGTACCAATGATTCGCTCAGCAGTCCGGACTACCCTCTGTAGTCTTCTGAGGTCAGATTTGGTAGCTGAGCTGAACCAGACAGTTATTGAAGTGCAGAGGATGGATTCAATGATGGCGGAGTAGAACTGTTTGAGCAGCTCCTGTGTCAGGTTGAACTTCCTCAGCTGATGAAGGAAGTACAACCTCTGCTGGGCCTTTTTCACAATGGAGTCAAGGTGAGTGTCCCACTTCAGGTCCTGAGAAATAGTGGTGCCCAGGAACCTGAATGAATCCACTGCAGCCACAGTGCTGTCCATAATGGTGAGTGAAGGGAGAGCAGGGGGGTTCCTCCTGAAATCCACAATCATCTCCACTTTTTTGAGCATGTTCAGCTCCAGGTTGAGTTGACTGCACCAGACAGCCAGCTGCTCAAACCTCTTGTCTGTAAGCAGACTTGTCACCATCCTGAATGAGGCCGATGAGTGTGGTGTCGTCTGCAAACTTCAGGAGCTTGACAGAGGGGTCTTTAGATGTGCAGTCATTGGTGTACAGGGAGAAGAGCAGTGGAGAGAGAACACAACCCTGAGGAGCTCCAGTGCTGATCGTACGGGTGCTGGATGAGAATATTCCCAGCCTCACTGGCTGCTGCCTGTCTGTCAGGAAGCTGATGATCCACTGACAGACGGAGGTGGGCACGAAGAGCTGAGTTAGTTTGGGCAGGAGGAGGTTTGGGATGATAGTGTTAAAGGCTGAGCTGAAGTCCACGAACAGGATCCTCACATAAGTCCCTGGTCTGTCTAGATGTTGCAGAACATAATGCCGTCCCATGTTTACTGCATCGTCCACAGACCTGTTTGCTCTGTAGGCAAACTGAAGAGGATCCAGCAAGGGTCCAGTGATGTCCTTCATGACCACAGACGTTAGAGCCACAGGTCTGTAGTCATTAAGTCCAGTAATTTTGGGTTTCTTTGGGACGGGGATGATGGTAGGGTGTTTGAAGAATGAAGGGACTTCGCACAGCTCCAGTGATCTGTTGAAGATCTGTGTGAAGATGGGGGCCAGCTGGTCAGCACAGGATTTCAGACAGACTGGTGTAACACAGTATGGGCTGGTGTTTTTCCTTTTCTGCTTCCGGAAGACCTGGTGCACCTCTTCTTTGCTGATCTGAATTGCAGGTGTGGGGGGAGAGGGGGGTTGCTGGAGGTGTAAATGGTTGTGTGGAGAGGTGTTCAGGGCGGGTGTGGGGTGTCTTTTCAAACCTGCAGTAGAACTCGTTCAGATCGTCTGCCAGGTGTTGATTCACCGCAGTGCTGGGGGATGGTGACTTGTAATTGGTGATTTATTTTAGACTTTTCCACACTGATGCGGAGTCAGTGGAAGAGAATTTAATCCTTATTTTTTCGGAATAATTCCTCTTTGCCACTCTGATCCTTTTCCAGTGTGTATTTATCCTGTTTATACAAGACATTATCCCCCATCCTGTAAGCATCTTCTTTAGCCTGACAGAGCTGTCTGAGTTTTGCAGCGAACCATGGTTTGTCGTTGTTGTAGGTTAAATGAGTACTGGTAGGAATGCACATGTCTTCACAGAAACTGATGTAAGATGTAACAGTCTCTGTGAGCTCGTCCAGATCAAATCTTCAAAGACGCTCCAATCAGTGAGGTCAAAACAAGCTTGTAAATACTGCTCTGCTTCATTAGTCCATCTTTTTATAGTCTTATTACAGGTTTAGCTGATTTCAGTTTCTGATTGTAGGTCGGTATAAGATGAACTAAGCTGTGATCAGAGAGCCCCAAAGCTGCTCTGGGGACAGATATGCATCCTTTATTGTGGTGTAACAGTGATACAATATATTACTGTCTCTGGTGGGACATGTGATGTGCTGTCTGTATTTTGGCAGTTCACGGGAGAGAATGGCTTTATTAAATTCCCCTAGAATGATTAAAACAGAGTCCGGGTGTTGTTGTTCTGTCGCTGTGATCTGATCAGCGAGTTTCTGTAAAGCGGAGCTCAAGTGCGCTTGCGGAGGAATGTAAACACCCACGAGAATGAACGAGCAAAATTCCCTTGGCGAGTAGAAAGGCTTACAGTTAATAAAAAGCGCTTCTAGATCTGAACAGCACATATTCTTTAACACAGTTACATCTGTACAACACCTCTCATTGATGTAAAAGCATGTCCCGCCGCCGCGCGATTTCCCCGTTGATTCTGCGTCGCGATCCTCTCTGAACAGCTGAAAGCCCGGCAGACTCAACACGCTGTCCGGAATGGCATCATTCAGCCAGGTTTCCGTGAAAAGTTTTCGCCAATGGATGCTCGGCAACGGCGTTCTGAATCCGCACTGTCTGAGCTTCACGAGCGCGCCGGCTTGCTTCCCCTGTCTGCGCGTCCTGAAGTGCTTGATCAGCGCCGCAGCTCCCCCAACTACAATGTCCAGCAAAACATCCGAATAGTCGAAAACCAGTGAAATATCGGGTGGTGTGTACTGCCGAATGTCCAGCAATTCGTCTCTGGTGAAACTGATTGCAGGGATATAACTAAAGACAGGACAAACTAACAAAAACTTAAAAACAACTGCAGAGCACGCCACGGAGGAAGCCATCAGCGTCGGCGCCATCTTAACTATTTATTATATATTACTATATATTACATTTATACTCTAGAAAGCACTAGCATTCAATACTGTTCATTCAAGTCAGCACAGCTTGAGCTCAATTATCAAACAATTACCCAGGTGGAAACACTAAAGAGTCAAAATTGAACACGCATCAATCAGATCCTTCAATAAATAGATCAAAGGGCCCGAATCAGTTCACTGAGCTTTGGAACAATGGATCCACAGAGAATAAGACTAGGTGAAGGAGGAGGAGGGAGAGGAAGAGGATGTGATGGAGGGAGGAGGAGGAGGTCAAGGAGACAAGCAGTCTCAGATGAAATTCGAGCCACTTTAGTTGAACATGTCCTTGTCCATGGTATGACTATGAGGGAGGCTGGGCAAAGAGTACAGCCAAATTTGAGTCGCTTCACCATCACCTCCATCATCAGAACCTTCAGGAAGAAAAACAGGTAGGTGTACTTACAGTAATACTGCTCTGTACAGTAACTTTAGAGTGCACACTGTTGCACTATGCTACTGTAATAAAGAAATGCATCAAATTGCCTCGCATACAGATAGATTTTCAGTATGTTTCCATTTTTTCCTGTAAAAAGAATGTGTGACAGTTACAGTAATGAGTGCTTCTATTTTTGTAGGACACAGAGACGACCACCTGGTGGAGGCAGGCTAAGGCTTTTGCCGGAGGAGCAAGAGAGGGCGCTTGTAAACATGGTCATTGCAAATAATGTAATCCGCCTGCGAGAGATTCAAAGAAGAGTGATTGAGGATAATCATCATTTTCGAGGGATAAATGCCATCCGCCTCTCCACAATTGATCGTATCCTCCGAAAGCACCGGTTCCGGATGAAACAGGCGTACCGCGTCCCTTTCGAACAAAACTCTGACAGAGTGAAAGACCAACGAGTGGAATATGTTCAGGTATGAGTTTTGATATCATATGAAGCATTGTGTACCATCACAGTATAGCAGTCTACGCTGACATTTGTGCCCTCTTGAACTGTGCTTCAAGGCAGTGATTTACTCTACTGTGTTTCATGTTTTGCAGAGAATCTTTGAGATTGAAGGCTGGCCTGTTCCCCATGAAATTATCTTTGTGGATGAGGCTGGTTTCAACCTGACCAAAAGAAGGAGAAGGGGAGGAACATAATTGGCCATCGGGCTATTGTAAATGTCCCTGGTCAGCACGGAGGGAATGTCACTATGTGTGCAGCCATCAGCCAACGAGGGGTACTCCACCGTCATGCCATTCTAGGACCCTATAACACTATGCTCCTCCTTGCTTTCCTTGACGGTCTAAGAGAGCATATGTTCCAGCTGGACCTCAGGGAACCAGCACAGCCAGAGCAGCCTCGTTACATTATTGTTTGGGATAATGTCAGCTTCCATCGCGCTGCTCTGGTTCGTGACTGGTTTACCAATAACCCAAGGTTTTCTAACATCTTTCTGCCTGCATACTCTCCCTTTCGAAACCCGATAGATTTTCAGCATGGCGGTGGAAAGTGTATGACCGAGAACCTTATATCCGTGCTCACCTCCTCCAGGCCATGGAAGAAGCCTGCCTAGACATATCAGTAGATGCATGCCAGGGGTGGATCAGGCATGCAAGAGGATTTTACCCTCGCTGCCTGGCTAGGGCCAATATAGCCTGTGATGTTCACGAGATTCTCTGGCCTGACCCAGAACAAAGACAGGATGCTGAGGCGGATTTTTTTTTTTTACAGTTTGTAGTACATGAATGAATAAAAATGTGACAATGTATACATTGGTTGTGTCTTTTGTGTTCATGTGAAAAGGTTTTTGAGGGGGAGAACCACAAGCAACATAACTTACCAGTTTTGGATATATTGTTTTGAATTTATTGCACCAGTGTGTAATACTATGTTGTAGTGTGTGTTTTTGAAAGCTTGTGTGTGATGTCTGAGGGAAAAGTTTGGTTTTTCAGCAAGAGTGAATGGTTTTGAGTGTAGAGCTTAATTCTGACCTGAAAATAGGATGTTTGGGGAATTGGGTGAGATGTTATGGAATGTGTTTACGGTTTTGAGAACACGAGGCATAGTTTCAAGAAATGTGTTTTAGTAATCGAGAAAAACTGTAATAGTCAGTTTCAAAATGCCCCCAAACAGAAATTGTATATATATCTGTGACCGGAACATAAAACCAGTCATAAGTGTCAATTGTCTGAATGAAGATTTATACATCTGACAGCTGAATAAGCTTTCCATTGATGTATGGTTTGTTAGGATCGGACAATATTTGGCCGAGATACAACTATTTGAAAACCTGAAATCTGAGGGTGCAAAAAAAATTTTGAAAATATTGAGAAAATCACCTTTAAAGTTGTCCAAATGAAGTTCTTAGTAATGCATATTACTAATCAAAGATTAAGTTCTGATATATTTACAGTAGGAAATTTACAAAAAATCTTCTGTGATCTTGATTTTTTTTCTGCCAACAGGAAAAGAAAAATAGATAATTTTGACCCATACTATGTATTTTTGGCTATTGCTACATATATACTCCAGTGACTTAAGACTGGTTTTGTGGGGTCCAGGGTCACATGTGTGTGTTTATAAATATGGGGTCAATAAGTTGTATTAATGTTTTTAAAAGAAGTCTCTTATGCTCATCACGTCTGCATTTACTTGATCAAAGATACAGTACAAACAGTAATATTGTGAAATATTGCTGCTTTTACATGAACTGTTTCTGTTTTCATATAATTTAGGATTTAAGATTTTTATTATTTTTATGTTTTAATTTTTAAAAATGTATTCTTTTGATGCTATTACTCCAGTCTAATGCCTTTGTGCACTGAAAAAAGTGAGCGTGTGATTTTTATTTTATGTTTTTGTAGTACAGAACAAAAAAATATGAATAAACATTGTTTTTTTTCAAAGTTGTCTTTATTTATACTAAGTAAACTAAACATTGACTAATTAATTTTATCTTAAGTGAAAATTCTAAGCATAGCTAATTTAGCTTTTGTTTATAGTGTAACATCAAGTAACATTTTGGCTTATAACTAAAGAAAATATATTGATTAACTATGGTCTTTAGAATAAACAATCTTTTTTTACTTTGTATGATTGTTTTGTCATTGGAAAAATAAATATTTTTGATTCATATTAAATCAAAATTGAAGGTTTGAACTAAACCATAAATAAAATGTTTGATTTTTCTCAGTGTGTCCCTTTTAAACCTTGTAAGCTTCAGTTATTATTGCATGTAAATGAGCATTCTTCAGAATATCTCTTTTTGTGCTCAGAAGTAAGAAGACATATTGCGTGTGGCCAATTCATGAATTTAAAAATAGTGACACATTCTGAATTGCATGTACCATTATAGTCACAAACATATGAACACGTATCCATATTCATCCAGACATATTTCCTGTGTCAGTAAACATGAACTGGGCTCTTTGGGCTGACAGAAGATCAGAACCTGCATGTGACAGACAGCTCTTACAGTAATGCACATTCGCTGTATAGACAAGTGCACATCTTCACACTGTCCTGGCTCATCTGTCACAGAGGGAAGAAAGAGACACAGAAAAAAGGCATGGAAAGAGGGAGGAGGGAACCACTGTTTCAGGGCTCCCTGAGCGTGGCAACTCACTGACAGACCGGATCCAGCAGGCCCTGATGGCCTTGGCGGTGGTCCCCAGGTGCCCCGGAGGGTCCCTCTTGTGCTGAGGGTTGACAGCTGCTCTTTCCCCTGAGGTGAGACATAGAGAGAGAGAGAGAAAGAGAGCAAGAGAATCTATAGAAAGAGTGCCGCCTCGATTCATGTCTCCGCTACATACAAGAGCTGACACAGGGCCAGACTTTTGAGCGCAGACTTTTAGAGCCTCATTCAATTTTATGGTTTTATGGTTTTATATATATTCTGTTTATGGCTTATATATACATGCTGTATTAGTACAATGAGTACAGAATGAGTACACTCTTGGACACTTTCTGGTTTTAAACTTTGTGGATAATGTTCATATGCTAATATGATGACTATCTTCTGGAACACCTGTGTGTAAAATAAAAGGAACTGATTTCATACAGCCACAAAAAATTACCTCCAAATCAAGTGATTACAAATGATTGAATAAGCAGAAAAGTGAGTTCTGAGCATCTTTTGTTGCCATATAGTTATTGTAAAACTCACTGTATATTATAGTATATTTAAAACCTGGATTTCTTTCTTCTGAACATAAAAGAAGATATTTTGAAGAATGGCTTCCATAGTATGAAAAAAATATACTAAGGAAGTCAATGGGAACAACTGTTTGGTTAGCAACATTCTTCACATTTTCTTCTTTTGTCTCCAGCAGAAACAACTTGAAAGTGAAAGTAAATGATGACAGATTTTTTACTTTTGGGGGAACTAACCCCTAAAAATATATAGCTTTAAGTCTACCAACACATTGATTATGATACTTTCCTGTCTTGAAGGAACAGGGGAGGAGCACAAGCTGTCTTGGTTTGTGGACTGACAGCATTAATCTACTGTAGAAAACTCTCTCAGGATTCATCAAAGAGAGGTGGAGAGAGTGCAAACACCCATCTGTGCAGATTTCTCAGGTCTCTCTATGAGCATTAGTGATAATAGTTTTCCCTCATCTGATTGCTGACAATTAATGTTGATTGGGCGGGACGCAGTTCCTCCTCGTGTGAGAAAGCCACGCTCGTCAACACTGTGAGAGTGGGAGGCCGAGATAATGAAGGAGGTGTCTGATTGGTCAAGACAGCACATGCAAATATGACAGATGACAAAATACAGACAGATGTGGCTTCCGGCTCCTAATTAAGGAGTTCAGGCATGAAACAGCCTGAGATTTGAAGTTCTCACAATTAATTGGTAAATAAATAATTTAGGAAGGAGTGAGGTGTTCATGTAGCCATTTATACTGTAATGACTATTTAAACTATTTTGTTGAAATAGTATTTTCACCTGACATCAGAGTATTGATGTGCCTCGCACCAGCCACCCACCCATTAATTTTGTGGGTTTTTAATTTTGATTTATTTTTCAAGACAAACAGAAAGATGCATATTTTATACCAGCCACCCCCCCCCTAACAATAAACATTAAGGTCTTTCAAAGTTGTCTTTATAGTAGGGATGTGACACTGTCACATAAAAGACATGTTTTACCGCTCTATTTATTGCAATAATTTTATGTATAATAGAGTTTTAACTGGTTTACATGTTTTCTTAAGTCCATTTTATTCCTCTTAACAATTTTAGTGTGTGTGTACTGAGTGTGCCATAGATTAGAGAGAATAGGAAACATCCACCAATGTATTTTTTTGTTTGTTTGTTTTTTGTTTTTGGATTTTTGGAGCAGTTGTGGCCTAATGGTTAGAGAGTCGGACTCGTAACCCAAAGGTTGCAGGTTTGAGTCTCGTACCGGCAGGGACTTGGAGTGGTGGGGGGAGATCGAAGTGAGGCTTGAGCAAGGCACCGAAACCCTGACTGCTCCCTGGGCGCCGCAGCATAAATGGCTGCCCACTGCTCCGGATGTGTGCGTGTGTTCACTGCTGTGTGTGTGCACCTAGGATGGGTTAAATGCAGAGCACTAATTCCTAGTATGGGTAACCATACTTGGCCACATGTCACTTCACTTTTTTTTTCACTTAACTCAAATTTCAGACTCATCACCTATGAAAGTTTACTTGACATCCAGTACAGTAGGTGGTGATAATGCTCCTAAGGAGTTATTCGCCATAAAACAAGAAGAAGAAGTAGTAGTGTGTGTGTGTGTGTCTTTGTCTTTAAGAATTGCATGACCAGTCACCTGACAGGCGCAGGCACTGAAAACCCCCCCCCCCCGAGCAAGCAGCATGGCCAACAAACACGGGGCCACTAACAGCTACCAAACATACCTGGATTGAGAAGTTTCCTTTCTGTGGACTTACCTTTCCAGATCCCCTTGCAAGCTTTTGGATTATCACTCATTTTGGATTGTATATACACTGGTGGACAATCACATTGGACTTATCAAACTGGGATTCTTGGACTGTTATAGGGTATGGACAAACGAACTGTATTCTTTTAACAGACTGAGTTTACCTGGTTTTATCGTGTTGTTTTAAAGTCTTTTATCCCGCGCACACTCCTGTCCCCCCCCCCCCCCACACCACTCACCTTCACAGATCCTTAATACCACAACATATTTCTGTGTTATGTCATTCTTTTAATACATATAAACCTCTGACCCCCTTTTAAACTTTGTAACCCAGCCTGTTAGGCTGATCGTTACAGGGATGCACGATATTGGATTTTTGCCGATAATTTTCAACTCATTTTGGCCGATAGCCGATGCGGATACTGATACCGATATATAATTATTTTTAATTTTGGTTAGTTTTTAACAAGAATTTATTTGTTAGAATTAAATGAACAATAATAAAGTTATTTTATAATTACAGTACATTGAAGATTTGAAAATAACTATAAATAAACTATTGTAGCGAATTTAGGTCAACGACAGGAAATATGAATAATTAACCATAACTAGTTATGATTAATTATGAATATTTTAGATCCGCTGTAGATATTTAGCTGACCACTCAGGGTCAACTGTCTTGTCAATTCTAAGAACGTTAATTTCCTGGCTAAGGGAAATAACTTCCTTACTGTACAAAAAGCTTGTAGCATAAATCTGCATGATTAAGTGACTCAGATATGAGCAAACAATGAACACGTCAAGTGTGATACAAGTAAGGTTTTATTAACTACATAAACACTTAAACTAGTCTAACATACTACATAAACACAAACTGGTCTAACATCCTACATACACACATAAACTGGTCTAACATACACACAAACACACACACACACACACATACAGTTGGTATAGGATAGGGTTAAAGTTTAGCACTAAAGAAATAGACATAAGGAATGACATTTATGGAAGCATTTTGCATATTCAGCAGATCTAAAGCCTGAGGGAAACATCAGTTTCTTAGTTCAAACACCTTTGTAAAAAGGTGTAAATGATACTTAATGTATCAAATTAATAAGACTAAGTTTGATACTTAACGAGTCTCGGCGGTCTGAAAGAGATTCCTGATCTTAAGGCCCCAGATCTTGCTGAAATTAGTTGATGAAAAGAACCAGTTTGAGTCAGAGAGTTTTTGGTGAATGGAAAGTCGAGGCCGAAAGGCCTGGCACAAGCTTTGGTATCCTGAAGCGTTCTCTCACATCTTCATCTGCATCTCACTGAACCACCGACTGAGGCGGGTCACATGAAGTGCGGCCTTTAAAACCTGCAAAGATTCACGCCTCTCAAGACGGGCTTGTCCAATGAGAAAGATGGAAATTCCGAGCGGGCGGTGGCAATTGCTGGAGGGTTTACGTCCCTTTGTTCTCTAAGCATGGTAATTTGCTAATGGACTTGAGTCGAAATTACTAAGGATTCTCAGGACACTAATATATATTGTCTATGTACCAACATATAGTATACACGTTTGTTTCGATCATAAGAAGGCATATTCATAGATACTAAACAAGGTAAGATTAAATATAGTGAAAAGGGATGATCAGGAATGAGTTCCCTCACAAGCATACTAAAATAGTCTAAGAAAATCAAAGACAAAATACACAATGACAATAATATACTCAATGGGCTGAAGAATATGTGTGTTCATTCAAATAACGGTTTTTCTATGAATTAACTAGAACACAGTCCATTTCTACTCTGCTTTTCCTTGGGACATGCAGGGATTTTCCCTGCTTTACATACTTTTGGCCAATAAACCCAGTGATATCAGCGTTGGTTGCCATGCAACAAAGAGGCCTGTTCGACTTCCTGGGGTGTTACGCATTCCGGGGGAAGGGTTCATGGGTCCTCATATAGCTTGTTAACTGAGGGGTGTTACAGAGTATTTGTTATATAAAAGAGATATATAGGGTGTGTTAGATTGGTCGAGACGCTACATATTTCCCCCTTTCGAGCGTTGTTGTCCGTAGAATAGACAACAACGAGCGATGTCAAGGTGCAGAACAATCGAACACACACCTGGCACTCACGGCTGGGAGCCAGTGGTGGCTTTTTGGCTGTTGGTGCCGTGGTGGATGCTGTCAGGTGGTGTGCTGTGGTGATGTAGGCTGTAGCAAGGTGTGGGTCCTCGAGCTTATGCAGCAGGTGTCGAGGCTGTGTCACCTGTCATCCTGAAGTGAGTTAGTCCGGGTCGGATGTTTTTGTTGATGCTGTTAGCCATTAGGCTATCTGTGGTACCCGTGATGTGGGACAGCTGGGTTAGACTCTCAATGGTGAGAGTGCAGGTAGTTCCAGGGATTGCCGGGAACTGTTACGGAGATTCTGTAGTGTTGAGAATTTCCGACTGACCTAGTGATGATTGCAGGAAAGCGGCAGGTGGTTGTGAGGTCTCTGCTTTACTCAACGTCACTAGAAATCCAATGTTTGCAGTGTCGCTTGGCTCTTGTGGCGGCACCGACTTGAGCTTGCCTGAGTTGTGTTGGTAGAGCTTTCGCTGTTGGGCATGTGGGCCCGCTGCTCAATCCAACGTTGTCTGGCTGCTTCTAGGGGTGTCGACCGGTTTCAAGGGATGCTCCTCCCTTGGAGGGGCCTGATGCTGTGTTGAAGCAGGCAAGGAGTCAGAGGTTTGTCATTCTCAATACTCCTTAGTTGAGTTTTGTTCAAGGAGCTCTTTGCGAGTGTCAGCAGCTCCTGTAAACCAGAAGTAGGCGTGTCCAGCTGTCCATGTGTAGCCTCCGTTCAGCACCCGTGAGGAGGAGGATGTTGTGGTGGACTGCTATTGGACATACAGTACCGTGGTGTTTGCAGGATGAGAATGGCTTTTCCCAGTGGTTGGTCTGGAACCTGGGTCTGTTGCCAGGGTGATGGCTCTGTCCTCTTCTGGCTAAGGGCTTTCTGTAGAAGGGTTTTGCATAGTGGCAATGCTGGGTGCCTTCTGGTGGCCGCTTTGGATTCTGAGTTGTGAAGTTCAGAATCATTGGGGTTTGACAAACACCTTTAGTGGCGGCCTTGTGCTTGTTAAAGGCCTTCTGTGTCAGGTTACGCAGCTGTTGATTAGGCATTGTGCGGCAGGCCCTAATGCCTAGATGACTTCTTGCAGCTGGTGTCCTCCGCCATCCCAGGGTAATCGTGAGCTTTGGAGTAAGTTTGTCAAAGTCTGTGGTAGTGAGCATGGGGAGTTTCATGCTGGCCCTGTTTGGTGTCTAGGGCAGTGATCAGTCCGTGTTTAGACTCTGGGTCTGAGAGTATTTAGGGTGCCAGATGTGTTGTCTCTGGCCAGCTCGTTGGGGTCTGTGGGGTCACACGGTGTGTGTGTCTGCAGTGATCCTCTGGAAAAGTCCCTGCCCCACCCCCTTGTGTGGCTGCTGGTTGGTGACGTGTGAACAGTGGCTCTCGCCCCCCCCTCACAGGTTCAGACTCTTGGCTGAGGGGGGTGGGCCTGCTGGCCAGGGGAAGTTCTGTTTCGTGTTTCCCTGTCTGTTCACCTTGTGGTCTGCAAGCATATTTCAGTTCATTTGTGACACTGAATTCACCTCGTTGCGTTGTTTCGTTCGCCTGAAAATTTTATTTTTTTTTGCAGCTGCAGAGGTTTTCAGGGAGCTGACTTGTGAAGTGTCACGCAGAAGGCTTTGGCTCCCTTTCCCCCCGTTCGTAGCTGTGCACAGGCGTGGAGGGCTCGCACTGCTGGCGACCGATATTCAGCCAGCTGTCTTTTGCTTAAGTCTATGCGCAGTCGTTAGGACTGTTTAAATTCTTTCTGAACCATGTTAAGCTCCTCTCTAATTGCTGAGTCAGGGTTTGGACCTCAGCTCTGGCTGTATGCAGCTGGCCTTGTAAGGCCTTAGATGTGGTGTCTCTCTCATTTAGTTCCACATATGTTGTTTTAAGAGTGACTTTGTGTGAAACAGTTCTCTTTTCAAGTCCGGTGTGATGGCTTTTTCCAGCGGCGCTAGGTGTTGAGCAGCTGTTAGAGCCTCTATGAAGACTGGTGATTTCCTTCTGTCGAACCATTCTGTGAGGTTCTTTGCATCCATTCTGTGCTTTCTCTCGTTGAGCAGGTGTCAGTTCTCTGTAGAATTCTGTGACTTGCAGTTTCAGCTCATATACCTCCTGTCTGAGGCCCTTGAAGGTGTGGGCAGAGGAGAGGATGATGCTAGTCAGGTGTTCACATATGTCGCAGTCTCGCTGTTCCTTTCTTTGCCATCGCAGGTAGTTGGCTGCTTTGAGCTGAAGGATGTCCATTACAGTGCTCTACTGGGTTTTTAGGTGGTCCTGGTGAGCTGGCAGGGCTGGAGGTCTGTGTAATGTCTGCGACATTCCTGCAAATTGTGGGAAAACAGAGAGAGAGAGGAACAAGGCCAATGCAGGTACGTACAGAGGTGTTAAGCTATCTCTAAGGGGAACGGCTGTGTAGGACGTGTAAGGTATGAATAGCTGGTGGGAGGCGGCTAGTGAGGTAGGGTGCTATGTTTTGTGTTCGTGAACACAAAGGGAGAGTTTGAGTAACTTTGAGGGGCCGTAAGCAGGGGTCAGCGGATGACCGGGCTATACTACTGATGGTTCACGGGTTGGGTCACTATGACAAAACTGAAATAAAATAAGATGAACTCAAAAAAAAACAAAAAAAAAAAAAAGAAAGATTTTACCTATGTTAGTTTTTTCTAAGAGATATGGCTAAACAGGTTTCACTTGTGTGTGATGCTGCAAAAGACTTCATAACCCTAGGGTTAGGCTGTTTGCTAAACTAGCAGGGACCCACCAAATACCTCGTCAAAAGAAAAAGAAACAGTGGGAATGGTTTCTAGTTTTATGTTAGCCTACATCGTGTTGCAATGGTAGCTGCCCTTCAACTTATTAGGCCTGGCACTGAGGCGTGAGGAGAAGCAGAGAGATATATTTCGTTAAGGAAAAACAGTTGCTAGAACTAATGTAATCTACCAAACGCGACGATGGTGATGGGTGACATAACTCTAAAATAAGGTAAACGTAAAAAAAAAAAAAAAAAAAAAAAAGAAAATAAAATAAAAAGGGGCCTAAGCGCTGTAGGAAATTATAAAAAAAAAAAAAGGAAATAAATAAAAAAAAAAAAAAATCATTCAAACTACAGAAACAAAAAATGGATTTATTTACCAAAAAAAAAAAAAGAAATGAGGAATAGACGACCACTCACGCACTCACACTCCCCAGGTTGGAACTGGAGCGAGCGAGACCAGAGCGTCACAGTCCCGGAACGACAGGGAACAGACACGATTCTGACAACCTAATACACGCTCTGAGAATCGGTGCTGGTGCGTAGTACCGTGTCAATATATCAGAACCAGCTAGATTGAGAGTAGGCCAAACGCTGCGGGCATGACCCAGAGAAGATCAAATGGAGAGCACGACCCCGACCGAAGAAATTAAAAAGCCAAACAGAGGAAAAGTGGAACAACAGGAGTGACCTGAGAGAGAGAGAGAGAGAGAGAGGATTGGTTTGAAAGTTACACTTTACACACCTATATAAGTGTTAGTTTGATGCTAACAGCTAGCAGTTGAGGTATAGGGCTTAGCTTAAGAGTTAGCGTTAGATACACGCAATTCTTTGTTTACGCACGGGTCTGTGAAGGGGATGCTGTTGTCAGATTAACCGGAAAAGTCTGCTCACACTTCCGGGGTCACGAGTTGCTAGGAGACCAATGCAAGCTCCAACAGAGCCCAAGTTGAGAAGCGAGGTGGAGCAGACTTGCACTGCTGTGAGAATGCATGGGAAACTCATGCATGTCCCGTACAAATTCATTCATTAATCAAAACATCACATTCACTTCACAGGCAATGGTGGTTTCGTAGTTAGCTACGCTAGAATAACACAATTAATTTTAAGTAAATGTTTCACATGAGCGAGTCAAACTGAAATACAATGATACGTAACACATAAAAAGGCCTTAAATTAATGAAATGAGAAGTATAGCTCAGATCACCTACACAGTGCTGAAAAGGGGATTTCTTCGCCCAAGATCAGACCGATTCATTCTGGTACCATTATATGAGCTGCTAATCTGAGATTTCATCGTCAGGAAAAAGACCTATGCTCCACTAACAACAGAGATTAGGCTTTCTTCGCTAAAATCAGGTTAGTTTAATATCGTACGATTTAAACACAGTACAGCACTGAAAACTCTCTACCGCTTGTAGGAAGGCACTTTCAAGCTATAGTTTTATCTGATTTTGATCAGAACCTGGTGCACGCATGCATAAGAGTTACTTAAATGTTTCACATGAGTGGGTCGATATGAATACAAAGCGAACCTACAACACATAACATAGGCATAACTAAAGCATAGAGGAAACGGTAAAATTAGTGAAATGAGGAGCATCGTTCAGATCACCTACACAGTACTGAAAAGGGGGATTTCTTCGCCCAAGATCAGACCGATTTTTTCTGGTACCATTTATATGAGCTGCTTATCTTGAGATTTCATCGTCAGGAAAAAGACCTATTCTCCACTAACACAGAAATTAGGATTTTTCACTAAAGTCAGGTTAGTTTCTTATCGTACGATTTAAACACTTATAGCACTGAAAACTTCTTACTGCTCGTAGGAGAAGGCGAATTCAAACTATAATTTTATCTGGTTTTGATCAGGAACTGGTATGCGCATGGAGAAGAAGTTACTAACTTATGAAACAGACACATAAGATTGATTATTGGGTCTGCTTGCAAGCAATGTTTAAAACGACTCCACCGTTCTAAATTACTGCTCGTACTGCATAAAGTAGGAAACTATTGTTTTCTGGCTAGCTTGTCAAAGTTTCTGGGGTCACATCATGCGCTGCTGCGGGGATGTTTGGAAGGGACCCCCCCCTCCTGTCGGGGTTGTAGAGGTATTGCAGGTCTGTCTGCTGAGTTGGTAAGCAGAAAGTGTTGGCTCCCCCCTTTGTAGCTTGTTGCATATGAGGGAGTTTGCACTGCTGAGTGAGGGTGAGGGAGTAGGGTGTCTCTCCCACTGCATTTCTTTTCGCAGCCTGTAGGAGTCCCTGAGTTCTCTTCGGAGCATGTCAAGCTTGTCTTGAGTGTTGTTCAGCTGCTGGATCAGAGTCTCTTGAAATCTATCAATTTCCTCCTGTTTCAATCCCATTAGGTTGTGGGTCAGGAAGATGATGACCTTGGCGAGCTCTTTGTAGCCACAACTCTCGCCCGAGTACTGAGTCTGAGGCACACCCCTCTCCGCATCCAGCCGCTCTCGGCTCAGTAGGTGGTCGTCGGCCCTAGGTAGGGGGTGTTCCTCACAACGCCTGGCCAGCCCTCTTCGGTCTGAATTCTGGGCAGTTAGTCTGAGCATCTGCAACATTTTGACACACTTGTGTTGAGCGTAAGGGCTAGAGACTACTCAAGATCAAAACAGGGTGAATGCTCAATAGTTTGGGGCAGCATGTTTGCTGAAAAGCGCATAAAAGGCTTTTTGATGGATGACTTAAGACTACTCTTATTGTCAAATCATCACTCAGAATTTACTGACGGTTCCACAAACAGGCTCAATCTCTGAGGAAGTAAAGGAGAAAAGGGAAAAGCAGAAGGAAAAGGAGAGCATCTCTATTCAGATTATGCTTATTATTTGATACTCAGGATGATAAATATGTCCTAGCATTTGTCTAGATGACTTTGTAACAGGGTCTTAACATTAGGGCACATGTTTGAAAATAAACAAATCAAAAATAGAAATGTCTCTGGTTCCTTTTGAGGTTCAGAGAGAACATCAAGGGGGCATAACATGTAAATGGATTTAAAATTAGCTGACTGCTATTATCAAAACAAGGTAATAAATCTGGTATTAGGAACAAATAGCAGCACTAGTGATTAGTGTGTTACTAAAAGCACCAAATACCTTAATGATTCTTTTCTCGATAGACAGTTAAGATTTAATTAAATTTAGATTTAATTAACTAGTAACTAAGCAATAGCATTCAGGAAGGATACATCTAGATAGTTAAATTCGCTGAGACGAATTGAAGATTGAGAAACATAGAAAAAGAAGGAAGAGAAATGGAAAAATCAGAAACCAGGGATTAGGTTAAATTCAAATTACTTCACACTGCACACACACATGCTGTATTTAAAAGCTTAAATTAAAGAGTGCTAAACCCTAATTGTTAAAGCTATTTGGGAGCTTAGCCTAAAATGAAACTATGCTAAATCGTGTTAGCTTAACTGCTTCAGGTGGTTTGTTTACAACATGGCGTGTTGTGCTATGTGAAGTTAGCGCTTCCTGTGACAAGTTGTTGTCACGGTAACCAATGCATGCCAGTGTAATTAACGCAGTTTAATGTCTGTCTATTTCAAGAAGTTGCCCATAGTTTTAAAACGTGGTGCTTTCAGTCCTTCAAGGCTTGTTGCATTAACTAAGCACTTCGTTGAGTGCTTCTCTAATGTAACAATAAACTTGCACTTGTTTTAAAGAATTACAAAACGGGTTTACTGTAAGTTAAAACCGGTTTAAACATATATGTAGTTATGTTTGCCTCACACATGAGTACTAAAGTACAGTATTACACCTTTAATTTCACTCAGCGAGTGAAACACAGTAATGACCACCAGGTTGCTCGGCTTATATATATACAGTCAAAGTGTAGATGAATTGCTTCAATCTAATTATAAACTATAAGGCCTTTATGCTGTAGAAAGGGGAGCAGCGCTCACATCTACCTTGATATAACTGTACTGAGATTTCTTCTTCAAAGAAACAATTTAAACAATACTGCAATTTTGTGATTTCTTCACTAAAGCATATTACATTATGGTACAGTTTGGACATGCCGCTGAGCTGAGATTCAGACTTACGCTTTGTCAGGACAGATTTATGCTTTAATACTGAAATTAGGGTTTCTTTGCTAAAAATTAGATTAACCTTACACTGATACCATTAAACATGAAATACATAAAGACTCTACCAATTATAATAGCGGTACCAATTCAAACCCCACTTTATCTGCATCTAAACAAGCCAGCAAATAGGGACACAACAGGGCATCTGAAATCACGTCCTATTTTAACCTGGGCTATCACGCACACACTTTTAAGTTGCCAGTGTTTAAACTCATAACTTTCGTTTTATCATGCCCGCATTCTCTCCACCAAAATCTGTAGCGAATCAACTCATGACAGGAAATATGAATAATTAACAATAACTAGTTATAATTAATTATGAATAATTTAGATCCGCTGTAGATATTTAGCTGAACACTCAGGGTCAACCGTCTTGTCAATACTAAGAACGTTAATTTCCTGGTTAAAGGAAATAACTTTCTAACTGTACAATTCTATAAGCTTGTAACGTAAAATCTTATGCAGATTAGGACTCCGGTTATGGGCCAAACACTCTGAACAACGGCCCGTGTGATACAAGTAAGGTTTTTAACTACAGAACCACTTAAACTAGTCCCAACCTACTACAGAAACACCTAAACACAAAACTGGGTCTACCATCCACATACACAAATAAAACTGGTCTAACATGCAATACACACACCACACACAAAAGTTGGTTATAGGAAAGGGGTTCAAGTTTAATCAGCACAGAACGAGGCATTAAGAAGAATTTTATGGAACCTTTTGCATATCAACAGATCTAAGCTTCAAGGCTACGTCAGATCTGAGTTTCAAAACACCCTTGTAAAAGGTTGTACACGATACTTAATGTATAAATTAATCAAGAATAAGTTTGAATACTGCGAATCTTGGCGTCGGAAAGAGATTCCGATTTTAAGGCCCAGATCTTGCTGAAAGTAGTTGAGAAAAGAACCGTTTGAGCAGAGAGTTTTTTGTGTAATGGAAAGTCGAGCCGAAAGGCTGGCACACAAGCTTGGTATATGAAGCGTTCTCTCCACATCTTCATCTGCATACTCAATGAACCACCGATGCGGCGGGTCCCTGGGCGGGCCTTTAGGTCGGAGAAGATCTCGACTTCAAGATGGGCTTGTCCAATGAGAGGGATGGAAATTTCCTAGCGGGAGGTGGCTATTGCTGGAGGGTTTACGACTCTTTGTTCTCTAAGCATGGTAATTTGTAAATGGACTTAAATCGAAATTATTAATGATTCTCAGGGCCCTAATATATATTGACTATGTACCACCATATAATATACACGCTTGTTGCGATCATAAGAAGGCAAATTCATAGAAACTAAACAAGGTAAGATTACATATAGAGAAAAGGGATGATCAGGAATGGGTCCACTCACAAGCATACTAAAATAGTCTAAAAAAATATAAAAGATAAAATACACAATGACAATAATATACACAATGACCTGAAGAATATGTGTGTTCATTCAAATAACGGTTTTTCGATGAATTAACTAGAACACAGTCCATTTCTACTCTGCGTTTCCTTGGGACATGCAGGGATGTTCCCTGCTTGACCTACTTTTGGCCAATAAACCCCAGTGATATCAGGTGGTGCCAGGCAAAAATAAGAGGCCTGTTCGGACTTCCTGGGGTGTTTACGCATCCGGGGGGAAGGTTCAGGGTCCTCATATGGCTTGTAACTGATGTTACAGAGTATTTGTTATATAAAAAAATATATCAGATCGAAGAGCTTTATTACAACGAGTTTACACACACAAGGAATTTGACTTGATGACAGGAGCTTCCAGTGTAGAGGAAAGTACAAACATAGTGCAGACATACATTATAGTGTAGACATACATAGGAATAACAAAGTAGGGATGTAATATAAAACGAATATAATAAAAAAAAAATTGAAAAATTGAATAATGTAATATATACAGAAATAGAAGTATAGGAAAAAATGTAATGTTTAGATAAATGTACAGTGTAATGTTTATGTAGGGATGCAGTATATGTTATTACAAAGGGGTTGCAGTTTAATAACAATCGTCGCAGCCTACTATAACAATGTTAGTTGTGATGGACGATGTATAATTATGAAAGGTTAATTGTTAAGACTGAGTATAGTCTGTGGGAAAAAACTGTTCTTGTGCCTGGCTGTTCTTGTGGTCAGTGCTCTGTAGCAATAGTTCGAAGAGAGAGTGGGCTGGGTGGGAGGGGTCCAAGGTGATTTTTTTAGCACTTTTCCTCACTCTGGAGATGTAAAGAAATTGGAGGCTGGGCAGAGGGGCACCAAAAATCCTCTCAGCAGTCCTGACTGTCCAATGTAGTCTCTTGATGTCTGATTGGTTGCTTGAATATAGTTGTCGGATTGGTCCAGACGACACTATATTATTCAACTACCAGAAAAGTGGGTACCTGTAACATTAGTTATGATTTAACATTGGTAAATGGGTCTAAAGCAAAAGAGTGTAAAAATTCGGAAACTTTTAGAGCTCACAATTGGTTAATTAAATATAACATATTACACATTAATAATAAATCCGTATATTACAATTTAATTAAGTGTAATTACTGTGATTTGTTTTTTATTCATGTAAGCTATATCTTCTGACCTTTAAATTAAAACATACTCATGATTTTATGGCATCAATTACTGCTTTATTTAATCAGAAAAACAGTCTAAATATTATTTGTGTATTTTGCTTTCATTTTATTAGAAGTAGGCCAACAGCACCCCCTATGGAATTAAAACTCCTTACTGAGCGGACAGTAGGACCCGAGGGAGGCTGCTGCCACTGCGAACTTGACACCGAAACACCATTCTGTACATGCATTCTCAGTTTAAATACAGCGATCCAAAACAGTGAATCTAATCACCACCATTCAGGCAAAACTTTGCTTCAAGAATGAGCCACACTGCTGAGATGATCTAATCGCTAGCACACCCTGAGCACATGTGAGTTAATGTATTCCTCTTATCGGCAAGACATATCGGCATAATTTTTCATATCAGGCCGATGCCGATATTTACATTTAAAGCCATTATCGGCCGATTCCGATATTGGTCCGATAATATCGTGCATCCCTACTTTATAATAAGTAAACTAAAAACAGTGACTAGGATGTTTTATTTTCTTAAGTGAAAATTCTACTCTAATAGATAGTTTATCTTTTTTTATGGTGAAATAAAGTTGTAAGAAGACAAAATATTATCGTATTCTAGGTCTTACATTAAGTAACATTTTGGCTTCTGGCTAAAGAAAATGTATTATATATGGTGGCTTTTTTTACTGTATATGATTGCAATGACAATATAGTTTTATAAAGTAAAGTACAAAGAAGTCTGTGAAATGCTTGTACTGTAGATCATTAATTGTTCATTTAACTTTTATATATCCCAATGATCCTGAAAACCTATTTGTCATTTGATTGAACTGCTGTCCTTTTTAAATGGAACAGACTATTTTACAATGCTTTACAATAGGGGTGTCAAACTCTATTCCAGGAGGGCCGGAGCCCTGCAGAGTTTAGTTTCAACCCTAATTAAACACACCTGAATCCAACAAACCAAGTTCTTCAGGCTTATTTGAAAACTACATGGTATGTGTGTTGGAGCAGGGTTGGAACAAAACTCTGCAGGGCTCCGGCCCTCCAAGAATTGAGTTTGACACCCCTGCTTTACAGCATCTCTTTTAATAATAGTTCTGTAAAGACACACTCATGCGTGTTGTACATGTAAGTAATCATACAGACAACACATTCTCAGATAATGTGACCGCTCAGAAGCATCTGCAGGCCCAGAACTGTTTGATTTTACTTTTTCTATCATGTTGTCGACAATTTCAGTGTAGTATTTTTGCAGTATTACTCTATTATAATGTCTACAAATGTTATGCTTTAAAAAAATGTTGCAGGCTGAAATAACAGATGAGAATTGTGCACCTATCAATATTGAATCATTTTTGCACACCAGAAATCAGTTTTGTGTGTTACCAGTGTACAAAAACACACAAGCTGTGTACTCTTTTGAGCCAATAATATTTATTAAAGTATAAGTTGTATTTTCAGTTTTATAAAAAATGCATAATATAGACTGTTTAATGCGGAATCCCTATTTGAAACTCCTTATTATAGAAAACCTAAGAACTGGTGCTTTAAAGAACCCAGAGGAACCCACGTTAAATCAAGAACATTTCTTAATATCTAAAAAAATCACATTATCAACAACCTAACCATACATTTTCCGTCATTTTGATTCAAGTGCATACGAGGGACTTGGAAATATAACCTGTGATAAATGTAAGCTTGTATGGATTAAAAGAGACTCAAAATTAAGTAAACTACATCATATTATATCACACAGTTAAACGGCACATCACAAAACACACACATCTCGAGTCAATCTAGGCACATAGCCCCATTTCAATCCAAAATCTGCAATGAGCTCCACAATAACGTCTTTTTCATCACCCTGCAGACACGGTATCCCAACATTTATTCACAACGACAGGTGGACAAGCCGAAAAGGTAGGCCTTGGGGCATTTATCCAACTTCTCACTGTTTCTTACAGCCTTTGTCAATCCCTTTACCACATTTCCCAGCTCTACAGCAGTCAGGGTCAGTAAGATTGAGTTTGGTCTGGAGAGCTGAGAGTTGGGGGGTCTGCTGACATTGCTCAGGAAAAAGGGTGTGTATAAAGGGGAATTCAGACTCTGCCGTCAGCAATGATCCACTCTCTTGGGTTTCTAGTGTTTCATTCTTTTAGGTAGTGGTGCTTTATGATTAAATATTTTGGCTTTTAGGGACTTTCTCCATCAAGATGTTTAAAGGTGCTGTATGTAAGTTTTTGACTCTACTAAAGCATAAAAATACCATATGTTTGCAGATATTTAAGAACACTTAGAATATGGTAAAATGCCTTGGTTATTTCAGCAACAATCAAGCCTAACAGTCAAGTATTCGCCACTGTAGAAAAGTGTTGTTACGGGCCGGAATGTCGTTTTCCTGTAGATCCCTGTTTGGTTTGGTGAAACCCCGCACATTACACCACCGTTACCACATTCGTCATTTCGGCACCCAGGTGCCAGATTGGCCAGGACAACACAGCGTATTTAATATATCCTTACCTTGTACAGTATTAGTACTACCGTGCTCGTTCCTGTTGGTGTCGTCAATCTGGCAACCTGCGTGTGCGTCAAGTCTTGAGGGGTGGGAGAAACAACGCTCTCCAATATTTTGATTTTGGACTGCAATACCTAGTTCAACCACTATTTGTCAATCCTACATACAGCACCTTTAAATAAAATGTGCCTTGTCCAGTTCGGTTGTTAATTGCACTGTCATACCCTTTTACCCCATATCCTAACCTCAACAGCAGCAAATGTCATCCACGTTTAGCAGAACAACATACAGTATATGTTCATTGTATGACATTTTTAATATAAGTATATAGTACTTAAAGCACATAATATAAAGGCTTGCTTAACACCATATCCTTATGGACTAAGCTCAATTGATGCCACCACGTCACCTGTGATCTAACGCAATACTGAAATTCACCACCTACATTATTAACTATGACTGCAGCCGAGGCAAAGCACTACCTCATACCGTGTGACCGGGGCGCCGATGTCAGACCCGCGTGCCCCCGTTGGTTCTTTATTCGCGACAGAATTGATAAGAACTATATACTAGTGCGCCCGAAGAGCAAACACAAACGCAGACAGAATGGCCATCCACAGGTGTATAACCGAGTTCCTTTCCTTTCGTTTTTTTGTCCAAAACATGCTAGTGATCTGGTCAAGGGGCTAGTATATGCTGAACTAGGGGATTACATGCAGTACTGGGATATTTCTGGGTACTGTGGCGTGTAACGGCACTATGGTGCGCCACGACCTGACTTAAAAAGTTACACCCCCACATTTTCGCCAGTTGTACATTCAGGCCCATGAACCATTACTGTACATTATTATAGGTACTCTATGCCCGCAAGCCACTCTCTCAAAACGCTTCGTTTTCTACAAAGTCCTCCTTCCGACAAGCGCAGTCTGCTTTGATTGGCCAGCTGACCCAGTGAATTGTGATTGGCCAAACACCGCAAGCACACGTCGGAAATTTAACACCCCTTACCATAATCGCAAGCTTCATCTTTCAAAATAAATGTAAAGACAGAGACCGAAAGGGGAACAAAGTTGTGTGACAGACACAGTGATGAATATGTGTGTTTGCAGTACACAAGCCACGGTTAAAGACAGCTGACTCCACTTTGATGTGACTCTCGCTCTCGCTCTATCTCTCAACAAAAACAAACACACACACACGATGCGCAAAACTGAACAGTCCCTGAAATGGCATTGAAAAGTCAATAGCAAACTGAAAGAATAACAAAAAACAGTTAGCTGTCAGAAAGCGCCAGAGTGTCATAGCAAAATCGAATGACTCCCTCTCCTAGGTTCAAGAAAAGGTCGTCCGATAAAAGAATGCTTTTCGTTGTAGTATCTTAAGATCCTAAAGGCATCTCATAACCTTTCTGGAAGGCCAAATAGAGTGCTTTTGCTTTCGCCAAGAAAACACACAGCGTCTCCCTGACATGCGGCATCAACACTAACTGCTGTTACTGAAACCACACCTTCACTTTGTCTTTGCGTGCCAATTTGAGGCGCATTATGTTAATATTTAACACTAGTGACCGGTAGAATATATGTCCGAGTGGCGCCCCTCTGTCAGAACAAGCCGTGTAGGGGGGCGTGGCAGACAGGAGTCTTAACTTGATAACAGAATATCTTCTTGTTTTGAGGACTTTAGTTTTGCACACTCAGGGATCTTATCTAGCACAATCAGCTTGTAATACTCCAAAAGAGAAAGGAAAAATTGAAAATCGCACCATATAACCCCTTTAAATTCTGTAGTTTACTCAATATACTTTTCCTTCCCTTACTACCATAATGATGACGAAGCTGCTGGGTTTTAAACTTTTTAATTAAAAGACACTACATTTTTTACAGTTTCATTACATTTTACATCTTGATTTTTCGCATTTAAAGTTTGAATATTTAATGTAATCATATTTATCATTTTAATTCATTTGGCCACCAGGCTCCAGCCTTCCAACCGAAAACCTTTCTTATAAACTCTTCTATAGACCTTATGTAGCTCCTCCCCTTGTCTTTATTTTTTATATTTCCACAGCGTGAAGGTAAGGTCGTCCGGATTTATGAATGAACCGCTCATTTTAAAATCTTTCCTGTCAACTGACATTTGTTATGACATCTACTTCAAATATTACAGCGCAATGACAACTTTAGCTAACTCTACAATAAGTAAATCCACTTCTCCTGCTACCAAGGTACCGGAAAACCAGAAGTTCAAAGACAGAATTCAAGCACACTTGTTTCTCTGATGCATAAGGTCTGTATGATTTATACAAGGTGAAGCAATCTTATTCATGCTTCCACAAAAGTAAACATGGTGTGTTAAACTTGTCCTGTGTTATCAGTTATGTCCAGCACCATTGGCTCTTATTTTTGTCACCTGCAAGTTTGAAGTTTGAATAAGTTCTGAGTTTGTAGAAATTCAGTTTGAAGTTTGGATCAATCTAAATAACTTGACTGCTTTCGGGCCACTTTAGACTTTCTTTGTGTGGAAAAGACAAAGAGCAGCTGGACAGTCTGCTTAACATCTCTCCATATGTGTTCCACAGAAGAAAAGAAAGTCATATGGGCAAGAGCAAGTAAATGGTGAGAGAAGTTTCTTTTTTGGGTGACCTATCCCTTTAATTTGAATTATTGGTCCGTTGTGCTTTGCTTGACATATTTCAATAAACTTTTTATCGACTCTCACTCAAGCTGTAAAGCGAATTGGTTTGTACATTCCTCCTGAAGGGTTCCCTCAGCGCTGATTTTCACATGGTTAATCTATATCTGCTGCTACCATTCCAGACACAGCGTACTTGAGCTGGGTTGTTTCACCGAGCACATGCTCACCGCACTGTGATGACTTTAATTGATCTCAACAGCTCTTAAAGACGACTGCCTGAAAACAATTAACACCTTTTCTCAGACGCAGCTGACCCTACTTCCGGCCGGCGAAGGCATAATATTTGTTTATGCCAGCAGAGCAACGGGTCACGTCAACCCACTAAGAGTTTACTGTTTTAAATCAAAGATTTCAGCACGCTGTAAGAACAGTGAGAGAGCAGCTTTGACTGTCTAGTGTTGTTTTAAGAACTGAAAACTCTCCAACTGCACCGTTTGGATGAGAGTTTTAGTCCAGTGTCGCCTACACTCTCTGTACATATGTTTTGATGTTAATCTAGTTGGAGAAAGAAAGAAAAAACTGCAGACTTTTCAAACTCACTAGCGGATGACATATTTATGACATTGAGGAATACTTTTGCAATGACCTCACCCTCGCGAGTTTTGCAACAAGTTTAATGTTTCCCGTCATTGCCTTTGAATTAGACCGTGTGAAACAAATGTCAAATTGTCTATTTATGCAGCAAATGAACCGTTTTACAACTGGATCGGATAGGGATTGTGTTTTTAAGGTTCGCTGTCTGAAGAGCTTATGTTGGCACCTCTGAGGTTTCGGATGATGAAGATCAGAGTCCAGGCCACTCTAAGAGCATCAAAAGTATGAAAAAAGTTTGATCTCTAGAGGCAAACACTATAGCAGGCAAAATTGGACCAACATCCTTGACTAGAAGCCAAGCACTGATGGTGGGCAGGCACCATCATGTAGGTATGTAGACGGGTATGTAGGTTTTCTTATGTCGTCTTGCGCAGTGGCAGCCTATGGCACCTCATAGAACCATATAGAACAAAGTTGTGAAATTTGACCTGATTGGGAAAGGTCACAATATTTCTTGTGGCAATTTTGGAGTCAGTTTCTTAAACCCTCTAGTACCACTAAAAGTTCAAAATACTTTTGAACCATTTGTTCTAGAAGTAAAACTGGTCTGGAAACAAAATGAGACGTTTCCTCTTATTCCTTGGTTTATACCAAATAAAAATTTCTGTCTTACCAGATCTTTTGCCATTTTGAATTTGGCTGGCAACAAACTTTTGAAAACTCACCCAATAGCTTTCATCAAATCGCTTTCAAATTTAGATCAGATGATCTTTATAAAAAACTTTACGATTCACAATTTTCACTGTAATGAAGCACCATATGTAAAGGTAATTGTATTGAATGTGCACTTTGTAATAATGTCAAAAGTCCATTTTAAATAATCGTGTTTTAATAATCATTTGTCATGCTTTAAAGAAGTACTCTCATTTTGATGTAAAGTGCTTGATTATAATTTGATATTAAAGTTAATAAATTTAAATGTACTAAATTGCGACTTCATCATTACAAATAAGAAATTACTTCTAATTAAACAAGTTCATTTTAGTTTACAACTAAATTCAGTTAATTAATTCTGTTTTTAAAACAATCGATTCTTATGGGCACAAGTTTTTGTATCTTGTGTCTTTAGATCCAATAGAGTACAGTGCTTTTTTTGTGGAATATTTTTTCTGCTGTTCCCTGACCGATATCTTGACAGATACTTCTAGAGAAATAATAATACAGTAGTTGAGCAGTTTTGCTAAACAAAAGGTTGAGGTAGGGTGTAAAAAAACAAAGCTAACTCAAAAGATGTGTTCTCTTATAAGATTCCTCTCTATTCGCAAATGCACCTCCTTAAAAGGTTGATGAAAGGAGCAATCCAAGCCTGTAAATTCAATGGGCACAGGTCCCACCAGTACATGCCAGATTAGCAATGTGACTTAAAAAGTGCTCATTTTTGCATTACTAGCCAGTTTGTTTTGGTAACAACCCTGGAATGCATTCCCTCTTGTTGGTTGTGCCTGAAATAACTCTTCGAATCTAAATGCTGCCACACTTAATAAAGAAGGTGCCTCCCTCTTATGCTTAAAGGGGTCATAGGATGCTACATGCACTTTCTCAAATCGTGCCGATCTCGGATTCCTGTCTGTGTGACGTCACACAGACAGGCCCCTCCCACGATAGTTTGATTGACCGTAGTGTTTCAGCACAGACTGGACTGGTGTCTTACCTTAGCTCTGCCCTGAGTGAGCTGTCATCAGTCCGCCATTGTTTCACACGTCCAGAGCGATGTAGACAGCACTAGACTCCTAAGCGATGAGGTGTTCTGGTTGTTGGTCTGTTCAATAATGACACTAGTAGCAGTCGTCATTTTAACTCCCCTACATCTGAGCCGCTGAAGACACAGTGGATTTCATTTGTTTCTGAAGGGAATGCTCCCCCGATCTTGTAATGCTCTAGTTCGTGCAATCTTCAGGATTCCACTCACCTACAGAGAATTAGTATACTGTATTTTTGTAATGAATCTTTGCAAATCGCCTTTCCTAATAATGTGCTAATTAGCAAGTTTCACGATGAATGCGGCTGAAGTAAACCGTCTCTCTGAGAGCAGCTTGGAAGAGAGGGGCAGGGTCAGCAGAGCTCATTAACATTTAAAGGGAAATGCTACAAAACGGCTTGATCTGAAAAGAGCTGTTTTTGACAGGGTAAAAAAGGTGTTTTTTTTACACTACCATTGAGAAATTTTAACCAAACTATGTTACAGACTTTTCATTAAGACCCTAAAAAATCATATCAACTTGTGGAAAATGGCCATCATATGACCCCTTTAACTTAAAGGCATAGTTCACCCAAAATTGAGAATTCTGTCATCATGTCAACTTTCTTGTGTCTGTGAAACACAAACGAAAATATTTTAGAAAATGTCTCAGTGTTTGTATGTTCATACTATGTCAGTCACTGTGGTAATGTGTTACTTTGGATTGACTTTCATTGCATGGACAAAAAACTATCTTTTTTTTTATGTTCAGTATCTCTCGCCACAAAGGTCTGGAATGACATGAAGGTGATAAGAAAATTGTTTGAGTGAACTGTCCCTTTAAGATAAAGTTTGTTTTTAAAGGCGGTGCGGTAAAGTTGATGGTCATCTTTTTATTGTATCTTTGTCAGTTTATCAGTCAAACTTGGAAATGAGTAGCGACACAAGAAACTGAGAAGTAGAAGAGAACACTCCACCCTTAAAACACTGCCAGCTTTTTATGCGGCAAGCTAAACTGCGGGCAGCTGTTCAGACAAAGGATCTGAGTGTGCTAAGGAACATTACAGCAATTGTAATGCAGCATAAACAGACCATAACAGTGACAATTGTTTCCAGCTTGGAGGTACTGTAACAAAACTCTGGCATGATGCCACGCAGGGGCCACTAGAGTGGTCCAGTTGGCAGTTTGACCTCGAAGGCCAAAACATGTACTAACAACCGCAATAATGAACTACAACCGTGTTGATTTGCTGATGCTGATTTTTCCAGATGGCTTTAAAGGTGACCGATTTAGAAACTCCACACTTTGCTCAAGATTTTTCTTGTCATTCTAATGAAACGGTTCAATTTTTGTTCTATGCATGTCTATTCCATGAATTAAATGCCCTTACTGAATTAAAAAGAATATGAAAGAACTTTATCAGTTTTTCATTGTGGTTATATATGTATATTACATAGACATAGTAATGCTCAAGCTCAATAATTCAATCTGTTATGGAAAAAAAACCCAACGTTCATCAGAGAAATAATAGAATAATATTTATAATATACATGTAAATATAAATCTAAGCACAAATAATTTTGTGTGAAAATGAAAAAATGTGATAACATTTGCTAAAGTTTTTTTTGTTGCCATTTTTGCACTGATATTTAACCTTAAAAAATTTTGAATGGAAAAAGGTTTCCCCTATATGAAAAAAGTACACACACATATATATTACGGAAATTATACACTAAGATACACTTAATGCATGCCTATTCCAATGAAATGAAAATGTATTATAGTTTAAATTTATATTAAATGCAATTCGCTGAACTTTAGTGACTTTTGTTATGCAGAATGAGTTGACGAGCATTTATGGTAAACTAAAATATACCTTAATAATTTCTTGTATGTCATGTTTTTAAATACAGTTCTAATGATTAAACTATTTGGTGTCTTTTTTTCAGAGCAAGTATAATATCTAATATATATTCCTCTTCTGTAATTGGGCAGGCCCAAGCGAATTGAGGTTGGACACAGTAAAGTGTGTTGATATGCAAGCGAAACATGTATTTCTGTGTTTGTTTGTTGAAAATGGCTTGGGCTGTGGGTTTTGAAAGGGTTACAGATCTGAAGCTTGGACAAGATTGGCGATCCAGAACTATCTGTCAGGTTTTATGAACGATAATGGACAGAGCTTGTTTACTCGGCTGAGGTTCCCATGACAAATACAGTCTAAATCACTGTGCGTGGTCACGGACATGGTGCAGTATTTTCTTTTGCTTTCTACTATAACAAAACAAAGCTGGAAAAAAAAACTCATAAAAACAATGCATACTTTCCCATTGTTCTTCGTATGTGTGTGAGCCATATGGAAACAATTGTGTGTCTCTGTATTTTTGCTGGTTCGTGTTTACTAAAAATGCAATGCGAATGCAAAAATCTTTATCTTGTATAGTTCAAAACTATGCCATGTTAACACTGCACACGTCATTGTAAGTTTTTCATAGAAAAACCAAAGAAACTTGGTAATCTTTAAAAACAGGTGCTTTGGAGTAAAATGTAAATACCATCATATAAGAATATGTGGTAACACTTTATTTTAAGGAGTCCTTGTTACACATACATGTTACCTTGTTACATGTACTTACTATTATAACAATTAATTACATGCAAGTACATTCGAAAACCTAGAAGCCAAACCCTAACCGTATAGTATGTACATGTAGTTAATTGATATTACTCAGTACTTAAATGTATGATTACACTGTAACAAGGACACCTTAAAATAAAGTGTAACCGAATATGTTAATGATTCACTAATGATTTACTATCTGGCATCATCACTGTATGCTACATCAAAAGTACTTTTTTGCAAGGAGAACAAATATAGATGACAATTATTTTTGTGTCACATTTTTTATTACATGTAACTGGATAAAAAGGGTGGACTTCCTAACAGGAATGTGAAGTCTAAGACTCAAATATTGTGTATTTGGAAGTGTAATAGTGCCCTCTGTTGGGGAATGTATCCCCTCATTCAGAATTATATTAGCTGATCATGAGTATGTATGCATATCAAAAATTCCATCTGGGGAATTTGATTAAACAAATAATCAGCTATTTAAAAGATAAACTAAATAAAAAAGAACACCTAATGGTATTTGTAAATGTATTATGATTTTTATTTTATTATTATTATTATGCTGGTGTTAGTCACCCAACAAGTTCATATAAATGTGTCTTACATTTTATTTAGAAGTGAATGAGAGTATGAAGTAGCCATTTAAATGGAAGATCATCATTCATACTGTTTCATTCACATGATGCATCTGAGTCACAATTATTGGGTATTTTTAGATTTAAATTTTGTTTAGAAACAGTTTTTTACAATTGCTATGACAATTTTTTTTCAATTCTCCTAACAATTTTTCTAAACTCAATGCACTAACACACCTACAACACACAATTGGCAAAACGGTTAATTTCATGCTGAAAATCACACATTGATTCACACTAAACTCCAACACTAATTTTCAAAATACAATAATACACTAACACAATACACTATGTCTACCAAAACACTGCAAACATGTTTCAAAATCAAATAATTATTCCAAAACACTAACACATGTTCTCTTCCGACAGGAACATTTAGTCAATCATATCACAATGTCATAAAAACAATAACATCAGACAGAATTACAGAAACAGCTTTATTTTATATGTGTCAGATCTGCCCTTATACAATACTATATTGTATTGATCATAATTTTTTATTTTTTTTTATGCCTCTCTACATTTTTGTTTCATTGGGTTTGGAAAAATGCATGCATTTTGTTTCTTTTGCTACAAAAATTCAATACAAAAAATGAATGACCCAACGCAGAGTAGCTTTATATAATGTATGGTTTATGAAAAAAAAAGAAGACAAGATAAGAAAAATATGCAATACAGTTGCCATTTATTATATGAAAGTACAAAATATAAAAACAGAAAAAGCCACAGAAGAATTAAAAAAAAAAGTAATCTTCTAATCTGCCTGGTCTTCTGCATTCGGCCACATGTTCTCATCCACATCACACATGATATATTCTCTGGCCAGGCATCTTGGGAAGAATCTTTTGGCATGCCTTATACACCCCTGGCAGTGTTCAGCTGTGATGTCTTGGCATTCAGCATCCATTGCATCCAGGAGGGACATTTGGTCAAAAACCTTCTATCTCCAGGTTGAGAAAAACTCCTCAATGAGGTTGAGGAAAGTGCAGTAAGGGGCAAGGAAAATGGACATCATTCTCGGATGGGTGTTAAACCAGTTTGTGACTGCAATGCCACATTGTTTCATGTGATCACATATATTGACAAGTGGTTTCCCACCCGTCCCCTTTCTACCTCTGGCACCAGTCTTTCGTGCAGGTCTTCTAAAATCTCACATTTATGCAGGAGTGCACTTTTCCACACAAGATCAACCCAAGTGATCCTGTCTGTCTGCGTGATTGAAAGAACCTCAACACCCTGGTGTGTTCCTAGATGGGAATCAGCTGTATTTATAGATTTGCATACTGCATTTACATTAACATTACTTTTACATGTATTCATTTAGCAGACGCTTTTTCCAAAGCGACTTACAAATGAGAACAGACGCAATCAAATCAACAAAAGAGCAATGATACGCAAGAGCTATAACAAGTCTCAGTTAGCTTAAAACAGTAGCCTACACGTAGCAAGGTTTTTTTTAATTATATAATAAATAAAAAGAATAGAAAGAGGATAGAGCAAGCTAGTGTTAGAGGCCTCTTTTGCTTTTGTTAATTGTATAATAAATTAAAAGAAAACAGATAGAATACATAAAGATTAGAAAGCTAGAGTTAGTTTTTTTTTTTAAGAAAACAAGCAGCAAATAAATAGAGTACAAGTCTACCGGGACAAGTTTTATTATTATTATTATTATTTTTTATAAAGAATTGAATTAGAATAGAGAGTGCTAGAGTTAGAGGGTCAAATAAAGATGGAACAGATGTGTTTTTAGTCGTTTCTTGAAGATGGTTAAGGACTCAGCTGCTCGGATTGAGTTGGGCAGGTCATTCCACCAGGAGGGAACATTTAATTTTCTAAGTCTGTAAAAGTGATTTTGTGCCTCTTTGACATGGCACAATAATACGCCGTTCACTTACAGAAAGCAAACTTCTAGAGGGCACATAACTCTGAAGAAATGAATTTAGGTAAAGGGGTGCAGAGCAGTGGTGGTTTTGTAGGCAAACATCAACGCCTTGAATTTTATGCGAGCAGCTATTGGTAGCCAGTGAAAACTGATAAACAGAGGTGTGACGTTCTTTTCGGCTCGTTAAAAATTTATCTTGCTGCGCGTTCTGGATTAATTGTAAAGGTTTGATAGAACTGGCTGGAAGACCTGCCAAGGAGGCGTTGCAATTGTCCAGCCTGGACAGAACAAGAGCTTAAACAAGAAGTTGTGAAGCATGTTCTGAAAGAAAAGGACTGATCTTCTTGATGTTGAATAAAGCAATCTGTGCAGGACCGGGTAGTTTTAGCAATGTGGTCTGAGAAAAGCAGCTGATCATCAATCACAACACCAATGTTTCTGGCTGTTTTTGAAGGAGTTATGGTTGATGTGCCTAACTGGATGGTGAAATTGTGATGAAACGATGGGTTTGCTGGAACTACAAGCAGTTCTGTCTTAGCCAGGTTGAGTTGAAGGTGATGGTCCTTCATCCAGCAAGAAATGTCTGTTAGACAAGCTGAGATGCGGGCAGCTATCGTTGGATCATTAGGATGGAATGAGAGGCAGAGTTGAGTGTCATCATCAGCTAGCCTGGTATAAAAGCCATGTTTCGAATGACGAACATAATGACTCATATAGCAGAGAAGAGAATGGTCACAGAACTGAGCCGGAGCACCGCAGTCTTAGAATGTTCGACTTGGACACCCCCCTCTTCCAGATACCTTGAAGAACCTAATGTAGGTAAGATCATCAAACCACTGGAGTGCGTTCTTGAGATGCCTTTGCCAATATGGTGCACAGTCTGGATCTGGGTTAACCTGTGTCAACAGCCGGTTCTGACAGAATCATCAAGATAAGTATAGAAGATTTGGAAGGCGCTGTTGCCAGTTTTAGGGCTTCAATAACTGAGAGCAAGCCAGTCTCAGTTTAATGTCCACTTCTGAAACCAGACTGGGTTTCTGTCGAGAAGGTTTGTTCTGTGTGAGAAAGGCAGAGACTTGGTTGAACACAGCTCGTTCAAGTGTTTTTGCAATGAAAGGAAGAAGGGAAACCGGTCTGTAGTTCTGTAGTTGCATAACATTATATATTTGCAATCAGCTGTTTCTCATTAATGAATAAAAAAAGGGATATATTTGTGTTTCAAATTCACAATATGAACAGCTTTTCACTTTGACTTTAGCCTATAAGTTAGGTTTAGAAAATTATGTTATCTGTTCTGACATATAGTGTGAAAGTATTTGTAAATTTGGCAGTAAAAATCCATTGTTTTGGTCTTGGTTGAGCTTGTTTGTAAAAGAAGTTCTAGCATTTTAAATTTGTTAACTGCATGCATTTTGTGTCAAAGCAACAAGAAATGCGTTAATTGTATAGCCTATACAGACAGATGTTGTGCTAACTGTGTTAAGTGTTTAGGAAAATTGCTAAAAGTATTGAAAAAATTGTCATAGCGATCGTAAAAACTGTCGACTGAAATGAAGTGGACCTATGATATTACTGTGTTAAAATCTTGACATACATGGCAGAAATGGCAACCTAAAAATGTTAATATCTTACTGTAATAGTTATTATAATTCTTATATATGTATCATAATCATATTGTAGTTTCATAATTTTTTTAATAGATATAACAATAATTTTTACTTTTGTTTGCTGAAATTGTTTGTTAGCATAAAGGTCAGCTACATCTAGGTCAGCTAGCCTATCTTAACCCTAATAAAAAAGAAACAAAGTCATTTATTTACTCTAGGCCTATTGTTGTTCAAAACTGAATTACTTTCTTTCTTGAGAGTAAGTAAACAATGACAGAATTTTCATTTTTGTGTGGAATATCCATTTTAAAATGTATAATTATATTTGTATCTGAAAGCCAGGCCTACATGAGATCTACACACACAGAACTTTACAGAAAGCTCTGCAAATTTCCACAAATCTGACATCCATCATGCAGTTTTATAAATTTCCTAGCTGCCATAAATTTGATGTTTTCAGCTAAGATTGTAGTACTCTCAGCACTGTTTAAATAATTCTGCTGGTTTCCCCTCAAAATCCAGTACGCAGTCCACAGATTCTGACCTGCTAAAACAGAAATGAACTGACTATTAGTACAATGCTGTGCTAAAACCTAGAGGTTAGTGAAGCGCGTAAACTGACAATGGGCTGTCTATCTTGCACCTCATCAAGTTTCAACATGATACAGCACTTTCTCAGTCAGTAGGCCCACGTCTAAGTGCCTCCCATCGACATTGTTCACCACTTTACCCTCCCCCCAATGGCCACACCACTACTGAATACAAAACAGCCTCAGCTGTCGATCTCTGCCACTTCTCTTAGTTAAGCTGATCAAATGGTACCCGAATGTCCTGACGTCCTCATCTAGACTTCAAATCTGTCTGCCCACAATGGTCTCTCAGCTCCCTCGAGTGCTAGACTTTGAGGACATTAAGTGCCGTCTTGTGTCTGTTGTCACTCTAGACAATCGATGTTTCTTGCTTGTTTGATTGTCATCAGGTTAATGATTTATTTATACCATGTGTTTATGTGAAAGGTTGCCCTTTTTATCTTCATCTGAGTTCATCTTTAAAATCTCAGCATTTCGCTGGAATTCATACATGGAGGCAATATGACGCAGACTCTTGAGAAATGGACCCTGAATTGGAGATGACATCAGGAAACCGGTGGCCTAACCTCCGCTGATGTCTGCTGTCCATCACAAAGTTGAGCGTGATGGAATCAGGATGCCAAAGTGCTGCAGGATAAACAGACTTTCAAGGATGGCTCCTTTCTGCCATTTTATATTTGGGCTATGAAGGATCACAGTGTTTTCTGAATGCCTTGCAATGTTGTTTTTGACTCCAGTTGTTAGGCTTTGTGTCCTCTTGTTGAAGGGCGTACTGGAAATGTCCATTAAGTTTTGACAGAGACATTTGGCGAGCTTTGTCCCAGTTTCCAGAGCCAGAAGTTGAAAGACAGAGCGACTTTGTACTATTACTAGCTGCAACTTATAACCTGTTGTCAAGCACAGCTCCTGATTTTTGCACAATGTTTGCAATTCACAAATTCTGTGATATAATATATACGTACATATATGAATCTATTAAAGCAATATCATGCAAGCAAAAGTGTGTTATGGACATACATCATTTGGCCGTAGGTATGAGGCCACAGGAAATTTATGGACAAATATGTAAATAAGTAAACACAACTATTTTATGTTTTGGTGAATTGGTGGCTAATTCGCTGTCTGAATGTCTAATCTGAAATAACATTCAGCAAGATCCTCGACCAAAAAGTGTATGTCATCAAAACAAGTCCCTAGTCCTGTGTTTTCCCGCGGAATTGGGCTACTTTAAACACTGTTGCCACGGGTTGAAACTACCCCAATAACGTGATATTTAGCCCCTAAAATGTTAATTTATGATGTTAAAAACTTGTATTTTATCCCCAGAACGCAATTTTCATCGGGGGACCCCCCTTGAAACGCGATTAGTGTAGTTTTGGGCTAGTTTTGAGAAGCAATTGGGCGGGTTTTGTTGTGAAAACCTGGCAACCCTGCCCTAGTCACAGAACAAGTACCCAACATTTTGCATAAGGGTGAAGGATTTCCCAGTGCAGATTTTGCATCAGGTTCAAGTTTTTTTCCACACAAATTTACTGCATTGACAACAGAATGCTGCATGGTTTGGTAAGGTAACAATGAGTACATTTTGCCAGTTAGCGTGTCTGTTTTTCTCCACCAGTGAAAATACTTGCAAGAACCATTGTAACGCCAAGGAACACACCGTAGAGTTTCATTCCTGATTTAGGGTTTTTGAACAAATTAGTTGAGTGAATGACTCAGTGACTCATTTATGAAGACAATGGCGGTATCTGAAATCATCACACCTTACCCGCATTACTATTCTATACATTACTCCACTAATATAGTCCACTGAATGAGTAAACGATAACCACTGAGCAAATTTGGACACGGAAGTGTGCCGGAAGTGCTGTATACACCATCTTCTAGTGAGACACACAAATCAATTCACTTTGATGCTTACAGTGCACAGTGATATTATCTAGAGGCTACCCGTTTAGTGTACATCGGTTATACACTTGTTGAAACGTTGAGTACACTTGATAATATCCACTATCACTATGGTTTCAGACAACATTACAAATGGCTGTCCCCTCAAACTATACACTATATAACGGTATAGGCAGCACAGCCAATCATTACCGAATGAATCAGTTGTTTTGAACCTCAACCTATGGTTGAATGAATGACTAAATGACTCATTAGGATGGCCACGTGCTGCCACCTACTGGCGTAACAATGTAACATGCAACAACAATAACAACAACAACCACTGTTTGGATCTAATGATTACTTTTCACAAAGTATTGTGAAATGACAAAGGTTAACAGATGGTATATAAGGTATTAAGCTAGCCAGTAAGCTACTTATTTCACTTCCATGGGTCTACCATGGTGTTTTGAACATGTCCCATGGTAGACCCATGATATTCCTTGAATTACCGTGAAGTACAATGCAAATACCATGAACGTTTCAATCCAAATTCAATACCATAGTAGTGTCAATATTTATTTGGCCAGCACTATAGTATAAGTAGGCCTATAATGGCAAAGCCTTCTGAGGCAAATCATTTTAAGGTTATGACATAGTGATGGTTTGTGGTTATGATATATGTGGGATACATTGCACTACAAATGATCTTCATATTAATCTTTTCTTTTTTGATGCAACCTTTACACTGGTTCAGTTTGTCAGCAATATATTGGCAAACAGGGATGATGTGCTATTGACTTAATTTAATTCATTTTAATTGAGAGCAATACTTAATATTTATTTGGCAATCATAAAAGTACAATTAATAACCGTGTAGCTCAGTCTAAGGTTTCTAATTCAAAGGCTGATTAGTGATAAAATCAGTCTTCTGACTGCTGTAATACAGTATATTTCTCCATTTTTTTTATTTTCTTTTTTATGTAAATAACTGGATTAGCACTATAAATTGTAGCCACTAATCTGATTAGTTTGTTATGGTTCAGAGTAACATATATTTAAAGAATTATGTGGTTTGGGTTGTACTTGGCGGTTTACGTTAATCGAAAACTACATTTCCCATGATGCCCGCGTCCGCTCCCCCTTGACGCACAATACGCGTCACCATAGTAACTGGCCGATTCGCTGCTGTGTCGGAGAGGCGGAAGGGGCTGAGGAATTCTGTTATTATCGGTAACAGATATCCGAGTCCACCTGTGTTTTAGTGCGGACTGGACGACACGATATTGAGGCGGAGAGCCCCTGCTAAAGCGCCGACATGTTGAATATGTGGAAAGTCAGGGAGTTGGTGGATAAAGCGTGAGTATGCCCGGGCTTTTGCTTTCTAAAGAGCTTGTGTGTCGATGCAGAGGCCCGTTACTTATAAAGGTGCGGATCCCGTGACGTCACACACCCTCAGCTGATCACGAGCGCCACACGATTAATATAACATTATGATCTTTTTTATTTTATTTCACTATCTTCAACCTATTTATGACCCCTTCCCGATCATGTGTTCTTCTTTTAAATTTACACAATTCCACGCTGTTCTGCACGCTTGTGTTTTTTTTCTAGGCTGTGTATCAAACCCCAGTGAGCTGCCTACCTAGGCAGCATCTTTAGGTACGACAGGAGCGTGTAGCAATTTGGGGCATAATAGGCACGTTTTCCTTGCCTATAGTGCTCTCAACATGTTGACTAGGTAGACAGCTCACTAAGTTTTCAGAAATATTCTTCTTACCTGTTCATTCTTCTTGTCAATAGTGTTATCCCGCTAAACATCTCACTAGTCAGCAGCACATGAGCTTGAACGGTCTCTGACAGCATTTCTCCTTATCTTATGTACAGTCACATATGTTTTATTTGTGTGTATCATGTTAAAGCTTGTGTTGTTTAAATGTCATACAGTTAACCGGTTACAGGCCCGTTATACATGCTAGCTAATTAGCCTATTAGCTTAGCTAAAGTCACCATTATAAATTCGTAGGAGGAATGGATAACGGTATCGCTCAACCTTAACGTCACAACACATTGATTATATCAGATTTGACGATTTAGCTGTCATCCCTAAAATTACGACCTTACTAGTACCTGTGGGCCTTGTTTTTCTCCATCAGGCTAACATTAGGTGCTCTTCACCTGAAAAAAGAATGAATTTCTGAACGTCCTTCTGATTTAATTTGTAAAAGATGGCAGAACCATGTGGTGCAAATTGATGAGAAACTTCAATATTAATCTTGATTTTAAAACCAAACGTTATTTTTTATTATTGTGTGAGAGCTGTATTGGCTAGCCCAATGAAACACTGCATGTCTTTTCTCAAAAAGTTAGGATAGTGCATGGCTATGTGGTTTATTCCTGGTCACAACTGAACCGGTTGTGGCAACAATAAAGAAACAATTTATATATATATACAATTTAAGTAGAAGGTTATAGTGGGAAGAGGAAAATGGTTAACAACAATTAATTGCATTTTTTTCATTTGCTTTATGAAGTGTATACTTGGAAATCTATTCAATTTCATTATGCAATTCAATCATTTCCCCCCAATATTCACACAGAATAGTGCATTATCCACCAACAAGGCTGTTAACTGATCATTTCAAAATGGTCAATGTTCATACATTTTTTTAATTTATTGTACACGGTCTCAAAATTTGTCCTAAATGACTCTGCTGGTAGATTTAATATATCATCCAATGACCAAAAACAGCTTGTCCTTAAAAGTTTTCAGGCGGTTTTTTATTAACATGGATAATTGGTGAATTGTTCATATCCTTAATAGCAAGTTAGAAAACCCGTAAAAAGGTCCCTGAAAGACTGTCTCAAAATCTTTGCTGTGACATTCCCTTAAAACAGGGGTAGGCAAGTTCGGTCCTAGAGAGCCGCAGTCCTGCAGAGTTCAGCTCCAACCCTAATCAAACACACCTGAAGCCGCTATGCGATGTCTTCAGGATCTAGGCTATAGGCCGGTTAGGGTTTTTTTTCAGGTTGGGTTGAACTCCTGCAGACTGCGGCTCTCTCGGACCGACTGCCTATCCCCGCCTTAACAATGATTTGATGTGGTTAACTTAATTCTAAAGTAACACTGTCGTAGCTGGCAAAACTAACCCACAAATTTACATTTGACCTGGAATGTGTTTTCTAAATCTAATGTTATCAGTGAGATTGTGAACTGTAGCACTTACTGTTTTTAAATATTCAATCTATATCGTAACATTTGCTCTAAAGAGTGTCTTTTTTATAAATAGAAAAATAATTTATTTAAATAATTCTGAATAATTATTATTGCATGTTGTTCATAGGGGTTGTGACGGTGAGGACATTTTCCCACCGGTTAATCGACGTGGTACACACGTATCACCGTGGGGCGTTCCCATCTTTCCTCCTTTAAATAGTGTAAGCTGCGTGCGCATTTACTTCACTTTCAAATAGCGGCAATTCGGCGTAAAGCAATTGTTCATTTGACTTTTCCCTCTTTTCCGCGCTTTCCTTCGCTTTTAAATAGCTTAAAAGCACCATGCGCATTTTACTTTCACTTTCGAATTAGCGGCAGTTCAGCGTCAATTGCTTGAATGCAACAACCAAATACAACGTCAAACTCACTTTAGCGTATATATATATATAACATAGAACTTTTATTAACAAAACAAATAAAAATACACCATGCTATAGGGCAGGTTATGCCTAATATAAAATAACAAATAAGTTGTATAAAGTTTAAATAGGTATACAAAACATGTAAATAAGTATACATGTATAATATATAACCAAATAAATAAACGTAGAACGTTTATTAGCAAACGATGTCAAATAAATAATAATGAACAACGCAGACCCAGTTTAAATCAAATAAAACTCAGCAAACAATGTGGAACCAATTAAATAAGAAACAGATGTTTAAAATTAACCTTCCAAAATCACCTTAGATAAATGGCAAAAGTCAACAGGCTTTTCAAAATCCAAAATATTGCCAAACCAGGCGCTTTTGCATTTCGTTTCGAAACTAAATCATCCGCCATCGTCTTGTCGACTCACTCTCCTCACTGGAGAAATGAAATCTGATCTGTGATGCGACTGTCGTTCGGCACGCTGCATTGAGCAGCCACATTCAGTTTTTAATTGAGGTGTCTGTTCTTTTATTGAACTATATGATTTTTATTACTATAAAAAATCTAAACGACGGTGGGGGTCGGTGGGCAAGTGACGTAACCGGTGTTGCGGCTTAATACCGGTATCACCGTCAGCACCGTCTATCGCGGCAAGCCTATTGTTCAGGTGATTTATTGAAGTGGACATAATGTGGTTTCCTGGTCATAATTTTTCTGACTCCCTTTTTTTCTGGGTGTCTGTTGCACAAGCAAGCCCTGCAGTCAAGTTACTGTAATGGATGCCACAGCAGAAGGCATCTTTTAAGCATGCATGAATTCAGCTGAAAGGAAATGGATATTGATATAGTTGGCTTTTTCACAGGCATTCATTGTGCATTGTTGGGTGAAGCTTTTTTGCTTGTCCTTGCAGTGATACCCACGATAATAAGTAAAAGAATCATCAATAAGTTTTATTACGCTTGTTATCTTGGTGCAGGCAGCATTTGTTCCATTCAGTGTGATTGTTTGTGGCGTGACATATAATGTTGTGGTGCAGCATGATGATGTTTCAAATTTATATTTAGGGCTGGATAAATGGAATGTACTGCTAGCTAATTGATGGTTTACTTTTTAGCTCTAAAAGCTTTTGTACTCCCCTGGACAGAAAATTCATTTTTAAATCTGTTGTGTTACAATTTACGGATTTACGATTTACTGTTTTTGGTCATTGCTGTAAATGTTTACGTCACTCATATACTGCCCTGCAAAGCCAATATTCAGTAACTATTTTGTTTTATTATGCATCTCTTAGACTGTAGCTGTGCTACAGAGGGAAAGGGAGTGTGAAAACTGAATCAAAATTGAATTTGTATGGTAGGATGCATGTGTGATAAAATTACTTTGCTAGCTGATTTGGTGTGCTAGAAAAGGTTTTCGTGCTTGATTGTTCCAAAAACGCATTGTTGTTGGTGTTTTATTATTTCTTAAACGTATTTTACATTATTGCAGCACCTCTCTTCCCAGTCTGTCTTGAACACACTGTTTAGTTGATTGTTTCAGTGAAATCACTCTTTCCGAAACATGAAATGTGCTCTGATTGGTTAGCTGGCCCAATGTGTTGTGTTTGGCCAAACGCGTGTTCCGGAATTGACACGCCCCTTACCATAACCGCAAGAGTCATCTGCGCAACTGTAAATATTAACGATGATGACATCAATTTTGCCATACCAATCTGAGTCCGATTCAGACCCTGAGAACGTTTACAAACAAGAGGAACTTGCAGGACCTTTGTAAGCACAAATAAAGGGGCTTTGGAAACGGGGTGGGAAAAAAAACTGCGTTTCTTCGCCGTGGCGACAGCATGCTAGCTCTTCTTCTTCAACATTACACACTAACTAAATTTAAAAAAGTGAAAAAGCATAATAGGACCCCTTTAACAAAAATATGGAAATAAAAGCTAGTTGCCATCATTATTCCCTCATGTTTGTTTAGTTGACATCTGGGGGGTATTCCAAAAAGCAGGTTATGTGACATACCCGGGTATGTTTGAGGATAAGCGAGCGGATAACCTCAGCTTTCGCTTCCAAAATCGGAGGTTACTTTCAGGGTAAGTCACCATAGTAACTTGCTCTCTGAAGATAACCTACTCCGGAGCAGGTTATGTTCAGGTTCGTTCACATTCAGCGCACGTGTGATATACTTACGAGCCTTCAGTTGGCGGTGACAGATTCGCAAAACATTATAATCTACAATTTAATATAGCCTATTATTATATATATATATATATATATAATTATATATATATTCAACACACAACAAATACACAGTATGTATTATATATTTTTTTGTATATGTGGTAATGATGAAGCGCTAATATAAGTAATAAATAAGGTAATATATTATTCTAATATGGTTATATTAATTTTATTAGCATATATAACAGTTATCTGTATAATTTATAAAACACTATGACAAGGTAATGTTTAATTTATTATATATATTTATTACATTTTATATTATCATCTCACACATGGATCGGCATTTTCTGTAATGTCTAAATTCTAAATCAAAATACATATCTGATATGACTTAATATATAATTAGCATCAAACAAACAATATAATTCATATTCTCAAGGATTAAAGATTAAACAGAAAAAAAATTAAATGATTGCACAACCATCAGTTAGGTGGCGATATGCACTAAGCATGTAAACGCCCATTGAACAAAAGAAGAAGAAAGAAACAGCATGGTGAGCTTTTTCTTAGTGTCCGTTTTCATAGTGACTCGTCGATTCGTCGCTCAGTTGTGAATGTCTTGCGTGTTAACCAGGAACATACTTTGTGTTGAATGAACTTACTCTCTGATGCGTTTTTGGAACCAGCATACCTCGAGTAAGCAAGGTTTGGGGTTAATCAACCGAAAGTTCAGGGTTTAGCTGACGGTATGTTAACCGTGCTTTCTGGAATACACCCCTGTTATTAAAACAAATTATATGCATCAACCCTGTTACCCTCATATTTTTCTAGTTACAATGACATTGATCATCATGCTAGTTTCAAACAGTGAACTTTACAAGGAGAAGTTAATATCTCTTAATATCTGTTACGTTTGTCAGAGTAAAACTGAAAATTACTGCACGCAAGTATGAAACAATATTTGGTGCTATTTTGTCCCCATCTCATGTATAGTTGCATAATAAAATCAGTATAAAAAATAGCAGTCGACCGATATTGTTTTTTTTTTGACAGCCAATGCCGATATCTTAGAGAGCAGGGTGACCGATGGCCGATATAAAGCAGATATCATTTTATTTATTTTAATTAATATTTAAGAAATTTGAAATCATTTGAAAATTGATTTAAAAATAAATGTTAAATAAACATACTTATACTTTAGATGACAAAGTATTTTTCACAAATAAATAAAAATTTAATAAAAATATAATTAAAAAGGAAGTAAAAATTGTAAGCAACAGGGCACTCAGTATTCTGGGAAGTTTGTGGTCATATTTTCCTCAATAAATTATCAAGTAATCATATTTTTTTCAAATAAAACCAAGGTAACACTCATTTTACATACAGCACACAGTGAAAATGACATGAATATGACAGTGGGGATATGCATAAAGCGCAGCATAATTTAAAATCACTAGTTTAAAGTTTGTCGATTGTGCGTCTCCAGTGAAGCAGAACTCTCCTCCTGTCAGCATTCAATTTGCATGGACCGATCGTTACACAGAGAACACGTGATCATGCAGGATACACATACACACTTCACAAGATCTCACAACTAGACCCGACTAAGTTTGTAAGGTTTTTGAAATTGGATGTTTATTTTTATGTTTTTTAATACATTAAAAATTTGTTTAAATGAATAAGCGTATTTGTTGAATGCTGATGGCAAACAAGAAAGTATTATAATGTTTGACTTACTATTACTAATAATATAAAAGCAGTCGTTATAAGACTTTTTGTATACATTTTTCATATCCTTTGTTTTAACCGTCTCTCTGATTATAACAGACTTCTATCCGTATTTAGACGAAGCTGTTTTACGACACGGCGAACAGAGTAGAATGTGAGCACTGTGTGCCCATGCGCTGCCATTCGCACGCCGTCAAAATAAAAGCCCCGCTTCGAACGCATCAGGAAAACTTATCGTCCGATGCCGATATTTAAAAAATGCCAAATATCCACTAATAAAAACTACAATTCTAAAAAAGCATCTACACTGTGCAACAGTTACGATCTGCACTGCGGCTGCTCTTCATGCCTTCAGTCAACAGAGCAAGTGTGAAAAAGTTGTGCACTTACACTTTAGAAATATAGAACATTGTGTTTTTGTGTGTTTATTTTTATGAGATGAAGTATTCAAGTATTTTTATTGTCATTCCAAAACATGGTAAATGGGTTGGAACAAAATTGAGTACTGGGGTCCAGTTAAAACCACTCACACATAAATACACACGCAGATGTAGTCATACACACACACACACATATAGACCTAGAACCTAAAATTAGACATAGCAATATAAAGCAACTAGCTTTAGGCAATTTATTGTATATTATATCTATGAAATGCTTATTATAAAGTGTCTTAGTGCACCATTGCACAGAAAAAAGTTCTAAAATAGTATTTCAAAAGCAGGAGCAAAAAAAAAATCCCCGGGCATGTGGAAGTCTTTATACAACACCCACACACACACACACACATATATATAATACATTATGTAGTTAATCCATGAGCAAGAGTGCTGTTTTTTTTTTTTTCCAATATGAAAATATTGATTTAGACAACCTAGGGCTGGACGATATGGCCAAAATTTATATCACAATATTTTTCTTAATTTCGGTCGATACGATATATTTCCGATATCGATATGAACACTATTTTTAAAAGCCTTGTAAAAACTGCCAAGAATGCCCACAACAGGTGTCTGTACCTACAAACTTCTGAAAAATGAATTTTCCAAGTCTATGAAACCTCCTCCTATAAAACTATATAATATTTAAGGAAAAAAAACAACACAAATAAATTAATGTTCACCTTATATCAAACTATAGGCTGACACACTACCATTCAAAGATTTTGTTTTTTAAAGAATTCTCTTCTGCTCACCAAGCCTGCATTTATTTGATCCGAAGTACAGCAAAAACAGTAACATTTTTAAAATTTAAATAAACTGTTTTCTATTTGAACATATTTTAAAATGTACTTTATTGCTGTGATTTCAAGCTGAATTTTCAGCATCATTACTCCCCATGGTCCTTCAGAAATTATTCTAATATACTGATTTGCTGCTCAAAAACATTTATCTTATGTTGCAAACAGCTGAGTAGACTTTTTTTCAGTTTCCTTTAATTATCGAAAGTTTCAGAAGAACAGCATTTATCTGAAATAAAAATCTTGTGTAACATTATAATCTTTTTGATCAATTTAAAGTATCCTTGCTAAATAAAAGTATTAATAAAAAAATAAATTGCAGAGCTAAAAGTATTCATTTCTATAATTTCTTTCCCCAAAAAATGCATACTGACCCAAGCTTTTGAATGGATGTTAAATTTATAAATCTTTTGATTTCAGATCAATGCTTTCTTTGATCTTCTATCATCAAGAGTCCCTGAAAAAACATTTCTCAATGATTTTGTAACTGTTTAAGGCTAAATATTGATATTCACACATTAGCCTATTACGCATGATTTCCTGAATATTTATTAATACCTTATTTTAAATAGTAGAATTATTTCAAAATGTTACTGTTTTTGCTCTACTTTGGATCAAATAAATGCAGCCTAGGTGAGCAAAAGAGACTTAAAGAAAAAAATAATCATTAAATCTTACAGTTCAAAATTTAGACTGGTATAGACTGATTATTCCTTATAATCGAAAGCAAGGTGCGTCAGCAGGATAAAAGGAATTGAAAAGTGCTCTGAGCAACAATAAAAACATGTTGCTGGAGATGGGCTTGTTATTGACAATGCAAACTAATTCTCTGCCAGCAGGAGGCGCTTTTAGAGTGATAAAACTAGCGGTTTCCCCGGTAACAACTGTAATCAAAGCAGCTGCACGCATGAACGCTACTTTATCAGATAAAAAAGCCATCTAAACTATTCTGAAGACAGTCTGTTCCCTTCAGAGATACATTTTAGGGCTGTGCAAAATATCGAATGCGATTTTCATGCGCATCTCCACAGTAAAGCCGGTTTCTTTGATTAGTAGTAAATCTCCAGCACTTGCTTTCAGATAGAGCAGCATTTACTACACAGATCCGTAGTTCACTGACAAGCTAAGCAAAATCACGTTCAAAAAATCGCATGCGATTCATTGCCGTTTTGAACGCGTTTGTGTAGCTTGATTTTGAAACATGAGTGCTCATGTTTATTCATTCAACGAAATCAAACACCACAATAAATCAATGTTGGGAAACCCTGTATGCATAGCGGAACGGAAATATATTTTAAAATTATATCGGCTGCCTAATGATAGTAATATTGGCCCCCCCTATTACAACAGTTTGATAACAAGAATTTAATAAGAATATTTTTCTTTTTTTTTCAATTGATCTTTTATCTTTAGAGCAAAATGCCGTTTGTGACCCTAATTATGATATGATTTATTTATATAATATATATATATATATAATATATATATATTAAGAGGTCGCCGATCGTGGATTTTGCCGATAACCGATAGCTATTGGACTACACGGCCGTACTGATTAATTACCCGATATTTTTCAATTGCTCCTGAACAAAAATCTATAGTGCTTTATTAACAAAAACGGACGGAACCATACTAGAGTCAGTATAGTAAAAAATAATAATGATAGAATCGTAAATGTTGAATTAACACACTCTAACGAGGCCAATACTTACAAAACAGCTTTCATTAATCTTAATGTTACAAATGGACTCTTTATTTTAAAGTGTTACCATTTCATTTCAACTGTCATGCTTAAGATGCACATCTTTAAATATATACACAAAGGCCATAGCATTAAAAACCTACCCTTTGTTGCGATAGTAAATTGGGGTTTTGTTAATGGTTTTGGGGGAAAAAGCCAAAGTCATCACAATTAAAAGAACCAAAGACCTTAAACTACTTCAGTCTGTGTGCACTGAATTTATTTAATACTTCGAGTTTCACAATTTGAGTTGAATTACTGAATGAACTTTTCCACGACATTCTAATTTATGAGATGCACCTGTACAGATGGAATATTGTCTGTATCTCGCCGCACTTTAACTTCTTCTGTTCTTGAACACTTGATGATTATCTAATCAAAATAAAAGTGCAGCGCTGAGTCTAGGAGAACTCACCGGTATCACACACACTCCGGACGCATCGCGTTCAACTCGAGCAGCGGTCTAAAACTGTTTATTTAATCACCAAACGGACACAAGTTTACTTCAAGAATGAACAATTTGGCATGGATGAGTTTGAAGTTTGGTGTTTAAAAAACGGAGCAAACGGAAAGAGAAAGCGTGACCTATATTATAGCTCTATAAATGAAGCACACAGACTATTAGAGCCACAGAAAGACAAACGTTTCGCTGAAAATGCACAATACACAATTCATTATGTACATTAACAATGATTCGGGACCAATAAAATATAATTTAAAGGAAAACTATGTGAATGGCGCTCTGTAGCGCAGCAGGATTTTCTGTCGGCTGCATTTAAATCCGCGTCTGAAGTTTCCGCTCTGTTCAGCGTGCAGTATCACGTGTCTAAACAAATAGCACGTGCTGTCAGTGATTTCAACCACTAGAGGCCGCTCTCGCACAGCGTAATGACAGCAGACCCTTTCTCAGCCGCTCCAGCAATGGACGCAACCCGGAAAACTATCGGCATGGATTTTTGTCGATAACCGATAGTTCCAGCAATCAACTATCGGTGCCGATTAATCGGCAAAACATAATATATATATATTTTTTTTTTACCCTGATATTATTGTCTTTTCTTGTGTAGGCTGAAATATACTACATGACCTCTGCACACATTTTTGCCCCGATTTGCAGTGTGAATGATTCGACACTATAGTTACCGAAAGTCAGAGCCGATTTCAGATTTTGGGCAGTTAGAGTTGACAGATTTTTGTTTAGAATGACTTGAGATTTTGATAGTGCGTGATTATCAGGAAAAGTAGTGTATTCCATGTTGTTTAGGTTGTCCTCCTGTGCTTTTATGGACCTACAGAGATTTCTATAGTTTTTGGAAGTGTTATCGATTATGTTGCTGTGTAATCCGTTTGCCAAACCAGAGCCAGTTTTTTGTATGTTTGGCAAAACTCAGTTGATCAGTTATTTGGCTGCTGGGATGTGGTGGGGAGTGATGCATAATCACAATGACTTATTTTGGTAATCCACCAACATTTCAACAACTAACAGATGAGAATCATAAATTAGGCTTAAATCCACCCCAAACTAAACTGTCCAGAACATTTCCAACAGGAAAAGTGTCATGCTATGTTAATTTTCCACTTGAATGCTACACTACTACACATATACTTGATTATAATAACTGCACGATTAGATATTTTAATAGAAAATAGCTGATCATTCCAACTTTGTAATTCTTGTCTTTCCTAATGTTCTGCTCACCTGTGGTGTCTCAAGAAGGTACACACTGAAACTTGCAGTGGTTTGTGCCTGGAACACACAACAGTGGAAACTATTCTACTCATTGAGAAAGGACTTTGTCCAAACCCTATTTTGAAGTTATTTGCTCTGTTGGATTTCAAGATTGGTTACAGAAGTTATTTTACACTTATTTTTAATGTCAGCAACAGTGCTTCCAGGAGACTTAAAGTTGCTCCTCTGTTTAAGCCAAAGGTGGGAGATTGAATATTTGGATACATTTCTTATTATTTGCAGTTGCCCAGTATATTTCATCATGGTTTTGTTTCTTCTTGTAAGCCTAATAGTCTATTCTACTAAATTTGATGTTGTAATAACTTGGTGTTAAAGGTAGGGTCGGGTATCGTTTGGGTTTTTTACGATACCGGTGCGACATCGATACTTGAAAATAATAAATATACCCAAATAGATTGATTGGCCATTTTGAATCGCTATCATCCATTTTATGTCTGTTTCATTCATACTAGACACCAGAGGGTGCCTTGCGCAGAAACTCCACATGTGCACCACAGAAGGAATAGGACTCAGGAAATCCCGATACTCTTTGCTAATATGGACAAAGGCATTGCTATTGCTTTAGACTGAGTAAAAAGAAGATATTAACGTTTTGAATGATAAAATAAAGACAATAAACACTCAACTGCGACAATGTAGTTTATCTGTGATTCAAGCCATCTTTGGTATTTTCATCATAATTAAGTATATTTATAATCCATTGCTAATCGACATAGTCTTTTTACCATATGCTTTTTACAGTATAGAACATTTTTTTACCTCATTCTGTGACAAGCCACATCAGATCACAAAAGGAAGGATTTTACTAGTATTGTGGAGTAAAAAGGTTATTTTTGCTGACAACAGGTTTAGAAACTCTTCTTATTGCAAGTCATTACAAGGGAAGTTTAGCTTTAGGCATTTTAATTTAAGCACGTTTAATGTAGCTAGCTAACGGTAGGCTAGCTGCTGCCATCAGAGCAAGTGTAATTACTGCATTCACGTGCTCCTTGGATGCTCTCATTTCCAGAGTTGTGCTTTTAAGGCGGAATGTGAAAACAACATGAACACTCGCGTTACTACAAAGATGTGTTGGATTTGTATTATTAGAGCTTTCTGACTTGAGTTCGTGAATTTTCTCAGTTGAGAAATAATTTTTCATGTGCGGTGCCGGTGATCCTTACGTCCGTTTCGGAGAACATATTTCATCGTCGTCAGCTTTAGGTGGCACCGAAGTCTGCGTTCTGATTCGTTTCTAGTACATACCGGTTACATAGGTACATTTCGGTACCCAACCGATTTGAAGGTATAGATGTCGATGTGACTATCACGGGAATGTGTTTATCACTGCTAAATGCACATAATTAATAGCAGCTGTACAATTCCACTGAATTATAACTAAGGTTCATCACCAAAAAGGTTCCCTCCTTTATGTTAACCATCATACAGTTTGGGGAAATCACAGTTCCAATCACAGTGTATCATCTCATCTTGTTGCCAATCGCATGTCCAAGTTTGGTTAAAGAGCAGGTCATATGGTATTTTAAAAGTGTCCTAATATTGTGTTGGAGTCCTCTACAACAGGTTTTAATGCATTTAAGGTCAGAAAACATTGTAATTTTCTCAGAATATACATTTAATATTAGAGTCATTTGCCAATGATTTCGAAACGATTCGTTCCAAGCAAGTTTGGAGCAAACCCCTCCCTTCCATAAGCCTACTCTGCTCTGATTGGTCAGCTGGCCAAGCCTGTTGTGATTGGCACAGAGAGGAGTCCTTGAGCAAGTTAGCGAGCGCTACCATCAACAAAGCACTTTTACATAAAACAGTAATATAGTTCTCCAATCCGTTCTTAAAATAATGGCATAAAATACAAAAACACATATGCAAACAAATCGTGCCCACAGCTTAAGTCTAGCTGCTAAACTGTGAACGCCTTTATGTTTAAAACAATACACTTAAACAATAATGGTGGATACGTTAGCCGAGTGCTAACGTAACTAACTGATGAAACGATACAGTTTGTAAACCAAAATATGTCTACTGTAATGTTTGAAGAATGACTTTTAATCAGAACGCAGAACAGCTATAGCTATATCACAGGCGTACCAGCCTAACTAACTCGCTCGTCTCCCGCATTAACCCTATAACTGCCGTGCAGCAAAATAAACAGCAATTTCATAATGATTATAAAGTCTGTGTGCTACATTCTTTATTATTAAACAAAGTTATTAGAACAACGTCAGTCTACATTAACCTACACATTCTTAGGAAATAGTGGGTTCACAGCGAATTATCAGAACTACTTCAGTAAAACAGTAATATCGTGCTTTACCTGGAAACCTAAAGATGCACTAGGTATACATCACATATTAGCAAAAAACTTGATATTTTGAGCACTCAATTGAAAATGTACACATAACGTATCAATCACAGGTTGTGGTTTGGAGAGCTTGTTAGTCCAAATAAAGAAGATTAGAAGCCGACAAAGATAAAAGCCAAGATTAGAGAAGCAGTCCTAGGTAAAATGACAAGCACACAACAAAAGGTTCAAATTGTATTTCTGTGGTATCCTTGAACACAGCGTCTTCTCCACATGATGTATACACACTAACTAGCGGAAGTGTTTGTGGGCAGGTCAGACTCTGGGATTATGCAAATGTGTTACCCGGTGACGTATACCGGTAACAGGCAAAAGATGAGAAAATATGACGACTCGTTAAGGCGATTCAGAATCGACTTTCTCTTTTGAGAGACTATCTTTATTTATCGTGCACTTTTTTGATTAACAACTTTGCAGATTGTTTTCATTTAAGGATAGCTACATTATAAACTGCAAAAGAGATATTTTTAAAAAACCCATATGACCTGCTCTTTAAATAACATTTAACATAACACTGTGATTTCAGTTGGAATGTCTCAAGAGGTCAAAGTCTGCTGGTTTGAAAGTATTTTAGATTGATTACTGTCATCAAAAAAAGTGCTGTATTCAGAAATGTCACAATTGTAAGGGAGAGTTGTCATATCTGTGATGCTTTTCCCACATTAATGTACATTCTGTGCTATTTCTGTATTTCCATTTGCACAGTCCGTTACCCTTTGAACTGTAATCAAATTGAATTGTAAAGGAAAGGTTGTCAGCAGGTACTGAAAGTATGCTGTCTTTAAAGATGCCCTTTTTGCATTTGTAGCAAAAAAAAAGCAATCGCCAATACACTACAAGGAATTTGAAAAAAAAAGTATTGAGAAATGCTAATAAAATAAAAAAAACAAAAAGTTCCATCATATATTTAAAATGAAATATTTCATCCATTTGTTTGTTGTTGAGCGAAGAACCCAGTGGTAGCCCCAGCTCAGAATCACCCATCTCCATAATTCACATCTCTTGGGACTTCTTTCCCTAGTAAACTTTCCCTTGTCCAGGTATCACGCCTTTCATCTCTTAGCTGGTGCTTTCGTTCTCTCTCCATTATACTTATTATAAACCGCCACCATCCTCATCTCCATCGTAAAGCTGTAGGTAGTCTTTTTAGTCTGAGGTGGCGGAGCAGGAAAGCTGAAACCACTCAGAGAGCTTTCATGTGAGGCGTCTTGAGTTTGTTGTGGGTTTTTCGCAGGCCATAGCTCCACAGTGAATGTGTAAGTACACCCATTCATTCTAGCGAAGAACAGCGAAGGAGAGAATTAAAGAAGTGGAGAGTAAATCTCGGCAGGCCCATAGAACAAAGAGGCTGCGGATGCAAAGGATGGCAAGACGCCCCTACGCCTGTCTGTGCCCCCTTCTCTTTGTGCAAAAGAAAGTCTGCCTCTTCTGCTTTTGTCTTTCCTGCATATTGAATATTCCAGTGGAATATGTGCAGCACAGTACGTGTGTCTGGAATGTATTTAGTATGTGTGTGTGACTGCTCTACAGGCCGCTTGCTTGCATAAACCGACATAATTTATTATTCAGTTGCCTGAGATTTTCCTTGTAATCTTAGGCCAACTTTGCAGCACTCTTTCTACATTCTTGAATCACATCGATTGTCAATCCCACTATCGTGAACTCTTGCTTGGCATTGAAACAGCCAAAGAATAGACTCTACTCTGCAAGTTTGTTTGTGGTCACGCCAGTCATTTTACAACTTTTGTCTTTCTGTTGTATACGTCCTCTTAACTTACTATAATAAAAAAATAGAAATATTATAAATTTTATTATTTCTGAAGGACATGTGAAACCGCAGACTGAAGTAATGTCTGCTGAAAATTCAGCTTTACATCACAGGAATAAATTAAATTTAAAAATAAAAACACTTTTTTTTTTTTCCCAAATTGAAATAATGTTTAACAATATTACTTTTTTTACTGTATTTTGATTAAATAAATGCAGCCTTGGTGCACAAGATAATTATTTAAAAACTTTAAAATCGATATTCTATGGTGTAGGTTTTATCTAATGTTCATTGACCTTCAGACTATCAAGCAATTTATTGTTAAGTGGTTTCATAACTTGTGCAGAACAGCAGATTTAATTATGCATACCGTATTTTTATTTATTTTTTTGTCTTTCACATCATGACTGTTACAACTCTGATGTGTAATGTTGAAGTGCAATGAATAATATCTTTAAATCACAAAAATGTATTGAATCTATTTGACTGTTGATTCTAGTGCACAATCAGCAGAAAACGTTGTTTGTGTTGTCTCACCTTTAAATTGCAGTCGCCTTGCATTGTAAAAACAGCATTAGAAGACCTTCTTATGTACAAGGACAAAATATGTAAGACATTCTTATGCAAGGGCAATTTTTTAAATAAATAGAATCGTTATATATTGATTAACAGGTCTTATTCATAAAATATGAGCAGAGTAAGGGGCTGTTCACATGTCGCGCCTAAAAACGTATGGAAAACGCCAGTCGTGCCGCTTTCTCCTTCTTTCCAGAGCGCTTGGTCTGCCATTGAGTCTGCCGTTGCTAAGCAACCATGACCTGTGCTCTCCATGACGACGCGTACGTTTCAGCAACTGATAAATGGATTTCCAGCACTGAAAATCGTTTGCTGTAGCTCTGCTACTAAATTTACACTAAATTTATTTAAAAATGGCTATCCCTGTACAGCTATGATCAGCTGTTCCTCCATCTTTGCTAAGCTTTCAATGTTGTTACAGAAAGTGTGAAGGTGATTGGTTGGTTCTTGTCACATGACCTGCTGTGCGCTTGCGGCATTCTGAAAAGTTGAGATGTTTTTATCTCGTTGCGGTGTGGACGCGCTTGCAAAAAACGAGCATGTCACCCCGCATGCGCATCGCAACTGCGTCTACATTTGAAATAACGAACTTGAGCGGGCAAAAGACGCAATATGTGAACATCGCTTTCTCCTTCTTTCCAAAGCGCTCAGGAGCTTGCACTCCCGTGGCGTCTGCCGTTGCTAAGCAACCATGACCTGCGCTCTCCATGATGACGCGGAAGTTTCAGCAATGGATAAATGGATTTCCAGCACTGAAAATCGCTTCCAATAGCTCTGCTACTAAATTTACACTAAATTGTGAAAAAGTTTAGATGTTTTTATCTCGCTGCGGTGCGGGGGAAAAACGAGCCCGTCGCTTGCCGTGCGTCTACATTTGAAATAACGAAATTGAGCACGCAAAGACGCGATATGTGAACGGCCCCTTAGTCTGTAAATTGTGTATAACATTTGTATGGAAATTGTATGATTTGAATGTGACGGTTTACATGCTAATGGTTTTTATTATCGATTTATACATTCATTCTGCTTGCGTTCTGTGAATAAGGCCCAAAGGTTGAATCTGTACAGCCCTGCTCAACACACATGGTCAACATGGTGTAAGGAAGCTGTTAGATAAATGTCAGTGTGGCTTTTTATGGAATAGTGCTGGTTAAATAACTTAACATCCTTCCTTGCCAGCTGCCACACAATTAGATCCATCTTTCAGTCATCAAGACCATATGTGCAGCATTGGCCTCCATCTGAATTGCCTGAATTACTTGAGGAATTTTGAGGTTTTGTTTTTGAAAGTGTTTACAGATTGAATTTGCTCTGCCATTAAGTAAAACTGATCCATTGGAAAGACCACACCACCCTTGAAGCCTGAGAGTGACGCAGATGAGCGGGATCAGTTTCTTTGTTGCCAGTTTTTGCTGAAGTCATTGATTTGGCTCAGACGTGATTTTGGCTCTCTGATTCCTCAAATGATTGCAAATCAGCTGCGTTGTCTTTTCCAGACCACCTGCTTCCACGTTCCACCGAAATGCATGTTGCCCACCTGCCAGCATTCCTGTTTTTACTTTTTTATCATCCAGCACCACTAAACTGTCTGTAATAACTTCCAGAAGTTCACTTTCACCCTCCCACCCTCTTTGCGCTTTGGGATTGTTAGAGTGAGGCGGAAAAAGCCACATTTTCACATTAGTAATGATTATGGAAAGTGTTTGCAGCTGTTTTGAGAGTTAGCATGATAAACATCCGCCGAGCGCCACCTCTACATTCTTGTGCGTGTGGTTCTGGTTTTAAGAATGTAATTTTCAGATGATGTGGCATTAATCTATTATTTACAGGCTTTGTCTGTGTTGATTGTCTAACAGGATGCATTGTTAAGTCTGGTCTAAAGGCCATGTTACAATAAGCCATTGTCAGGCCATCTTTGAGTGTCTGTTAGCCTAATTTTTGCATTGTGTTCAACTGCTTTGGCATTAGTCAGACCCTCATCTGCAGCTTTTTGGCCAGTTGATCCTATTGAATGGGTGGCAGAGTCAGTCGGTGAGAGAGATCACTTGGATTGACTGTTCGGCTTGGTGAACCAGTGCACAAGAAGAAAAATGGAAGCAAGGAATGGCAACAAAGAATGACAATGCTAGTGCAATTTTTTTTAGACTTATTCAAAGGAGCTGTAATATGAATCCGTCTATGGTGAGCAAAATTGGTGTGAAAATGGTAAGCAAGCACTGCTTGGCTACGTTTTATATATTCATAATCTTAGCTCTACCAGTTTCCCTTTTTAAATGATGAAGACTACTGCCTGTTTGTTATGCCTGTTAGTCCAACTGTTATGGAGAGTCATTTCCTCTTGCACAGAGGCAGAATGTATATGCTAGTTAACTGATGGCTGTAGTCTTTGCCTTGTGTTCAAGAGCAACTTTTTGGCCCAGATGCAGGTGACACCACAGTCTGCTTTTGTCATCGCTAGTTCTTTGATGTTGGTTTGGTGTGTCTAGGCCTTAATGTTGGAGCTGATACTCTTATAGTCCTGACTATAGGCTGTACATATGGGTTTGTCTAAAGTTTTGTTGATCTCACAAGATGCTCTGAGAAGAGTTTTCTTTTTATTGTGGAGTGCAAAAGTGGATATTTAGAAGAATGTTTATACTGCCGTTTTTCCAAAAAGACCAAAAAAAGCATTCTTTACGGCAATACTAGGGATGTAACGATTCACCGCGAGCCGGTGGAAAATCGATACAAATATGTGACGATTCAAATTGGTTAAATTAATGTTAAACGAATCACGATGCATTTGGGGGTGGGAGTTTATATGAATGTATCTCTGAGGGGAACTGACTGTCTTTAGAAAAGTTTAGTTGATATTTTCTTTTCATCTTGTCTCTGTATAATTCATATTAAAAGTTTATAAGCGCAGCGCTGCTTTGTTTACAGTGGAAACCAAGGAAACGCTGTATCGCTGCTGTTCCATAAGCGCCTCCTGCTGTCAGAGAGTGAATCTGCGTCTCCTTCAGCTTGTGCTGTTTCGTGCAGATGTTTTATGCGGTATAGTTTCACAAAACTAAAGTCAGAGCATTCTGTTTTTGTTTTAAAATGTCAAATTATGCAATCTAATTTAGATTTAAAAAATGCTCATGCTGCATGTATTCAGCATCTTTGTTTGGATTGTGATTCAAATGCAGTGGTTGCCTCTAATTGTAAATGGAAAGAGCACAGGTAGCCTTTGTTTATATTAAGATATTTTTTTTATCTTATTTATTTATACATCAGGGGTTCAACCGTAATTTTACGAAGCTACGACAATACTTTTTGATGTCGCGTGATGTTACCGATCTCATTGCCACGTTTCTGGACCTTGATCGTGGTAATTACATTGCTGTCTATGGGAGGGTCAGAGAGCTCTCAGAATTCATCAAAAATATCTTCGTGTTCCTAAGACGAACAAAGGTCTTAGGGTTAGAAACATTTTTATGATCGAAATGTATTACTATTTTTTGCTATCATGTACTTCTCAAAGTAATCATAATACAAATAATAATAATTGTAAGGAATATCATACATCATAATATAAAATGTAATATTTTGATAATTGTTTATCATTTTTGTTCATTTTCATGTATTTTCATTTGATTACATTTTAAAAGATTGATTTAATTTTGTTAAAGTTTTATTATTTCTTTTCATTACACATCTTTTTTGATGATAAATTTGTATTAAATCATAAAACACACACACACAAAGTAAAACAGAGAATTTAGAGAGAAAAAAATAGACTTAATGTTTCCCTAAATTAAAAGAGATGCAATGTGAACTAAAACTAGTTATGTTTACATTCATTCAAGGTCTAACAAACATGTGGAAAGCATTTCCTTTCCCATTAATGGTAAATTAATATTGTGATAAATATCGATATTGTATGATTTGGAAAACTGTGATTTCTGGTTTCTTTTGTTGAATGGAAAGAGCAGCCAGGCCATTCTGTCAAGCATCTCCTATGGGTCATATGGTTTGGAATAACATTACGGTGAGGAAAGAATGATCAGTTTGGTTTAAGGATGTGGAAACTTTGTTCGAAAGTTAAGAAATGTTTTGGCATGAACCCTCTTCCAACCCTGTTAAACAGTAAGTTGTATGTTTTCCTTTAACTGTCATCCTCTGAAGTGAATTGTGAGTCTGGTCTTTGACCATTGATCGACTTGAGTTAAAACTTAGCTATAAAAGGTTTATTTATTTATTTTAAATTTCTCACTTTCTCCATTTGACTAAGACTGTCTATTTATTAGAACCTTGGAACACCAGGTCTTCAGCTTTATTTCCAAATAAAAGCACATCATTTCAATGTCATGTCCTCCTACGCTTCCTCACATCTGAAGTTTTGTGGAAAACAAACAAGTTTGACATGAGCATTAACTCTTAATGATAGTGCCTACTCCAAGTTTCCTACTCTTTGCTGTTGTCTACCTTTCTTGTAGCTAGTTAAAATCCGTAAAGATTGGTCTACAAGTTGGGCCATCGCTTGAATCTATATGGCTAAGAACAATGAAACTCCACCATTCAGTACTGTAGCTCTTTCCTACAAATTTGTTCCATAGCCTGTCAGGTTAATCTACGACAGTGTTGACAAAGTGGTTTAGTCACATGAATGCTCGGTAGATTTAACACTAAACAGAGCTGTCTGTACAGGTTTTTCACACCAGGTTTAATCTGAACTAGGGCTGCCACTAACAAATATTTTTATTTTGATTAATCTATCGACTAATTTATCGATTAATCTAAACGATTAATTTCCCACACAAAAAAATCAACAATTTTACTTAAGACTATTTTATTAAACTATCTTTCATTAAACCAAAAGAAATCCAAAAGTAAAGTGCAACATAAAGTGCAAGAAGCAAGTGCCCATCTCATAGTCCAAATCACTGAAATCAAAGTTCAGTATTATAGTGTAAGAATGACAACATATCCACGTGTTCTAGTCTACAAATTCTAAAATTATAATCAAAAAACACTTTTTAAAGGAGTATTTGCCAAAAATATTATTTACCAGAATTTATTTAGGAGAAAAATGTAAAGGTGCAGTATTTCTGATTTCTTTTTTTAATTTTTAATAAAATCAATTAATTTATTAAAATTTAATTGAAGGGCCATATGATGTTGGTAAAAATAACATTATTTTGTGTTTTGGTGTAATGAAATGTGTTTATGCCGTTTAAGGTTCAAAAAACATTATTTTCCAAATACTGTACATTAAAGTTTCTCCTCTATGCCCCGCCTTTCAGAAACGCGCCAATTTTTACAAAGCTCATCGTTCTGAAAAGCGAGGTGTTTGATTGGCCAGCTATCCAGTGCGTTTTTATTGGCCGAATACCTCAAGCGTGTGACAGAAGTGTTACATCCCTTACCATATTGTGATGATGCCCCGTCAGGCCGGAGCTATGATTCAAAAACATTAAAACCCATTATATTGGTTTTTGCCTTTGGTGATCGGAGAATGAAAACAAACAATCCCGAAACTGCCCCAAAAACCACTTAAATATAAAAATAAATATAAAAATTCTTTAATTATAAAAAACTTACTTGCAGTCTGTGAGTAAGAACAGCCGGCATTGTCGTCTACTCTACCAGGATCAGGAAACAGTCCTCCATAAATGTGCTGCACACATCTGAATATTTGGGTGGAAGTGTTCTGATACAGTGTTGTAAATACAACTTAACTATTGATTTCTAGTCATGTCCATTTTTGGAAAGCCAAACGAAGTACAAACCCAATTCGAAAAAAGTTGGGACACTGTACAAATTGTGAGTACAAAAGGAATGGAATAATTTACAAATCTCATAACTTATATTTTATTTCACAATATAATATAGATAACATATCAAATGTTGAAAGTGAGACATTTGAAATGTCATGCCAAATATTGGCGCATTTTGGATTTCATGAGAGCTACACGTTCCAAAAAAAGTTGGGACAGGTAGCAATAAAAGGCCGGAAAAGTTAAATCTACATATAAGGAACAGCTGGAGGACCAAATTGCAACTTATTAGGTCAATTGGCAACATGATTAGGTATAAAAATAGCCTCTCAGAGTGGCAGTGTCTCTCAGAAGTCAGGATGGGCAGAGGATCACCAATTCCCCTAATGCTGCGGTGAAAAATAGTGGAGCGATATTAGAAAGGAGTTTCTCAGAGAAAAATTTGCAAAGATTTTGAAGTTATCATCATCTACAGTGCATAATATCATCCAAAGATTCAGAGATTCTGGAACAATCTCTGTGCGTAAGGGTCCAGGCCGGAAAACCATACTGGATGCCCTGTGATCTTCGGGCCCTTAGACGGCACTGCTTCACATACAGGAATGCTACTGTAATGTAAATCACAACATGGGCTCAGGAATATTTCCAGAAAACATTGTCGGTGAACACATTCCACCGTGCCATTCGCCGTTGCCGGCTAAAACTCTATAGGTCAAAAAAGAAGGCTTATCTAAACATGATCCAGAAGCGCAGCTGTTTTCTCTGTGCCAAGGCTCATTTAAAATGGATTGTGGAAAACTGTTCTGTGGTCAGACGTATCAAAATTTGAAGTTCTTTTTGGAAGACTGGGACATGTCATCCGGACTAAAGTGGACAAGGACAACCCAAGTTGTTATCGGTGCTCAGTTCAGAAGCCTGCATCTCTGTTGGTATGGGGTTGCATGAGTGCGTGTTGCATGGGCAGCTTACACATCTGGAAAGGCACATCAATGCTGAAAGGTATATCCAAGATCTAGAACAACATATGCTCCCATCCAGATGTCATCTCTTTCAGGGAAGACCTTGCATTTTCCAACATGACAATGCCAGACCACATACTGCATCAATTACAACATCATGGCTGCGTAGAAGGATCCGGGTACTGAAATGGCCAGCCTGCAGTCCAGATCTTTCACACATAGAAAACATTTGGCGCATCATAAAGAGGAAGATGCGATAAAGAAGACCTAAGACAGTTGAGCAATTAGAAGCCTGTATTAGACAAGAATGGGTCAACATTCCTATTCCTAAACTTGAGCTTGTCTCCTCAGTCCCCAGATGTTTTCAGACTGTTATAAAAAGAAGAGGGGATGCCACACAGTGGTAAACATGGCCTTGTCCCAACTTTTTTGAGATGTGTTGATGCCATGAAATTTAAAATCAACTTATTTTTCCCTTAAAATGATACATTTTCTCAGTTTAAACATTTGATATGTCATCTATGTTGTATTCTGAATAAAATATTGAAATTTGAAACTTCCACATAATTGCATTCTGTTTTTATTCACAATTTGTACAGTGTCCACTTTTTTGGAATCGTTTTGTGTTCGCTTCACAACGAAACACAGCGTCACACACGGAGGGCTAGAGTGAGCAGAGGCGGCTGGCTTGAGAACGGTGCGGCTGGTGGATTCGACGAAGGAGCTTGCGGCAACCACATGTGGATGACCCCGGGCTGGACTCAGCTTCGTCCATGGTGAAAGTAGTCCGAACAAAGTAGTTTCGCTTTCACAACGAAACACACAGCGCCTTCAAGACATGGCGGCCGCAACAATACAATACTTTTTTCTTTGCGTGAACATTTGGTCAGCGTTATGCCAAATCTTCCCCGATAGTGACGTAGGTATGTGGGGGCGTGTTAGAACGAGGTGTTTTAGGTAGGCGTTGTTGACTCTTAATTTTTATAAAGAATATTTCTTTGGATTTGCGACTTTAGTCTTTGCAACTTTACAGATCTTCTTTAATGCACCAAGAGCTTGTAACATTCCAAAGAGAAAGGAAAACTTGCAATTGCATCATATGACCCCTTTAAAAGGAATCCAGAAATAATGGAAAACAGAATTTTTGCAAGCAATAAAACTGTAAAACTCAATAATTATACAGGCTTTTATGTTAATGACAATTTCAATTTACCATTAAAAACGAGTATAGAAAAATGAAAATGGAAAAACATTAATTTGGAAATAAAACAGATTTCATAAGGCCCTATAATTATATATATATTTTTTTGTGGTAATAAAAACAGACCCAAGCGAACAACAGCCTTTAAAATGACTTAAAATACATAATAGCAATGAGGCAATAATAATTAGTTAGCAGTAGTAACCTGATGAGAGAGTACGTGAGTTTTTTTTGGCTCATTGAAGACCACTCTCGCTGCTGCATTCTGGATCAGTTGCAGAGGCTTGATAGTGCATGCAGGAAGGCCCGCCAAGAGAGCATTACTATAGTCCAGTCTGGAGAGAACAAGAGTTTGGGCAAGGAGTTGTGCAGCTTGCTCTGATAGGAAGGGTTTAATCTTCCTAATGTTGTATAAGGCAGATCTGCAGGTCTGGGCCGTTGTAGCAATGTGGTCGGTGAAGCTTAACTGATCATCAATCACAACTCCTAGGTTTCTGGCTGTCCTAGAAGGAGTTATGGTTGATGAACCCAGCTGTATAGAGCAGCTGTGATGAAACGATGGGTTTGCTGGAACCACAAGCAGTTCTGTCTTAGTAAGGTTGAGTTGAAGGTGATGGTCCTACATCCAGCAAGAAATGTCTGTTAGACAAACTGAGATGCGAGCAGCTATCGTCGGAACATCAGGATTGAATGAGAAGTAGATTTGAGTGTCATCAGCATAGCAGTGATAAGAAAAGCCATGCTTCTGAATGACAAGCGCATATACTGTATTAGAACTGCATCGCATATAATTATTTCATTACATCGAGCGTTTTGGGAAATTTTTTTTTTTTTTTTTGTGGCTTCACAATTATTCTTAATTATGATTTTTAAATGGGTTTAATATATCATGCAGCCTTGCAAAACAGACTAATAATGTGTTTTATACATTCTCGTCTGTGAAATGTGCCACTTCCGGTATTGTGCCGGTTAGTCGACGCGAGCAAAATGAAGTCAAGGATTTTTTTTTATCGAATAGTCAAATAAAATCGACGAATCGCGACAGCCCTACTCTGAACACATTTAAACCTTTGGCAGCCCGTTCTCTCCGATCAGTACAAAATACACACCAGTTGACCAAAACTGACCGGCTCGTGACCATGTGCAACAATATATGCACTTGTGTCTGTGTGTGGTTGCCTGGTGTTTATTTGTAGTTCTTTGTTTTTCTCTGTTTCCCAGCACCAATGTTGTGATGAACTACTCAGAGATAGAGTCCAAGGTTCGAGAAGCCACCAATGATGACCCCTGGGGCCCATCGGGCCAGCTCATGGGAGAGATTGCCAAGTAAGTGCTCAGCCTGCTGGGTGGTGGAAGGACTGTGTTCCCTTCAGTCTTCAGGCATTCAATGACTCTACTCTCAATTACCGCAAGACATTTGTGTAGGGCAATTACTTAAGAATTATCTCATCATTGATAGCTGATGATTTCAGTTGCATTGCATCATGCCTTAGACTTGAGATAGTCTGAAAGTTGATTCATTACCCCCTCATGTAGTTTTTAGATGCGTTTTTTTTCCGATGAATTTAGTGTCTTGTGTTAAATTGTGAAAGCTGTGAAAAAGCAGTCTACATTAAATTCAGTAACTGGATGGATGGTTTGGCAGTATTTTAAAATGCCAAACCTTGATAGAAACACTGTATTAGTAATATCAACATATTTTACATAGGAAACACAAAATAACAGATAATATCATTAAACAAAAAACTTTAAATATATGGGAAAATATACAATCTTTAAAGCTGTTTAGTTTGTCAGTGGTATAATTCCTGTTTTTGACAGGTTCAATGACATGCTCAATTATACAACTTAAAGAATTGCTACTGCATATCAACTGGGCCATTTCAGAATCACTGCATTTTATTCAGTGGTTCCACTGGAAGAGATAATTTTTATTTAATTATTTATTTAATTGAACGAGAGGACTATCTATTTCAGATAGTTGTAGCCCAATGTATCCCCTGGTTACAATACTTTATATTTAGCCAATTTGGCGTGGTATCATTTCAGTTTTTGAATCTCCTACTTTTAGTTAGTATAAAGTATTTGTACATAATGTGACTAATCCACATTATTGCAGATCCACATTTATGTACGAGCAGTTCCCTGAAGTTATGAACATGCTTTGGACTAGAATGCTGAAAGACAACAAGAAGAACTGGAGGAGAGTTTACAAGGTACAGGTACACTGCTCATCTTTTATCATACTTTCAAATGAGACACAGTTACTGAAAATAAGTTTAGACTTCATTTAGACATATTTAGCCAAAGTCCAGATATTGGCCAATTCATTGGCCCTGCCTATGTGTCGGTCTATTGCTAATTTTCATTCATTTCCTCACACAAAGGAAACACCCATGCTTCATGAAATTATTGAAAATTATTGACGTGATATCTGTGTGCCGCATCTGTAGCATGTTGTTGGGTCCAAACAATCATTTTGACTTGCTCCCTTCAGTGTACAAAAAGTTAACTTATTTTTTACCTCAAATCCTGCATTTAACTCTTTTAGGTGCTTGATTTGGAAATATCCAGAATAATGCCCTCTTCCATGTGTTCAGGCCTTATTACTATTAGCGTACCTCATCAGAAATGGGTCAGAGCGGGTGGTCACCAGCACCAGAGAACATATCTACGACCTGCGCTCTTTGGAAAATTATCATTTTGTAGGTGAGTTTAAGTAGATGAAAAGATTAAAAGGTTAAAAGGAACTTATTTGAGAAAATCTTTATTCTAGTATGCAAATGGAAAAATATAAGCAAACAAGTATAGCAGAGTGTGATATGATGAAATCAAATTTGAGCTCTTTGGCCTAAAAACATTGCTTTATCATAACCTAAATATAGCTCAACACCCAAGTTATACTTCCCAGGTGTCAAGCATACTGGACATAGCCTCATGCTCTTGAGTTGAGACCTGGAAAGCTTATTTGTACATGAGAAATGTTAATATTTCATTATAGAGAAAGAAGAAATTTAGTTTGTTAAAATTTGGAGATGTAGCAAAAAATGTTTAAATAAAAATGGTAAATTCTTTCTGAAGGCACTACATCTTTAAGCTACATTTGTCTGATAAGTGAATGACGAAACAGGTCTTCATAGTCAGTGCTAGAGGTGTTAGTGTCTGTTTCCTTTTTGTAGCTATTTAAAGCTCTGTGCCTTGTTCTAAATGTTTCAAAGATTCTGTGGCTTTTCAAAAGCGATTCTGTTTAATTTTTCATCATTTTACACACATTTTCAGTCGTCTACCAAGACAATTCATGAACATTAGCACATCAGTAGCTTTGATTTAATTTTGGTATTCAACCCAAAAGGTTTGCCTATACACACTTGTATATGTGAATTTGTATTCAATGAATCTTTAATTAGGTCAACAACAAGAAATCATTTTGTAGCCTACCAAGGTTTTTGTAGGACATCAATGCAGCAAATGGCAAAATTCAGGCATTACCAACAAAGAAAAGTTGACTATGGCACTATATTATTTGTTGAACTACTGGAATTTTTGTGTGGGGTCACAGTCTGACATTTGTTGATTTTTCATACTGTATCTAATGGAGATTTTGCAAAAAACAAGATTAAATGGACCAAACCGTTCCATATGATTTGACAAGCTCTTTTCTATTTTGCTAGATGAAAATGGGAAGGACCAGGGCATTAACGTACGGCAGAAGGTAAAAGAAATGGTAGAGTTTGTTCAGGATGATGACCGGTTACGTGAAGAGAGGAAGAAAGCCAAGAAGAATAAAGACAAATACATTGGAGTATCTTCTGACAGCATGGGAGGCTTCAAAGAAAGTAACTGTAAGTGTAGCAAATTTGAGAGTTTTTAAATTTGAAAGTACATGATTTCTACAACCACTAGTGCCACTAACTAGTGCAGCCATTTATTGAACATTTTCCAAACAGATTTCAAAGATGTTTTGCTGTCTGCTATTGGTTGGACAAACAGATTATTTTTCCCCAAACTCTTGCAAACCTAAAAAAAACATGATAAAAGTTATTTGAGGCATTCCATGAATATGGGCAAAAAGATATGTCTGCCAAACTGATCATGCCTACATCATTCGTGACTTAACAGTCTGACAACTTCTTACACCAGTATACTTAGCAAATGCATGCCAAATTGTATGTTAACCAAAAAAACAAAAAAAAGAGATTGCTGATGCTCTCAGGAGGATCTAATATAAGATAGGATATAATAGTTCTTTCTGTCGGGTGCTTTTTATTATTAATATTTCCTAAATGTATTGTGATGATGTGGTGATTGTTCCAGTGGTTTTATTGGTAATCAAATAAACCAAGAAATTCCCTTTTATCACAGGTCATTTTGAGGCATTATTTTCATCTCTTGAAACTGTGTTTGACCCCAAAAGTGAGCTGTTTTGTCTGTGTACTGTAGGCGTCCCACGGGGATTTGTTTTAGGCCCTCTGAAGTTTTCTTGCATTGTAAGGAAAATTCCCCCTGGATTTCCTTCTTCCCACGACTGATCTTTTGATTAGAGCTGTTTTGATTTCAGGGCTATCACTTTTCAACTTTGCTTACTGCATCATTTGGTGATGTTTTTGATCAGGTTAGAAGAAATAATCAGATCTCTGCTTTTTGTATTACATGTTTTCTCTTAGAGCTGTCTAATCAAGTCAAGATGCCACGTCCCTTGTCATGTCATTAGTGATGTTACTTGTGTGCAACGTCAAAAGATTGTGCTTGGTTTCTGCTTTGATTTGTTGCTCAGATTTCTCCCTTTATTAGCTGTACTACAGTTTCAAATTGCCAATTAATGATGACATGCCTGTGATGGATTTGTTTTGGTGAAGAAAGATAAAAATAATGCAGGGTCAGAGGGGGCAGACAGCTTGATTTTATGTTATAGGCTACTTTAAGTTTGTTGAGTTTTTAGTCAGGTGTATTTTCCATAATTTTCGAAGTTTGAAGTGCATTTATGGGCAAGTCCATCAAGGGGGGCAAATTCAAAAAATTACATCACTGCTGTAAGTGGTGTATCAATGCAAAAACCTTTGTCTTATTAAAGCCGTTGTTTTTTCCAGGCCAAAACGCACTACCTTTCTGTGTAAATTATTTATATTATAGTTTTCACCTCCATCCAGGGTACCCGCGGGTCCTAAAAAAGACTTAAAATGTCTTAAATTTAGTTTGATCAAATTTGAGGTCATAAAAAGTCTTAAATATACTTAAATATCATAAATATGTTATTATGTGCTGAAGTTAATGCTTTGCTTTGTGTATTTTGAAAGCAGGCTATAAATAGCTTCCAATGGGCCATTCACACACAATAACTGTAAAGATATAGTACCTACGCACGATAACTGTATTATAAGTGTGCTGCAGCAGTTATGTCGTTTGCTGTTTAAAGTGCTTAAGTTATTTGAAGCAGAATGGATTTTAATTGACTGTCAATGTTTTATCTTACATCAGCTGGAAAAATCGTTCTGAAAGTGCCGTTGTCATTATAGCTGGACCTCGCTCTTCTCATGGAATTAGAACAATTAATAAAACGTCAGTTATCGATATTGTTATCTTCCCTGATGTGAACAGGCCTTTAGTGAATTTCAATCTGAAGCATTAAATATCTGAAACAAATTCAGCACCTAACTGATTTTGTATACACATTCTCAGCGGGAGAACGGTTTGACCCCGAATCTAAAAGCAAATGGGACGAGGACTGGGAGAAAAACAAGAGCAGCTTCCCGTTCAGTGAAAAACTCGGGGAGATAAGTGACAAAATTGGAAACACCATTGATGACACCATCAGCAAATTCCGCAAAAAGGAGAGGGATGACTCACCAGACCGTATCAGGTACATGACTGAGTTTTCAGTCCATAGAATTAATAAAGCCATAGAATGAAAAGCTATATAACTGAAGTAACGACAGATACTTTCGTAAAATATTGTGATATACATCTGAGTGAAACTGTTTATTGAAAAGGAAAAATGTAGAATGCGGGCTTGGTTAAATCCATCAGTTGTTGATTGAAAGGAGATAGATCTGCTAAATCTGAGCCAATTGTAAGAAAGGGGCTGGGATTAAGAAAACTAAATGATTAGGGAAGTCTGGCATACGTCACCAGACAGAAGTCTGTTATTTCACCAGAAGATCAAGTTATAACATTTTGATTAAGAATTACGAGGTGGACAATAAGATCAATAACTTACATTTAGAAAATAGATAGGGTGAATTTTCATTTCATGCTAGCTTTAGCGCTTTGAAATCTACTTTGATAAATGAACCCCCTGTAGTTATATGAACTAACACAGTTCTGCACTATAGTATAAACTTTTAGTAGCTAGCTACTATATTAGTTTTTGTCTTACTGTTGCCTCTTCCTGCAGTGACAATGAGGAGGACAGGGTTTCACAGAATGGTCGTCCTGCAAAGTCAGAGTTTAAGGATGATGAGGAGACTGTAACAACCAAGAGCATCCAGATCACACAGACCACAGATACAATCACCTCCACCACCACTACCACCACCTCTACACGCAAACGCGGCGGAGTCCCGTCCAAAACCGTTGACCTGGGCGCAGCTGCTCATTACACTGGTGACAAAAGCAGTCCAGATGCTGACCACAACCAGGTACAAAAGAGCCTGAAAAACAACCTGCAAAACCTAAACAAAAACAACTGAATGCACCTATACAGTCCTCTCTGTGAAGTGATTAGGGTTGCAAAAGGAAGCCTGTGCTGCCTTCATGTGGTAGAAGTGAAATGTGACATTAATCTTTCTCTTTTCAGACATTAGTGAGTCAGTTATCCAGCACAGGGCTTGCAGATCTGTTGATGGTGGAAGCTGGCTCTGGTCAACCAGTGTCTTCAGGTAAGACCCCATCAGCTGCATTTTCCGCGTTTCAACAAGTATTTTTTTTTGCTAAGCATCACTGTTACTATTGCTTACACTTAGGGTTAGGGGATTAAATACCACTCACAAACCAATTCAAACCCCCACACCTGCTGAATAGACACCACGGCTCAATGTGTGTGGAGCATATAACATTTACTACTTGGTCATTGTTCATTTTTGAGCCCAATTTTCTTCATGCAGGGACTCAGACAGAAACTTTTTTCCTGAGAGTTGATGTAGCTTTTAAGCCATACTTATGGAAGTTCTTCAGAGATGCAGTCAGAGACATCTAAGTGCCCCAGATGGGTGTGAGTTGTGTGTGAGAGAGAGAAAGAAAGAATAGGAGATGGGTGCACAGATGCTGCTGTCCCTTCGTATCCTGTCACCAGCCCAACAGCTGTGCTGTGCTAGCATCAGTCAGGAGGTCAAGAGTGACAACCTGATTGTGTGTATGTGGATGGACACGTGTTTGCCTGTGCATCTGAATTTTAGTCACACATCCAGATAATTCGGTCCTATTCTATGGAAGCCCGTTTCCGCCACTGAATAAAAAAGGTTATTGTGACTTTTTATCTCACAATTCTGAATTTTTTTCACAGAATTGTGAGATTTAAACTCGCAATTGCGAGTTATAAAGTCAGAATTCGAGATATAAAGTCAGAATTCATTTTTTTTTCTCAGAATTGCGTGATATAAACTCACAATTGCTAGCTATAAAGTCAGAATTGCGTGATATAAACTCGCAATTGCGAGTTAAAGTCCCATTTTGAGGGGGGAAAAAAGACTGATATGTTCTCAGAATTGCGAGTTTATATCTCACATTCTGACTTTATAACTCGCAATTTGCGAGTTGTTAATCTCACAATTCTGAGAAAAAAAGTCAGAATTGCGAGCTTGTATCACGCAATTATTCTGACTTTATTTCCAGAATTGCGACTTTGTCCCTCGCCGTCGAGTTTATATCACGCAATTCTGGACTTTTTCAACTCACATTGCGAGTTTATACCAACTCAGTGAGAAAAAAATCAGAATTGCGAGTTGTATCACGCAATTCTGAGAAAAAATGTCAGAATTGTGAGATAAAAAGTCGCAATTACCTTTTTTCTTTTTTATTCTGTGGCAGAAACGGGCTTCCAACTATTTCTGCATTGCCACAGTAAAAAAAACTATATTTATTTATGATGTAAATCATAGATTTTTTTTTTCTATCGTGACAAAATCTTTTTTCAGAGAATGAACGTTAATCAATCTACTAGTGACGGTAAAGATATTTATAATGTTACAAAAAAAATGTTTTTCAAATAAATGAACTTTATATTCATCAAAAATCCTGAAAAAAGTCAACAGTTTCCACAAAAATATTAGGCATCGCAACTGTTTTCAACATTGCTAATGAAAAAAAATGTATATGCTAATATGCTGCTCAATTATGAACAGCAGTTATCATTATTATTAATGTTGAAAAGGTTTTTACTGCTTAATATTTTTTGTAGAAACCATGATACACTTTTTTTCAGGATACTTTGATGAATAAAAATTTAAAAAGAACAGCATTTATTTGAAATAAAAAAAAATTCTCATATAATGCTTTACTGTCACGTTGGATCACTGTAATGCTTTTTCTTTCTTTCTCTCTCTCTTTCTTTCTATTTCTATCTTTCTTTTTATTGACCATGTATGGCTATATATTGATACCTATAAAAATATTTAGAAATGAAGACAAAAATAGCATTACATGTAATATTCATAAGGTTTTATCCTTTATTGTACACATATATTTTACATACATGTTCCCATATAAATGTGAATATATGTACACGTATAACACATTCACAAATAGTTACAAGCAGATTTCTAGTTTCCCAGCAATGCGTTGGCTTCTGACTTAATCTTAAATTAGTTATTTCGTGTGTTTTTTCCTCAATCTTCAGATAGGGTGAGAGCGTTAGTGTTTAATGTTCTTTATTTTGGAATTTAAAAGGGGTTTCTTTCTGGTATGTCTGGTATGTTTTTGGGGTTACGTTGCTGAAGAGTAGAGCCTGTGGTTAGGTTGAAGACTGGCCTAACACCATTAAGACTATATATTACTTTATTTAAAAAGTAAGGGCTGTGCGCTCTTCATCACGCTGATAGTCTCTTTGCTAAATACTTAAGTACATGCAGGTGTGCTTGTGCTGTTGTTAACTAGCGATATATGAACATATGAAACATGTAAGTTCCTTATGTATTATCCAATATATTATAATATATTAACAAAATATATCATTCTGTATATTTTCAAAATACCGTTCAATTATTTGATATATTAATCATGCATATATAAGGAAGTATATTTTCTTTGCGTAAGGGCTTACCTACCCCAAATTTTTGAGCTTCTATTCTAAACTTTGTTGCTTTCTAAAGACTATTCATGTCATCTTAATATTTTGCAGGCGGAAGCTCAGATCTCATTGGTGACTTTGCTGACTTTTCCTCACCTGCTGCCTCTGCCAGTCTCCCGTCAGCTGCTGGTATGTGTGACCCAACTGTACACAACACACACATGCACAAGGGCCAAAACTATGATTTTACCTCATCTGACAATATCTTGCAATCTGTAAATGTCTCATTGTGCAGTTTTTTTATGGAAAAGCATTACCATAAGTACATGTTTTGGAGAAACAAAAGGTTGGGGGGAAAAAAACTCTGATGGAAAATTTTCCATTTCAACTAAAAGTTGTATTTATATTTAAATCTCAAGTCTGCATGTTCTGTGTGTGAATTAATGGTGCAGTTTTGTCTACTACTACGCACTACTCAAGCACGTATGACTCTCATGGTTTTTAACGTCTGCAGCCTCATTATATGAAACATGAACTTATACAGGCAGGCACAGCACTCAGTTTAGCATGTGTTTGTGTGTGCTGTCTGCTCATAGCATGTGCCTATATCGTGCACTATATCGAACATTATGTACCGTCGATAAATATCGATACTGTTTCATCACCCAGGCCTAGGTTCAAATACTGATGAACAGAATAAGCAGACAAACTAATTTTCATTATTCAAAAATCATATTTAATTTAAAATTGTAAAATGATTTAAAGCTTGTTTTTTAATGTATATAAATGCTAAAGTGAATTTCTATTTTTTTATTTTGTTTTTGCATCCACTCACCGCTCAAAACACCACAGTTCTGTTCAGTGTAGCACGCTCGGTAGTCTTTCATTATAAAAAACAAAAAAGTGTAACATGATGTAAATAAAGAGATTCATTGTGCAGTGTAGAGCTTCATTGATTATAACGGAACTTTGTGAGATGAACTGAAATGAGTGATGCTTTTTAGTGATTTATAATCTTTGCGCGCTTTCTTGGCTATAATCCATTTGGAATTTGAATACGGTTTTTTTCATGATGCTAAGAGGACCAGTGAGTGCTCACACGCTGCCAAGTTTCGTGAGTGACAACGCACATATAAATGCGGCATTTATATGCAGATGTCACTATCATTGCAATGATAGTGATAACCATAACAATGGACAGGGCAAAAATATGTCAAAATAGATGTAAGCCTACATTAAGGGCTTACATCTTTAAAGCACCCTCACTAATTTCACGTAAAACAACACCCTTTTTACCTTGTCAAAAATAGCTCTGTTCACAGCGAACGGTTTCGGTGCGTGTCTCTTTAAATGATAATGAGCTACTGCTCACCAGACCCCTCTCTTCCGTGGGGTGTGTCGACACAAAACATGTGAATATATCTCGGAGGTTGTCTTATTCCAATAGTTAACTATCTAGGTCAGGGGTCACCAAACTCGGTCCTGAAGGGCCGGCGTCCTGCAGAGTTTAGCTAATCAAACACACCTGAACCAGTTAATCAAGATCTCCAGCATTACTAGAAACTTCCAGGCAGGTGTGTTGAGGCAAGTTGGGGCTAAACTCTGCAAGACACCGGCCCTCCAGGACCAAGTTTGTTTTAACCCTGATTCTAGGTAAGAAAACGGTCAAATTTAAACAGCTCGGCTGGATGAACAAATAATAATTTATCTATATTTTAAAAGTAATTAATCAATAATGTTTTTATGCCTTGATATGATTAACACCGAAGAGACATTTGTCTAAATTCATAAGTCAAAAAAATTTAAAAAACACAACACAGATTTTTTTGCCAAGAGGGAAAACATTTCATAGGCCCAATTATTTGAAAAAAAATACAGGCTTTAATAATATTCTTAATTATATCTACGTATCTCACAGAGAGTGAGTAACACCCCTACACAATTTTTGTAAATATTGTGGACACAACTGGAAGAAATGACACTTTGCCTACAATGTAACTGTAGTGAGGACAGCTGGTATAACAGTGTAATTTGACTGTCCCTCCAAAAAACTCCAAAACCACAGCCATATGTCTAAAACCCGACATGGCACAAAGCTGAGTACAACCCTAAGTGAAAGTCCAAATTGGATACCAATTAGCATTTTCTTCCCCGGTGTCAGGGAACCATAGTGTTACAAGGGTTCTCAGGTGTGAATGGGGAGAGCAGGTGTGTTAAATTTGGGATGTATCGCTCTTACGCTGTCATATGTCACTGGAAGTTCACACAATGGGCACCTCTGGAAAAGAAACTCTCGAGGATCCGAAAAACAAGAATGTTGCTCTATACATAAAGATGGGTAGGGCTATATAGAAGATTGCCCAGAGAACATGAAACATGAGATGCCACACGGTGGATATAGCGGTTTAACAGGACAGGTTCTACTCAAGACAGGCCTCGCCATGGTCGACCAAAGAAATTGAGTGCACGTGCTCCGCGTCATATCCAGAGGTTGTGTTTGGGAACTAGACGTATGAGTGCTGCCACAATGCTCTGCAAGAGTTTGAAGGGGAGTGCAGGGAGGGTCAGCCTGTCAGTGCTCAGACCATACGCCACACCCTGCATCAAATTGGTGGCATGGCTGTCGTCCCAGAAGGAAGCCTCTTCTAAAGATGTTGCACAAGAAAGCCCGCAAACAGTTTGAAGACAAGCAGACTAAGGACATGGGTTACTGGAACCATGTCCTGTGGTCTGGTGAGACCAAGATAAACTTATTTGGTTAAGATGGTGTCAAGCAGGTGTGGCGGCAACCAGGTGAGGAGTAAAAAGACAAGTGTGTCTTGCCTACAGTAAAGCATGGTGGTGGGAGTGTCATGGTATGGGGCTGCATGAGTGCTGCCGGCACAAGGGAGCTACAGTTCATTGAGGGAACCAACATGTACTGTGACATACTGAAGCAGAGCATGATCCCCTCCCTTCGGAGACTGGGCCGCAGTGCAGTATTCCAACATGATAACGACCCCAAAACACACCTCCAAGACGACCACTGCAGGGTGTAAAGGTGATGGCTTGGCCAAGCAGTCTCCAGAACGCCTCAAGCCCCTATTGAGCATCAAGGTCTCTAACATCCACCAGCTCATTGATGTCGTCATGGAGGAGTGGAAGATGATTCCAGTGGCAACCTGTGAAGCTCTGGGGAACTCCATGCCCAAGAGGGTTAAGGCAGGGCTGGAAAATAATGGTGGCCACACAAAATATTGACACTTTTGGGCCCAATTTGGACATTTTCACTTGGGGGTGTACTCACTTTTGTGGCCAGCGGTTTAGGCATTAATGGCTGTGTGTTGAGTTATTTTGAGGGGCAGCAAATTTACACTGTTATACAAGCTGTATACTCACTAATTTACATTGTAGCAAAGTGTAATTTTTTCAGTGTTGTCACATGAAAATATATAAAATATTCACAAAAATGTGAGGGGTGCACTCACTTCTGTGAGATACTGTGGTGTGTGTTGTTGTGTATTATATTATATATATATTAATATATCTATTATATATATATATATATATGAGCAATATCACACAAGTAGACGTGAGAGGATTTCCGGCTTTTTATCAGCTCTGTTGTGATTAGGTCAGAGGCACAAGGACACAGGCTTCGTGCCGGAGGCAATCACAGCCGCTATAGAATGTCACATTTTATTATTGCCTGTTTCCACACATACATGTTTTACCAACTAAGAAGATCAGTACTTCTAGAGTTTCATCCCCCTATCTGATGTGAGCATAAGTATTGGGACAGTTGAACTTAAAGCAAATGTAAAAGTTTAAAAGCTAATATTTAATTGCAAATCCCTTGCATGTAATCACAGCAGTAGGGCTTGGTCTAGTTCGATACTTTTTAGGCACCGACAGAATTGCCTCGATACCATCGAGTATCTAAAACGTCTCGTCGTTCCCCCCCCCCCCCAGGTACCAAATTTCGATACCCTAAGGTGGTTAATCGCATCAGCGTCAGTGAACCAATAAGCCTGCAGCACTAGCCGGTGTGTTCGACTAGAAGATGTGCGGTGCAGATCGATCAGTGTTTGACATCCGTGAGAGCGATTCGAATGCGCACGGAGCAGTCTGCTCTCTTTAGCTCTCGTGGTACTGTAATACACCGATCGGTCTGCACAGTCAGTCCGCGTCAAGTCGAACACACCTACTAGTTTACACCGGTTACACTCAGAGATGTGACGCACACGTGAGGCTGTAGTGCGAATGCGTCCCAGCCCCCTTAGATGTAAGGCTACATTTACACTGGTGTGTTTTTGTTTTAAAATGAAAATGATTCTCGTCATACTGGCGTTTCCACTGCGCAGACCGGTCATTCAGTCATTCATTTCCAATGGAGAGTAGGGCGGGAGGTGCGTGGAGTTCCGATCATATGCAGATGTCCGTTCATACTACACGACCGAAAGCGCGTGTTATGTGACCATTCATGCAAACTGTAGCATCATGCTACATAAGACAATAAATAAGATTTATATTCCACTTTTACTCAAAACTCACTTTAAACCACCATCGAGTGTTTGTAATAACTTCCGATTGCCGTCTAATGTGTGTTTTGGCCATGTAATGTTGCTGAAATTAAATATGTTATTACCAGCGATCATGGAAGAGAGAACACAGGCAGACAGCGCTGGAAGCTGCTAATGTTCATGCGTTTTTAAAACGAACACATAGGTAATGCTAGTCTAACAGTGGTAAACTGAAGACTATTTGAGCTGTATTAAAACTATTTGCACTGATTTATTGTGTTGGTTACATTTTGTTCCTTTGTGCAGTGGCTCTGGAGATGAGTCTTTTGAGTTTGTATAAATGTCAACAAGCTGAAAAATAAAACCAAAAGTTTTTTTTTAGATAACGTAATCTTGTTACAATTGATTTCATAAAATTGGTATCGAAAAAAGTATCGTTCAGGAACTGGTATCGAAGTCAAGGTATCGGTATCGATATCGAACATTTTTGAACGATACCCAGCCCTACACAGCAGTGAGTCTGCGACCCATAGACATCACCAGACTCTTGGTTTCATCCTTTAAAATGCTTTTCCAATCCTTTAATATAGCCAGTTTTAACTGTTGATTGTTTTGGGGAGTTTCTGCCTTTAGTCTCATCTTCAGCTGGTGAAATTCATGTTCAATAGGATTTAAAAGGGACAGTAGCACACAAAATGAACAATTACCAATAATTTACTGCACAACCATCACTAGTTGGTATAAGATTTCTTCTTTCAGACGATAAACCACAATCTAGCTTCCGCTAACTGTCGTATGCGTGTACACGAGAGAGTGGCTAGAGATTAAAGTTTATAAAGTTTTAAATATGGATATTTTTCTTACAAAAACGCACGTATGCACTTTTATTGGACCTCTATTGGACTATTGAATCTCACCTCCCATTCACTGCCATCATAAAGCTTGGAAGAAGAACCAGGAGCAGTTTTACAGTTAATATTCACTCGATTGTATTCGACTGAAAGAAGAAAGTCATATACACCTAGGATAGCTTGAGGGTGAGTAAATTATGGGGTAATTTTCATTTTTGGGTGAACTATCCCTTTAAATGATGAGTGATTGGGCAATCGACGAACCTTCCATTTCTTTGCCCTGATAAACTCCTTGACTGAACTGCCAGGGTGTTTTGGGCCATTGTCCTGTTGCAATATGAAGTACTTTCTGATGAGTCTGGTGGCATTTTCTTGAACATTGGTAGCTAAGATGCTTTTGTACACTTCTGCATTCATTCTGCTGCCACCATAATTTTTGAAGTCAGCAATAAAGATGAGAGAGCCTGTTTCAGAGGCAGCCATGCAAGCCCAAGCCATGACACCACCTCCACCATGCTTTACAAATGAGGTTGTTTGTCTTGAATCATTTGCGGTTCTTTTTTTCTCCACACTTTTGCTTTCCCATCACTTAGATAAAGACTAATCTTTGTCTCATCTGTCCATACAACTCTGTTCCTGTGTAGCTTATGCTGTGGAAGTCTCCTGTGAACAGTAGATTGACAGACCATCACCCCAGCTTTCTGGAAGTTGTTGGCGATTTTACAGACACAAATTTTTATATTGATGCTCACATCAGATAAGGGGATGAAACTCTAAAAGTGCAGATCTTCTTAGTTGGTAAAACACGTATGTGTTGAAACACCCAATAATAAACTTCATTCTATACTTTTGTCTCATATTCATCTTTTAATCATATTTACAGATTTCTTGACTCCACAGAAAACAGCAGTTTTGTCTTTACTGTCCCAATGTTTATGGAGGGTACTGTATGTATGTGTGTGTGTATATATATATGATCTTGTATGTTGTTATATATGGGAAAATCAAAACAAAATTTGGGATAAAATAAAATCAGACTCTAAAAATTTATTTTTTGTTAAACTTTTAATAAATTGTTGTTAAATTATATTATTTTTTTCAGTTGATTAGACATGTTTTTGATTACTAAAATGTAATTCAACCATTAAAAATCAAACGGAAAAACGAAATAAGAAAAAGAAATAAAACTGATTTCACAGGGCCCTACAGTTGTCAGAAGTGCTGCAGTTATTCGGTTTTTCTTTAGCAGATGTTTACATCCCATCGATCTGAATATTATTTATTCACCAAAGCCAATTTTATTCTCATTTTGTGGTTTGGAGAATGATTATTTTAGATATAGCATGTGCAGAATTTGTCCTAATTGAGCATTTAGAAAGTTGTTCTACTTTACAGAGAGAATGGGTGTGCTTAGCTTGACTTTTCCCATCATCCTCTTCCCTCCCTGGGCCTCGGCTCAATGGAGAGCGAATGGCACTTTGCTGGTGGACAGGAGGATGACAATTCTGTTGGCTTGTCTGAAATATGATTGGAGTAGCAACACACGACAGTGAAATATTGATGAGTGACTGAGGGGTCCAGATGGAGCTGCTACCTGCTGAGTGTTATGAGCAAAAGACACCCGTCAGCTCCCATCATCCATGCCCCATTTCCCCTGACAGAGACTCACTCTTTAAGAGCAGTGTGTGTGTGTGTGTGTGTGTGTGTGTGTGTGTGTGTGAGATGATCCGGTTAGAAGCCCTCAAGAAAAGCCACACAACAGTGAACCAATAACCTTGTCAGTAGGAGAATTAACACAAATCGATAATAAACATGTATGTAAGCATAAATACAGAGTTTAAATAGGATTTCAAATGACAGGAACAGTTGGAAAAGAAGATTCAGCTTAGGATTTTCCCCAGTCAAACCTTGGAAATATATAAATGTCTTGTGGTGCAACCAAAATGCATAAACATAGAAGAGACAAAAAAAAAGGTCTAATTAAGGTCTAAATGTCTTGTGGTGCAACCAAAATGTATAAACATACAAGAGGCAAATAGAAAAAAAGATTAAGGTCTAAATGTCTTGTGGTGCAACCAAAATGCATAAACATAATAGAGACAAAAATAAATAATTTCATTAGTTCAGGTTGTAAAATCTCAAATGGTCACTCGTATGCTCACCAAGGCTGCATTTATTTGATCAAATATTCGGTAAAAAAAAAATTCAAAATATTATCATTTAAAATAACTGCTTTCTATATTAATATACAGAATGGCAGAAATGCAAGATACAAACTCGCAATTCTGATTTTTTTTCTCGCAAATGCAAGTTTATATTCACATATCTCGCAGTTCTGATTTTTTTTTATTGCAATTCTGATGACTTTTCTCAGAATTGTGAGAGAAACTCACAATTTGCGAGTTATAAAGTCCAATCCTGAGGAAAAAAATACTATTTTCGTACATTTGCAATTTTATATCTCACAATTCTGACTTTATAAAACTTAATTGCGACTTTATTTCACGCAATTCTGACCTTATTACTCGCAATACGAATTTATATCATGCAATTCTGAGAAAAAAAGTGCATGAAAAAAAGTCTGAATTGTGAGAGACAAAGTCGCAATTACCTTTTTTTAATTTTTATTCAATGGCGGAAACGGGCTTCCACAGAGAACAGCATTTGTTTGAAAAAAAAAAGGGATTTTTTTTGTAACAATGTTAAAGTCTTGTCACTTCAATTTAATGCATCCTTGCTGAATAAAAGTATTAATTTCTTTTACCGGTAGTATGTATATGTGTGTGATTTATTTAATGGTTCTCTATCTCCTCAGGTTCGCTGTCTACTGGTAACGGTGAGTTTGGTGACTGGAACACCTTCTCTTCCACCAGTCCTCCTGCTGTCACTGCTCAGTCTGCCATCCCAGACCTGTTCAGTGACATACCCGCTCCAGCCGCCCCAGTGCCCACATCCACCCAACCGCCTTCCGCTGACCTCTTTGACCTGATGGCCCCCAACAACAGCAGCCTCAGCGCATCCCAAAGCATGCCCTTCAACATGTGCACGCAGAATGCAACCACACCTCTGTCCAGATCACAGGTAAACACCGGTTTAGTTCAGAAAGGCTTCCCAGAACCACAGATTTGCCAACCTGTATGCATTTTGCATAGCAGGTATACATTTTGACCTCAAAGTAGGTGCGATTTGTGCACCTGCAGTGTTGTCAACAAAAGTAGTAAATCAAATTTTTTTTTGGACCATGTAATGTTCAATGATAATGACGTAGCTGGACCTTCCTGTGAAACCACAGATGTCTGGCTGATGATCTATGGAGGACTTCAGGAGTGACGATCGCATTTAAGTTTAGAACAAGTGTGTTCTATATTTTGGAAGGCTGCTCATGAAATGTTGTCATGTTCACTTATTATAAGTGATGCTTTTAAAGCATCTTTGGGCTTGTTGTTTGGGCTCGGTTCTTAAAACGATACAGAGTTAACTACTCTCGTGTGTATTTTGCTTGTTCAGAATGCAGTGGAGTATACCGGAGTTTGTCATAGTATTCGCACATACATGCATATGCACATATATACTGTATATACAGTATGTATATACAACTGATGAATTCTGCATGGTTATGAATTTTTTGTTTTTTGAATGAAGAAATACTACACTAAACTTGAGCGGTGTAATGACACTCTTGACTTGTTAGAGCTGCTTTACAGTAGAATTTGATACTATTGTGAAGCTGCTGTGAAACAATCTATATTGTATAAAGTGCTTTAGAAATAAAGTTGACTCTCTGACTTGGCTTGTATGCATATTCAGTATTTAGTGTGTGTGTGTGTGTATGTATGTGTGTGTATATATATATATATATATATATATATATAATATACTGTTTTTAACATATACACACACGCACACAATCACACACATAGTAAATAATTAAAATATATGTGTGTGTGGCCTTAGTCTACTCAGTAAATGAGTGCGGCATTTCCCAAATGAAACAAAAGCGCTGTTAGTTTTGAATGATGTGTATAATGTAGAGAACTGTGTTTAGAGTTTAAAGCACGTAATGTGCTTGTAGTTTTGCAGACTTGTTCTAAAGATTGGGCATATGAGTGAATTGTTTCGCTGAGTGGGCCTCAAGTACCACTTTTAGTGTCTAAGCAATTAAAAAACTGTAAGACATACATTGTTCCCTGTGATTACAACTCGGATACACTTATTATTATTATTATTTTTTTTTTTTTGTAAGTGCAGTTGCAACCTGACTATTTCAGGTAATTCGGCGTTAATTCGGTTGTAGAATGTGATTGTTACTCTAAATTACTGAATTGTGTGTGTACAGAACAGAATTAAGCTCTAAAATGTGAATTTAGCTGCAATGTGTATGTGGCCTTAGTCTACTTAAACCCGCCCCGCGACTCAAGTTTATCTGCCTCCACTTTTGAGTGCAATGTCCACATCTCAAAATCGAATCAACAGCTAATGAATAGAACCCAGCTTTAATGACTTTGCATATTGAAGTAGTACACTCAAATATATTCTCATGGTGTAACGCCGTCGTAGGAACAGAATAATACATGGTGAATCCGTTTGAAGTTCAGAGGCGGGTTGAGTTAAATGGATACATGTCGAAGATCCAGTTTTTTTCCTTCATGGAACTATTATGAGCGGTATTATAATCAAACCAACATTTTCTTACAAAAAGGATGAGTCACCTAAAATATTAATATTAAAACATGCTGCAGTACAGTCAATATATTGTTCAGTATTCTCTTATTGTAAATCGTCATATTAAATTATCAATTTAAAAACTATGCTGTAAATTGAGTTTAATGGAGTATATTCTGTTGTAATTATAAGATATTATTTACAGTAATTAACTTTTTGCTCTTTCTTTTTCAGACAATAGGGGGTCCGTTATTTCCCCAGCAGATGGGACTGCAGAAGTCAGGCGGGAAGGTATCAATGCCTGCCACCTGGTCAGACCCAAGCGTGAACATCAGCCTGGATTTCCTGTCGGCAGGCCTGAACCCTCCCAAACCCACACAGCCCACACTCAACACCATGATGCAGCAAGGTTAGAAATCCTAAACAAACTGTCGATATTGTAGTTATTCTTTCTACCCTCACAGTTATCTCCATGATTCAGGTCAGATTGTCTTGCCTTGAGTTGTGAAAAGTTTGTTCCTTGAGGTATCAGCAATAATCCTGCTACTTATGGCGTGGTACAACTCGGCTCGGCTCGGTTTGCGTTTCCACTGCAGTTTAGTACCGCTTTAGAGTGGGCGGGATTATTCACATGTCGTTATAGTTGCACCGCCTCTACTGCCGCGACTCCTGAAAAACATTTTAATTCCGCGTCGCCCCATCAAGCTCTCGCTGGATCCGCTCCTCTGCTATCAATGAGAGGATCGTCTGTACTTCCTCAACAGACAAAGAAACAGCCACTTTTTGGTTGTTAAAAAAAGGTGCGCTCATTCAAAACAGTTGCGTTCGATCCTTCGCTGGCTGTACTGATTTAAATCTAGCGGTTCTTTTGTGTTTGTGTCGCAAGTTCAGTGACGCAGGTAGTGACGATTCTCTCCGGCCAATCCGTGATCAGCAGAGTTTACACGTCACGTTTTGGTAACGGTACGGTTCACTTGGAACCCCAACCGAGGTGGTACTAAAAAAAGTACCAGGTACTGTACCCAGTGGAAAACCCCCAAAAAGTGAACCGTACCGTGCCGTACCATGCAGTGGAAAAGCGCCATTGGAACCTCAACGAGGTGGTACTAAAAAAAGTACCAGTTACCAGGTACTATACCCAGTGGAAAACCCCCCAAAAGTGAACTGTACCGTGCCGTACCATGCAGTGGAAAAGCGCCATCGGAACCTCAACCGAGGTGGTACTAAAACAAAAGTACCAGGTGCTGTACCCAGTGGAAAACCCCCCCAAAGGAACCGTGACCGAGCCGGACGTGCCGTACATGCAGTGGGAAAAAAGAGCCATGGAACCTCAACACGAGGTGGTTCTAAAAAAAGTACCAGGTACTGTACCTAGTGGAAAACCCCCCAAAAGTGAACCGTACCGAGCCGTACCGTGCCGTACCATGCAGTGGAAAAGCGCCATTGGAACCTCAACCGAGGTGGTACTATAAAAAAAAATTACCCCCAAAAATTGAACCGTACCGAGCCGTACGTGCCGTACAGGCAGTGGAAAAGCGCCATTGGAACCTCAACCGAGGTCGTACTAAAAAAAGTACCCCCAAAGGAACAGTACCGAGCCGTACCGTGCCGTACCATGCAGTGGAAAAGCGCCATTGGAACCTCAACCGAGGTGGTACTAAAAAAAAAGTACCCCCAAAAGTGAACCGTACCGAGCCGTACAGTGCCGTACCATGCAGTGGATAAAAAGGCCACTTGGAACCTCAAACGAGGTGGTACTAAAAAAAAAGTACCCCCAAAAGTGAACCGTACCGAGCCGTACCGTGCCGTACCATGCAGTGGAAAAGCGCCATTGGAACCCCAACCGAGGTGGTACTAAAAAAAAAGTACCAGGTACTGTACCCAGTGGAAAACCCCCCAAAAGTGAACCGTACCAAGCCGTACTGTGCCGTACCATGCAGTGAAAAAGCGCCACTGGAACCTCAAACGAGGTGGTACTTAAAAAAAAGTACCAGGTACTGTACCCAGTGGAAAACCCCCCAAAAGTGAACCATACCAAGCCGTACCATCCAGTGGAAAAGTGCCATTAGAATGCTGTTACAGTCATAAGCGATTGCATGTATTATTTATTCATATTTTAATTGTAATATATTTTCCTTTTAGGTGTCCAGCCACCATTGAATATGGTCACCCAGAATTTCACCGGAATGACACTGAATGCCCAGCCCTCAGCTGCCGCTCCCAGACCAGGAGTGAACCCCATGATGGCAGGGGGGACCTTGAGCATGGCAATGCCTCCTACTATGGCGACGGGCACTGTGGGAGTGGGCTCTGTGGGTACTGGAGGAATACCTGTCAATCAAGGACTCATGGGCATGAATATGATGCCTGCTGGAATAGGCCTGCAAGGTGCCCTCGGCATGCCCAGCATGGGAATTGGCCAGGCCATGAACCCCACCATGGTGCAACCTAAACAAGATGCCTTTGCAAACTTTGGCAACTTTGGGAAATGAATGGTGATCCACTCCAACAGAGTTAACGGTCCAAATACACCTTCTCAAAAGAAGGAGCTGCATCCAGTAAAATGGACAAAACTGACAAAACTAGCCCGTGTCACGACTCTTCAATCATTTGTCCTTATTCGTTAACAGATACAGAGAAACAAATCAAACACACAAGAATCTGTTTTTCTTTCATGTGGGGTTGATAATAGAAGACTGGGTTTTTTTTGTAAATGTTGCAAAGCATATTATATACTTTTGAAGGAAAAAAGATGACTGTGTGCAGTTTGGCACATTTTTCCATTGTCTGTTTCGTAACTCAAACGTCATAGACTTTTTTCCCATCATGGCCCTGCTCACTTTTCAAATACGACTGACTTCAAAACTTACCTCATGATTTGCATTTTTCATGCTGTGATTTAAAGGGGTTGATTTGTAAATATCGTGGTGTGCAAAAAATAAATTATTTTACTCACTTCTCAGATGGTATAAGATGGAACAATTTACCACAGGTCCTTAATATTTACTCATGTTTTAGTTTTTTTGGTTTTGAATCATTAGTTTGTTTCTCCTTATATTCCGTTATCACTCCAGCACCTGTTATTTAGAGGAATAGGGTCAACTTTTTGTTAACAGGCTATATCTGTAGATATAGTTGGAGTACTTTTGTGTAGCAAGCTGCCTGACCGTAATTTGAAGTGTGCCTGCCTGTGAAATGGCCAGCAGCACTATGTAACTTTTTCTGTGTTCAAAATTTGCAAAATGTATATAATGAGCGAGTACATCATGAATTAATCTTCCAAACCACATTTTTGTCTTATTCCGAATCACTACGGTAAACTTATAAGTACTTATATTTGGACTATTGTAGCCTGGTCGGGTCGTCACCGCTGCGGAGTAACACATACCTGCGTGAATCGCCATAGACATAAACTTAGAGAAAGTAGCTCCGGTTGGGATGTTCTTCCGCGGGATGTGTGCAGTTCTGTTTATTAACTGCTAGAGCACCAAAAGTTACATAGTGCTGCTTTAATAACACAAATGTGTTTGAAGGTTATTAACCGTACTTGACGAATCCAAAACGGTCTTAGAGAGGATGTGTTACATGAAACGAGAAAGCCATTACATTCTTGAATGATATGGAAGGGGATAGTGCTGCATTTGTTCATCTAATGTGAAGATTTCTAGGGGTCTCTTCCCCGAATTTGAGAAACTTTTGTCATCTGAAGCTGCACAGATCAGTGCTTTGGTGGTAGCAGGAGTAGTGTTACGCTTTTCTAGTAACTACTTGAATTGGTATTTATAATGCCTCATAATAGCAGTCATATCTGTTATATTCTTGCATGTGTGTCGATTTTACAGTTTCAAGCATTGTTGCGGGTCAGTGTTAATTTATGAAATGTCTGTCACAGGATTATATGATGGCTATGAAATCGATGAAGGCATTGTGAACCCCAAATGAAGTTTACTTCTTTGTTTTTTTTTTTTAAACATTTGGTTTTGTCCATTTTCTCATATGCTGCTTAACAATGGGCCCTCCATCAGGCACTGAGGCATTATCTTCAAAATGACCAAATCTTTATTTTATTACCATTTAGATTTATTCCATAGTGGTTTAGTTTCTTATTTTAATACTTAACATTATACAGAGAGATCCTGTGCATATACTGTATACACTGTTCTAGACATGGGTGACTCAAGTAAACTCTTCTTAGTTTATGCAAATGTAAAGAGAAACATGCAATCGAGCGCCTCTTTCATTATAGTTTCTTTTCAGATTTCAGTTTTCGATTTTTATTGTACTGAGAAACTTTGGTTCACATTAAACGATTTCATCAAAAGCTGTCTTTGTGACTTGTGACTTCATTCTTATTAGTGGCTAGTTTTGTAAAATGAATATGATATTGTTTATAAAAGTGTTTCTTGGTTCTCTGTCTTTATACTTAAAATCTTAAACTTAATAGAATGTCATTTTTATGAATTAGTAGTGTTGCAATTCAAAGAGGTGATTTCAATAGTGAAGCCATGTTTATCAAAAATCGTATAAAATCGAATTAAAATAATGTAGATGATGATGAGCTCTGATTTGAAAGTAGAGAATCTGATATTGACAACTTATCTTCAATATCTTGGCATCTCAATCTACTACTTGATCCACTTTTCAAGATAAGATGTGGGCTGCGTTCAATAATGTCTTGTCATGTGGCTCCCTCCAGTGTCGACACCAGGGAGAGTCTGCATCATGTTTGATATTTATGGCCCCTAAATTATAAACATAAACACAACTTTTCTGAGCGAGAGAGAAAAAAACATTTAATACAATCTTCTACATGCCTTTTGTCATTTGATTGATAGTTCATACTTTTTTTGTAGTAAAAGTCCTTTTAGTGTAATTTTTATAAAATGTCCATCTTCAGGTTGTGTTGCTTCTGCTTTGAAATTTTTACAGATTTTTTTATAAAGTAAGTATTTCAAGATCAGAGCTTTCAAGATTCAACATTTACTTAATGAAGCAACTTAGATTCACTTGGATATCCATGTAACACAACAGAAAAGCAAATTTCATATGCTGAAAACTACATTTTATTCCATCCCATGTTCAAGCTATTCTAGCCATCTCTCTGACTTCATAAGCCACTTTGAAGATATGAGGCATCTGTCTTGAATCACGAATATTCCTTCCTTAATTAGAAGGACAGTCTTTTCATTAGTTCTGGACTTCTGGGTTCTTGTTTGTTCCCTTGACAGGATTGCAGTAGAGTGTGTTACCACTGTGATTTTTCTAAGTAATAGATTTTTCAGTTCTTATTACAACCACAATAGCTTTTGAGGTTGTATCACAAAAAATGTTTGGAATTCCCTGCCTTAAAGAGTGTTTGCATGTTCATAAACAATGGAAATGAATTAAACAGATCCAGGATCTGTTATGAAACGGCTCTGAATTCGAATTGGATGAGGCATGCGGGCAGCCAAGGTTCTCATTTCTTTTGATCAACACATTTCCAAGATTTGTTTTACAGTCATGTCATTACTGAAAAATATGTTTTTTAAAAGAGCCATTTTTAGCCAATTATTTCGGAACAAAGAATAAAAAATCATATTGAGTTTAGAAATGGACATGACTTTTTAGGATTGTATTAATCTCAGTTAAAGGTCCTTCATTACACTGTCATTTCTATCTGTATAATTAAATGTTCATTATAAAAATATTGCTACATGTGAAGAACTATTATAAACATAAGCCATTTTTTATATGTATTGTGTAAAAAATGTTTAAAAACCAGCTGTTGCACTATTTCCTCAATGGCCAACAATTTTGACCCTACACTCTAAAAAATGCTGGGTTAAATACAACCCAGTGCTGGGGAAAAAATGCTGGGTTAAATACAACCCAGCAATTGGGTTGTTTTGACCCAGAGGGGGTTACTACCCAGAAGGTTGGGTTAAACGTTTAACCCAACCGCTGAGTCAAAACAACCCAATTGCTGGGTTTGTCCCTATTTTACCCAGCACTGGGTTGTATTTAACCCAGCATTTTTTAGAGTGTAATGAGGTTTAATATGAAGTTCATTTATTTATTTACCAAGGAGACAGTGGTGTCAGTGAATAGTGCTTGAGATGAAATATCACAGATGTGTGTGAAGACTAAAAAGGCAAGTTAAATACTACAGTACTAACATAATATTTGTATTTGTGTGTTATTTCCGATCAAACTGTAATATTATTTAATTGTGTGCATTTAAGATACATAAAATCCCTCAGAGGACATACAAGTTGGACATCTTATCAAAATGTGTAAAATGTAATTTACATTACAGAATGTTATCATATTATCTATGACCGCTGTTAGATATGAATAGTTATAAAGCTGCAAGCAGCGTTTAAAGGGCCCTCGCACTCGGAGCCACCTCAACCCAGTGAACTTGGGAAAACAGTGAACGGTGGGCAATATGCATTTAAAGTGGTAAATATAGGAGGAATATGACAAAGTCCTATGACTATAACTGAATATCGGCATGTAGATGTCTTCAGGCCAGAACTTTTATCAAACGTGAAGTTTGGTGCAGATCATAACAACTTCTGTTTCATGGCTTTCAGGCCACCACGGACACGCCCTTCAACGAAAACTCAAGATCTTCGCAATTTAAAATCACAAAGGCCTTTAGATTATACTGAAAAACTTTGGTGTTGATCTGATTAAATCTTTAGGAGGAGTTTGTTCAAATCAAAGACTATAAGAATACCGACGCCTGAAAATGGCGAAAACCAAAATTCGCTGAGAAAATTCTAAATAACTGACTTCCTGTTGGGTTTTGGATTTTGCTCCAAGAGACTTTTTTGTAGGTATTGGTGTTTTACACGTGTCTACCAAATTTCGTACATGCACGTGAAACTTAGCTCGAGGGCACTTCATTGAAAGGGTATAGGTGGTGGCGCTATCGAGCCATTTTGCCACGCCCTCTTCTGAAAATGTCAGACGTAAATTAATAGTCATTTTCGCCACTTCTGGTGTGTGTGCAAGGTTTCATGTTTTACGAGGGGTTTTCGAGCATGAGGCCCTCAGAAATAATAATTAATATAATAATAATAATAATAGTTAATAATACTAAAACAGAGCGTTCCAATAGGGTCCTCGCAACACATGGCCAAAATTGCTCAAACACTCAAATGTCAAAGTCAGTAATGTCACATGATGTGCTTCTAACTGAGTGATTATTTATTATATTGTGTGTTCCAGTAAGCGTTTTGATTCAATAAGATTTAAAAGCAAGACTTTTTTATATATATATTTTTTTATTCATGAAAATAGAACAAATAACCAACAGAGAATAGTAAGACTGCCCCCCCCCCCCCCCCCCCCCGTGCTATGCAAAGTTGGACATAATTCGTAACGGGAACTGAAAATAATGTCATACTATTTTAAACATGTTAATGACTTTTTGTTTTTTAACAATTTCAGAGAAGATATAAAACAATCAAATTCCACTAAAAATACCTTAAATATTGGGGATGTAATTAAAAAAAAATTAAAAAGTTTTTTTTTTTTTGTAATTAAAAGATTCAATGATCAGGAAAATCTAGTCAATGACCGTAAAAAGAAGGTGAGAAGTGCTTCGCCAACGGAAGTCAGCTGTAGTGTGTTTAGTTTCTGGAGCGATGGCGGAGAACATAGAAGGAGACTGGACTCGGGGGAAACAGGTCAGATAACGCACACGCTTAAAGGACTCAGTATGACAGATTTACTCAGAAATCAGTGCTTGTCTTTATCTTCGCTATAGTCACGGCCTGTTTGTTGAGTGGTTGGAAAAAAGTCCACTGGCGCAGTTTAGCGCAGTTAGCATGTTTGCTAGCTTCGTAAACGTTCTTTGTATGTTTACTTATCTGCTTAAATAGTTCACGCGTGACCAGAAACGCATGGGAAGCAAAACTATACGCTTCACAATAACATACTGATCAATAAAATGTTCATATAAAATGGCTTGTTCGCTGACGTGTTAGCTGTGCCTGGGTTTGCTTGCTATCTTTAGCCCACCGGCTTGTTGACGACAATTAAGCTAAAACAGCTTAAATTAGCGCTGAATAGAAAAAAGTAAAGCGTAGAGATTCAGTTTAATGGTCACATCACTACGAAAACTAATCATGGGATGTCTAAGGTAAGTACATGTTAAGCGAATATTGAAAACAACTGAGATTGAAGCATGCATTGATTTTTATTAAGTCTACGAGAGATACTCAGTCAAGCGCAGAAAGTAAATTACTCATAAACCGTTCACAGCCGTTTATATATATAATAATATATATATATTATCTCTATAATATTATATATTTATACATACCACATACATACACCACATACAGACCACATACCTACATACATACTACATACATACATACACACACACCATAATATCTACACCACCACCACAGAATATACATAATGTTGCTGGCATTTTACTATAATACACACACACCACATCTAGATATATACACACACACACATTAGATATCATACACACACACACATGCTATATACCATACACACACACAATGCATATATACAAATACACACAACACACACACCCATGCATATATACACAGACACCACACAACATGCATATCTACAAATACACACAACACAAATGCAGATAGCACTACACACATGATATATCACATACACACACACAACACAGGCATATATACACCAGAAACACACACCACTGTATATATACACACATACATACATACATACAAACAGACTTACATAACACACACACACACAGAGTATAATATCGTATATACACACACCACAGCATAATCACAACACAAAACACACACACACAAACGGATTTTAATAATACACGACACACACACACACCATGGCATATTACACAACCCACACAACACACACACACATGATAGATACACACACACAAATGAATATATACACCACACACCACATGAATATATAAAACACACAACACACATTGCATTATAGTACACCACACACACCATGCATATATACACACCCACACACCATGCATTAACACACACACCACACAGCTATATACCCACACACACACACAGCATATATAAACACACACAACACAAATGTATATACACACACAAAACAAAGCATATATACACAACAACACACAGCATATATACACAAACACACACACATGCATATCGATCACACACACACACATGCCATATTACACACACGCATATATACACACACGCATAGAACACACACGCAGATATACACACACACACAAAACAGCATATATACACCACACAACATCTATATATATATATATATAAATACACACACTGCATATATATGTATATAGATATATATGATATATCTACCACGCGCGCGCATGCATACATACATGCATATAAAAAGGTTGTATTGACGACAACCATGGTCTACAGTTCTGTGCCCCCCTTAACCTAACCCTAGGATGTCCAAAAAATGGTTTAATTTAAATTCAAGGTTTAGAATAACTGAAAAATCTACTTTTGTTAAAAAGTGCTTAACATTATAAAGGAGTGTGTGTGTGTGTGTGTGTGTGTGTTTTGATTCACGAGAAAACAAAATACGTTGTTTTGGAAGGAGTTTCAAATGTTTAATATTTGCAATACTCCTCAACACCCTCTAAGTGGTACATGTCGTGCAACAGTGCTAAATTTAACACAACACACCAAAACCCTTTAAAGGTCCCATATTGTCAAAACTGAAATTTCCTGGCTTTTTTCATGATAACTGAGGTCTAGGTGCTATGTAACTACCATATAAGTTTCAAAACAGTCAGTCCACAGTAAAATTCACACAGCCTGCTTAAACTTCTAGCTATTTTTCACGAACCGTTGTGACTTCCGTAAAAAGTTGACGTCAGAACTACACAGTCACCGCCTTCAGTCACCACCCGAGCACCGCCCACAGTCCCACTCTCCTTTTGCCACACCCCCAGACAACATCACATCCATGCCATTTCTGAGCAACAACAACACAGAAACATGTCGAAAACGTTAACTTTAACCACGAAACCAGATCAGCCGACCTGTAACGTTACACGTTCTACTCAAAGGATGAACGATCTGACAGGATTGTTACTATGAGGTGGATCACATCTAACGTGTAAAGTAAAGACAAACTCACCATGTCTATCTAGTCATGATGAAGATGTATATACATTTCAATTTCAGCAGGCAACTATTTTTACAGCTACAATATTGTTACAGCCACAATTAATCACAACAATGTAAATACAATTACAAATGATTATATATAAATCGTCAGTTTGTTTTACACACATGCACACAGACAGTATTTCATACACGACATAGTCGTGATATGCAAGAAACATAGACATATGGCAAAAAATCTGTAGACGCGCCCATAACAACAAAAGAATACTTTATTGAACCTTTTCTGATAAGAAGTGTGAGCTGCAAACGTGAGCATTTTTGACGATCGTTTCTGTCCAGTCTGCTCGTTTTATCGCATTTAACCACAGCTTTCGTAGTTTTTTTTTTTTTTTTGTCTGGCAGTGGCAGCAGATGTGCGATCAAATTTCTAATTTGAGGCAGTATTACATCGATTCTGGCACCCAACATCACAACAAAATTATATTTTAAGCTCATGTAGCTGAATCTGCGCTGGTTTGAATGGGCCGCCTCCAGTTTCCCCTTTGTTTTGCTGCCTCCAGCTAGCGCTGTGACGTCGACTGACCCTAGTTACCTGTGGTTGGCCTGGCCGTCACTCAGAAAACAACAGGCCAATCAGAAGAGAGACTCATGAATATTAATTAGACAGACCAAAATCGACCTGTTCTCAGCAGAGCTCCTGAGAGAGGAGCTGTACAAATATATTGAGATGGTTTATGGTACTTATACCGCAAATATATATTAAGGACATCAAAACCTCAAATAAAACTCCAGAAAGGTGTACAATATGAAACCTTTAAAGGAAGCATTCACCTCAGTCATTTCTAAAAAAAAAAAGAAAAAAAAAGTAAAAATTAAAAAAAAGGGTTCAGTAGCTTTTTTTATTTCATCTTTGGTATCAAAATTGCTATCAAGAATTGTTGCATTTCACTGGTAAAGGTTACTAAAATTTTGGTAGTGTGACAACACTAACCCTAGTGTGCACTGATAAAATAAATAGTTACAAATTGAACCATAATCAAATTGAATCGTGAGGCCAGACAAGCACACCTCTATTGCACAAACCTTGTTACTCCACTTATTATAGCACTGGCTCAAGCTCCTGTTACTACATTTTTCGGACATGCGCTGCTTTTATATTTTTGACAAGCTGCAAAGATATTCAACCTTAGCCACTACATTTTCCCCATACATTAAAAAAAACTTTACAAGAGATGATTAAATATGTATAAAATGTTTATTTTCAAGTGTCAAGTTTGTGATTTTTTTTTTCTAGTTTCTAAAGATGCTGCATACATGTAGCATGAGCAGTGATTTAAACATTGCATTAAAAATAATTTAAAAGACTTTTGATGTTTTTTTTTTTAGTATGGCTATGTGAGCATTAAGGTTATCTATAAGCTAGTGTGATCCAAAACAATGACAAAATTCGCATTTAAGAGATTTACAGCCTCTCACTTCCGCCAATATGGATCAACCATTTTGATGACATCACCCTGCACTTCAGCTTCTCATCAGATTTTCTGTCCAATCAAATGCTCTCCAGAATCCGAAGCGTCCCGCCCCTACACTATCCGCTTAAGTTGTGACGTAAGAAATGCTTTTTCCGGGTCCAAGCCTCAACTCGTTTCACTTCAAATACTATCTCAACAGCCGTTTATGAGCAGTGTTTATTCATATTACACATTTAAGCTAAACATTTAGAAACTTACGGTCTACACTACAGTCTCCGTGCTCACAGCGTCCCAGAAAAAAATAATTTGTATATTTATTTATTTATATTTTCATTGTCTGGCTATCTGGGATTTCGGTATGGAGTTAAGGGTTAGGATTATACATCTTCTGGTAGTATTATATCACATTGTGAGTGTATATTAGCACCGTTTGTTATTTTCTTGTGGCATCTGACGGAGACCCTGAAGCGGTGACGCGTGACGTCAGACTTAACAAGTGGATAAATAGACACTGAAGCTCCAGCTGAAATCGGTCAGTTGTTCACAGAGTTAGTATTACATGATGAATGGCACATAGTGCACTATATAGGGAATAGGGAACGATTCAGACAGCGTAATATGCTTTCCATTGGCCCGAAAGAAGTCTGGCACAAAACGTATCGGACCCATTTGAATTCTACACCGAATTTTATATGAATGAGATAAGGAGGAGAAACGGTTAGACAAACAGCACTGACGAGTAGAATAGATAACACTGGTACCACGCACCAACATAAATGACACGATTTTCAAACTACACATCCTCAGCATCATTATAATCACTGTTTTAGACTGTGGCTGTCATAAGCTGTTGAATGTGGCTTTAGCGAGCTCAACGGCTCTGGCCCAAGCTGTGAAATATACACAACGCTATTGGCTATTTAGAAAAGGGGGCGGGGCTGCTCAATATGTCCCGTCCTGTCTTCCTGTTTAGCACTTCGGTGGATCTTTAACAAGTGACTTATATGTATTTGTCACTGAATCACTCTTCAGGAGATTTGTTCAAAAACACTGACTCATCCAGTTATGAAGCGAGTGAAGACTTTATGAGGGAGTCATTGAATTCAATCAAACTGGTTAAAAAAAAAAATACAAAAATTATTCAAATTAATTGGATTTTTTTTTTTTTTAAATAGACTGCAGCAATTAACATTTTGTCAGAACCTCTAGTAAATTACATGTTAAGTTGTCAATTCAGAAAAGTGAGCTTGCTCTGCCTAATACAGTATTTTTTTCTGCTAGCACCCTGTGCTCTCCTCTTTGTGTCTGGATTAAGGATCACATCTCTGACTCACACAAATAATATAGTTCAGGAAATTATTTCATTGCAGTGTTTTGTACAATTCCAGAGCAGAGATTAGCCGAAATAAAACAAAAAATGGTTCTGGTTGATGGCTGGTGGACGGATGCATCGCCAACATTTAATATCGAGCACGTCCCATTCTATATGTTATTCAGAAATTCATTAAACGTATAAGTTGCCTGACAACTGCGCAAACACCAATGTTTCTTTAATGTTATCACATAAACCGGGTGCTTTGCATGTCTTGACTAGTTTTGTAGTGTACTTGGTCATTAGCTTTATGAACGGTGTGAAAATCAAGTTGAGGTTTTGCATACCAAGAATAGTGGTAATTACTGATGTTTGTCATTTTTTTTTCCGCAGGATGGTGTTACAGCAGGCTTTACGTTTTCGTAGCCCTGCTCCACCACCTACCACAGTTTTGCGAGGACCTCCACCATTACTACGACCCCCACCTCTGCCCTTTACCATGATGAGAGGACCCCCACCACCCCCTAGACCCCCTTTTGGCAGACCACCGTTTGACACCAGTATGCCACCTATACCCCCACCCGGAGCTTTGCCTCCACCCATTGGACCCCCACACCTGCAGGTAGGTTCTATTACAAAAGTAGGTGCATATGTGCACCAAAACTACAAGAGACTGATCGAAAGTAATTTTAAGATATTTAAATATCAAAAATTCTGTTGTGTTTTTCACAGAGGCCACCTTTCATGCCCCCACCAATGGGTAACATGCCCCCTCCTCCTGGTATGATCTTTCCACCTGGAATGCCTCCATCGCCAGGAACTGGAGCGCTTTCAAGCTTGACTAGTGATGAAATCTGGGTAGAGAACACTACACCAGAAGGAAAGGTAGCAAAGTGACTTCTAAATTAAAATAAATATAACTGAATAGTACACTTAATAGTTAAAAAATGTGATCTCGTTTCAAACACCCACTCAATCTTATTCTTAAATGAGTTCGCCTCATGTCTCTTAAACCTTTGACAAGTACAATCACAGCGAACATTCAAATTTGTGTTTGTGCTGTCGCTGATTTACAGAAAGCAGTTGTCATGTATAGATATGAAACAGCCACACAGTATTGTTATTTCTGTGTTAAAAACATTGAAATGATCACAGATGAACTGGGTTAAAAGTTTATAGTTCGGATATAAACACTGATGTCTATGATAGCAATAAAACTTGAGTAAGTCCTGGGATCTTCTGGATAGTGGTTGGACAACTAGTCAACCATCCTGATGCAATCCTAGTATTAGCATCCTTGGACTTTTGAAATATTCCCACAACACTCTTCCAGGTATATTACTACAATGCCCGGACACGTGAGTCAGCCTGGACCAAACCAGAGGGAGTAAAGATCATCCAGCAGTCGGAGCTCAATCCTCTAATGGCAGCTCAGTCTGGAGGAGCTGCAGCAGCTCCTAACACCGCTGCCTCTACTGCAGCAAGCAGCACTACTACGGTTGTGCCCGACCCGGTCTCCATTCAGAGCCTGTCCCCCACCAACACCCTCAGCACCAGCCCTGACCCCACTACCAGTCCAGCCCCCACTGCCTCTCAACCCTCCACTAGTGAGTATTACACACGGAGAAGGAATTATGGGTCATGTAGCGGCCTGTTGAGTAGAAATTTGATAATTTATCAAATTGAGAGTACTCATGGCCAATATGATAAATCGTAATTGTTAGTCTTATTATCTTTAATCACACATTCATTCTTTCCCTTTGCTATATTTGTCCTGTAGTGTCTGTTGTTTCTGAGATGCCTCCAGTGGCCTCCACACCTCCTGCTAGTGTAGGTGTGACCCCTGTTGCTGTGGTCAGTGTTCCTACAGTAACAGCTACAGTCACTGCAGTGCAGACAATGCCGTTGTTGCCTCAAAGTCTCCCTCCTGGCCTGCCCATGGCCCAGCCGTCCGCTGCAATCCCAGCATTTCCCCCGGTCATGGTACCTCCATTCAGAGTGCCTCTACCTGGCATGCACATCCCACTGCCTGGTATGTAGAAATAATTTAATTTAATTCTAAAAGTAAATTGAGTTGGCTAGTTAGTTTAAGCTAAACGCCAACAAATGTAGAGGTCCAGTATATCCTTCGTTAAATGTATAATGTATTAGCTCAACCAGTAGATGGCGCCCTCATCTTAAAAAGTGATGTGAACAAGGTGCATACACTTACACTCAGTATTGCACACTACAAATATCAGGACATTTTATGGAAATGTCATTAAGATTAATAATCTTAAGTAGGGTTGCAAAGGGGTGGAAAATGTCCGGTAAGTTTCCCTGGAATATTCCAAAAAATCCTGGAAAGTTTGCAAAATGTCTGGTATGTTTCTGAAATTTACTGGAAATTTTCCACCTTTGCAGCAGCTAATCTAAGTATGACTTAATTTCTAATTATATATATTATATAAATATATATAAAATAAAAAAAAAAATTTTTTTGCTGAATGCGAATATTTTAAGGTATGCTGCCAGGGATGGCCCTTCCTCTAGTACCCATGATGCATCATCCCCAGCTAGCTATCACTGCAGCTCGTGCATCTTTTACGGGTGCTCTTCCACTTCCTGAATGGTCTGAGTACAAGACAGCCGATGGGAAAATGTACTATTATAACAATCGCACTCTGGAGTCCACCTGGGAAAAACCTGCTGAGCTAAAAGAGAGAGGTAAGTGGATGTTGTTGTTGTTGTTAACTGCACTGACCATTTACATTGGCAGTTCAACATTTCAGGTTTAGCACACAGAGAGTTATATTCAGAAACATTTTATTTTTCTGAGCAGATAAGGACCGTGACAAGGCTAAAGATGGCCATAACAATGATTCAGTTTTAAAGGATCTAGACATGGAAGCCAAAGCTGGCAACTTTGGCATTTCTAAAGAGGTAAGTGTAAAGTTCGCAGGTGATTTAGACTTGTTTAAAGCAAACTTTGAATATTTAAAAAATTATATTGATCATTTTTTGATGTAGCTGCCCAGGGAAGAGGAGATGACAGAGGAGGAAAAAGCAGCACAGAAGGCAAAACCTGTAGCCACAAACCCAATTCCTGGTACTCCCTGGTGAGCATTTCTCCTCCTCCGTCCCTTCAGTGATTAAAGTCTGCAAGTTTGTTCAAAAGGTTTCATAACATTTTTTACATGTTTGTGTTTTTAGGTGTGTAGTCTGGACTGGAGATGATCGTGTGTTTTACTACAACCCCACCACACGACTGTCCATGTGGGACCGACCTGAGGAGCTGGTGGGTCGTGCTGATGTGGACAAATACATTCAAGAACCCTCCCACAAAAGGGGGGTAGATGACAACAAGAAAATAGGTGAAACCCTCTGTGACACTAATTTGCACTGCATAAAGTTTCAGATTGCTTGTGAACTAAGATTCTTTGTTGAAAGTAACGAAAAAACTAACATACACCTTTATTTCTCATTGCAGGTTTCAACAAAGAGGAGATTGACACAGCCATAGAGGACACACTGGACGATGAGCCTTCTAAGGCTAAGAAGAGAAAGTAAGTACCGACGGCCCAAAGCAGGAACCGTAGGGGGCCGAACACCCACCCCTGCAGAACACCTAGCTTTTGTATTATATGGAAGAAACTACAAGCGACGTGACATCTTTATTCCTTGTCATATGAAGGAAATGGGGCTGTTTCCGTTCAAGCCCTGAGCTAAGACATGTTGACTGGACCATTTTTGTCACAATTATAGAAATCTTCGGCGGCATTTTCTTTCTTATTTTTTTTTTGTGCACCCAATGCTGACTTGTCTTAGCTGTGGTAATCTTTAGTTTGGGTCTGTGAAAAGTGGTGACTCCATAACATTTACCAAATCAAATCAGTCACTGTTTCCCATCAGTGCCCTTCACGCCTGCCTCCCCCTGACCCCAAACAGTGGTCCTGTTGCACTGGGGACTATTTTTCAGGGAACGCTTCTAAGCTCTGGCGATGCCAACGTGGGCCTCCAAGGTAACCCACCTTGTTTGACCTCTTTTTAGCCTCCATTAGGCAAACCCCAGTGAACCAATCAAAACTTCAGTCCTTCAGTGATGTGTATTGATGTAAAAAAGGTTTTGGGATTTATTTTCAAAAAACTGAAAGCAAAAATACGAGTATATTTGTATTTGACATCTATTCTAACTTACAAAACGCAAATAACCCGTTGATGCGCAGATTGCAAGGATAATGCAGTGCTTAGACTTTGAACACACTTTCTCAAATTGAAATAAATTTGTGTAGTAGGGCTTTCGAAATTAAAATGTTGATATTCAATAAATTAAAAATGGTCACAATTTGTATCGTTTTGAGCGGTTCCTAGAAGTATATTTTCTTTCCTTAAAAGGAAATAAATGCATTGATTTGGTAACCATAAAAAATTATGATTTAAATATTTAAATCATTTGATAGTTCTAATAAATAGATTTCAGTTAGATATAGACGTCTATTCTTTCAACAATGTAAGGATAAAATCTTAATTTTCAGAGATCCTCCAATGTTTATTATTATTTTATTTTTTTACAAAAAGAAAAAAAAAAAAAAGTGTTGCAGAATTAAGAAGAATTCTTCCTTACACTTGTCCTCTTCTCCCTGACAGGAAGGACGATATGAAGGAGGCTGACGCAGAGAAAGACGCGGCCATGGAGGCCGAACTGAAGGCCGCTCGCGATCGGGCCCTGGTGCCCCTGGAGGCCCGCATAAGCCAGTTCAGGGACATGCTGCTGGAGAGAGGGGTAAAACACTTCAATCCAACGCAATACTCTAACCAGCTCTGTAATATTAGACACATAAATCTGAATGGAAGCCCACCAAGGTACAATCTTAAGTTCATTTTTATTATCATTCTTTAATATGTAATATAAAGTCTTAAATTTCTCTCTGCTCTTTCTGTCACTCCGTTTATTTACTTGTCCTTTCTGAATTGCTCTGAGTGAGGTCGTGTTAGATGAGTTGTGCTTGACTATAGGGATGGGCGGTATGACCCAAATCTTCTATCACAGTTTTTATATCATGGTAACTGCGTATATCACAAGTTATTTATCACAAGATCTTTATGCTGGAAATTAATTGGGGGAAAATATTTGCATATTTAATAACCATTGGTATGTCTGAAATCACCTCATGTATGCTTATTAATGGTTTCCTACTTTTAGTCCACCAATTTAGTCCAGTGTAAGTAGTTAACGAGTCAATCTTAACTTATAATAAACCTTTATTAAACTCAAAGCTTCCACAAAGAAAATGAGATGAACATTTACAGTGATACCACTGACTGTACAGCTCTTCACCAAATAAATAACTTTGTTGGCATGAAATACTGATATGAGTTGAAACAGTCTTAAAATCTAATTTGAAATATGTATTAAAATCTATTAAAATCATCCTGTCAACAACAATTTTACAGTATTATAAATACTGAAGTCCTCTGATTTCATTTTAATCAGTCTATAAATGAGACAAAAGATCACACCAATTGACTAAATGAGAGATCAAGTCCACAATGTGATATGAAATATATGAAAGGAGTACTGACACATACCTGGATGAGCGGTCGTTATACAGGATCACTATTAATGCTGAATCAAGTATTTCAGAGGATAACACTTGTAAATATTGTGTAATGAATAGTCACACCGCCCAGTCCTACTTGACCGTAGTGTTTGGTGCCCTCTCTTGTCACTGTTCATACTAGAATCTCTATCTGTCAGCTTTGAATAAAACTCTTTGGTACTAAATTGTTGCATGACAAATAATTACTGTTACCACAGAAGAATGTACTGCTGCATTGTATAATGGTCAATTATTTTGTATTGCTTGATTTGATTTGATCACATTCAAATATTTGAGGAAGCCGTATATATTTTTTAACTTCCATGTCTATCAGTATTACGCAGTAGTGATTGTAATTTGACACATAGAGATTTCAGTTGTGTGCCATTGTAATTTTAAATGTTTTTAAAGGAATGTTGTGGGTTCAATACAAGTTAAGCTCTTTAAGTCACTCCCATATGATGTTTGTTGATTAACTTGATTGAAGTGTTGTTTTATCTGTTCAGTGGTAAGCCAGTTTTTTGTCCACTTCATACCTGCAGGTTTCAGCTTTTTCCACTTGGGACAAAGAGCTGCACAAGATTGTGTTTGACCCTCGATATTTGCTGCTCAACCCCAAAGAGAGGAAACAGGTACGAAGAGCACTTGATGGCATTTAGTGGTTTGCTGAATGAGCAGAAGTGGGCAGCTTTGCCATTTATATCTCCATTCACTGTGCAGGTGTTCGATCAGTATGTGAAGACTCGTGCTGAAGAGGAGAGGAAGGAGAAGAAGAATAAACTCATGCAGGCTAAAGATGAATTCAGGAAGATGATGGAAGATGCCAAACTTCACATTAGGTGTGTTGTTTGTTTCAGTTAGGCCTTCTTTATACTTTGCACTTAATAAAGGTATTGTGTGACCTCCTGAAATCTTAATGCTAGGTGTAAACTGATTAGATTGACTAGGCAAATATGTAATAAAAGTTGCCACTTATGTCAATTTTCCTTTCACCTGTTAGGACCACATTCAGTGAGTTTGCAGCAAAACACTCTAAGGATCCTCGCTTCAAGGCCATTGAGAAGATGAAGGACAGAGAGGCCATGTTCACAGAGTTCATGACAGCCTTGAGAAAGAAGGACAAAGACGACTCCAAAAACAAAGTAGAAAAGGTCTGTCACCGGCCTCTCACAACCACCCTGAAATGTCCACTCGAATCAACAGGAAGTCACAAGTTCTGTTGATAGAATTAAGGTTGAATTTAACTATATTCGGTCAAGCCCTGACAAATTAAGTCAAGTTGTGTTTCTGGCTGCAGGTGAAGCAGGACTTCTTCGATTTACTGTCGGACCACCATGTGGACGTCTCTCAGCGCTGGAGCAAAGTGAAGGACAAGCTGGAGACGGACCCGCGCTACAAAGCCGTGGAGAGCTCAGCTGCTAGAGAGGAACTGTACAAACAGTATGTGGAGAAGCAGGCGAAGGTTAGAACAGTGTTCCTGGTCCTATTGATTCATCAGGATGAACACCAACACAACTCGGACTGATACTAGAAAAATGTGTTTCATATAAGTGTCTTTGTGTTGTGTAGAACATGGACGCAGAGAAGGAGAAAGAGCTGGAACGGCAGGCTCGTACCGAGGCCAGTCTGAGGGAGAGAGAGCGGGAGGTGCAGAGAGCTCGGTCTGAACAAACCAAAGAGATTGACAGAGAGAGAGAGCAGCATAAACGAGAGGAAGCTGTCCAGCACTTTAAAGCGCTCATGTCAGATATGGTCAGTGCTGGCACACTCTTAACAATTATTACATTTCTCATTGTACATTGCGTTAATTATATGTATACATTTTGTAATTTTTCATTATTATTATTCACACATAGGTAAAGTCAACGGATGCTTCCTGGTCAGAAACGAGGCGCACTCTTCGTAAAGACCACCGGTGGGAGTCTGTTGCTCTGCTGGAGCGACATGAGAAGGAGAAATTGTTTGAAGAACATGTGGAGGCTCTTACCAAGAGGAAGAAGGAACATTTCAGGCAGCTGTTGGATGAGACCTCCATGGTGAGACGGGTTCAAAATCACACAATCACATAACAACAACAACAACAACAATAATGATATAATTATTGTTAAATGACTAAATGTAAATTAATGTACCTTAATATGTTCTGAAAACTTTCCAGTGAGACAGAAGTTCAGTCAGACCTTTTCTTTAAAGGTCCCCTGAAATGCTTAGAGAAACGCCGCGTTACTCTGTGTTGACGTCATTTTAACTGAAACAGGAAGACAGGGCGGGACATATCAAGCAGCCCGCCCCTTTTTTAAAATAGCCAATAGCGTTTGTTTATATCACAGCTTGGGCTAAAGCCGTTCAGAGCCATTGAGCTCCGTAAAGCCGCATTTGACAGGCTATGGCAGCCACAATCTCATCCATATTGCTATAAAATATAGCATTCTGTGTAGAATTCAAATAGCTCCGATTATGGGTGCACGATAAATCGAAATGGAATCGAGATCGCGATTCAACAGAAGCTGCGAATGTCATGCGTATCTTTCAGTGAAGCACGGTTCTGTGATCAGCAGTAAATCTCCATCTAAAGGCCAGAGGGCGCTCTCGCGCTGAAACTCCAAATACGCCTCGCAGAAGAAACACAGAAAATCGCTGCAGCTGATTTATGTGATTAAATGTGGTATTTTCACATGCTTTCAGATGGAGCAGCATTTACTTCACAGAGCCGCTATGCAAACAGCTGTCATTATCGCGAACGATTTCTTCGATTTCAGAATCGCGATTGTTTTGGGTTTTTTTGCACGCGTAACTTGTCGGTGAACTACGGCTATGTGTAGTAAATTCTGCTCCATCTGAAAGCACGTGATGATGATTTCCTGCTGATTACAGAACCAGCATTACCATCAAAATGCGCATGACAATCGCATTCGATTAATCGTGCAGCCCTAGCTCCGATACATTTTGTGGTCTGTGCCGACTCGCGTATGTGATCCGCTCCGTGCTCTGGACCGGAGCAGAGTGTGTGCGTGTTGCGGTGGTTAGCGTGACACAGAGCAAAACCAGGCTTCTTTTTTTCCTCAATGGAAAGCATATTTACACTGTTTGAATTGTTCCCTGAATATAGTGAACTACGTGCCATTCACTGTACAGAAAAAACTAATTCTGTGGACAAGTGACCGATTTCAGCCGCGGCTTCAGCGTCTATTTTATAGTGTAGGGGGCGGGCGCTTCGGATTCTAGAGAGCGTTTGATTGGACAGAAAGTTTGATGAGAAGCTGAAGTACGATGTGACGTCAAAAAAATCGTTGAGCCGTTTTGGCGGAAGTGACGAACTGCAAGTTTTGAATGCTTATATCTGCTCAAGCAGTTTTGGCGCGCCTGCTTCACTAGAAACCTTAAGGACTAAACATTATACTACACCCAAAAACTTTAATAGATGGATATCTTACAAAGAAAGAAAAATATAATTTGTGTATTGTTACTGGACCTTTGAGCTTTTATAAAGTACCAGTCATAAAAAAAAAATCCATTGTCAAATTTTGATTTGAACTTTATTTTAATTTATTTTTTTGATTATTTCATTATTTGATCCTTATGGTATGTATCTTTGGGTTATCCATGTGTTCATGCTGCTTATGTAACTATTTAATCATAGATCACCCTAACAACCACATGGAAGGAAATGAAGAAGATCATCAAAGATGACCCACGCTGCATCAAGTTCTCCAGCAGTGATCGAGTAAGTTGAATTGTTTAGTTGACATACTGCCTTTTTTGCCTTGTCATCAACATTAATGACTTATCTTTCTCTCATCTCTTCTAGAAGAAACAACGGGAATTTGAAGATTACATAAAGGACAAATATATCACAGCCAAAGCTGACTTCAGAACTCTCCTGAAAGAAACCAAATTCATCACGTATAGGTACGCACGCTCCTTTCGTTTTCAAAAATTCTCGTCTCTTGAAACCTGCATGACTGGAGAATGTACAAGGGTGAGCAAATGATGACGGAATATTATTTTTAAGTTAAAATGTAATTAGCCCTATTAGGAACATGATAATCAAGTTTTTTTTAACTTCCATTTTCTAAAGCTGTTGAACTCCTATCTCATATTTTCTGCAGATCACGGAAGTTGATCCAAGAGTCAGACCAGCACCTAAAAGATATTGAGAAAGTCCTTCAAAATGATAAACGTTACCTGGTCCTAGACTGCGTCCCAGAAGAACGCCGCAAACTCATCACGTTCTACATTGAGGACCTGGACCGCCGGGGACCCCCACCTCCCCCAACCGCCTCAGAACCCAGCCGCCGCTCCACAAAGTGAAGCCCTAGTGGACCTTAGAGGACTGAGTATGAGCCAGCCCTGCACTCATCATAGCACAGTGTTAAAGACTTGTATTTTTGAAACGTCTGTTATCTACTGAAACTGTGCAAGATGATGCCCACTAGTTGTAGGCTAGCACAAGGCAAATTGTTAATGTCAATCTATGAACTTCAGTTGTCAGGCAGGGAATGCATTTGTACTTGGTACTGCAGCGTCTTGTGGATTATCAATTGTAGCAGGCTGTTAATACAACAGGCCAATGCAGACAGTGTGTGAAACGAGTCGTGTTTCTTAAAGTGGTTTGATTTGGACTTGTTGCTATATTTCTGTATGTGTTGAATGGAAATAAATGCAACCTTTTTGTTTTTTTTTAGCAATTGTTGTGATCTTGTGATTTTCACAGGCCACGAAATCAAAGAATACAAAATGTGTACCTCTCGATTTTCTTTATAAAATTAGAACAAAAAAGCACATCATTAGTACAGTTGCTACATTGTTTACTTAAGTTTTACACCATTCCTGTTTGTTGCATCAATCAACCCATAAGCTGGGTTTTGATGCATGCACCTTCCTTCATAAAGTAAAATGAGAAATACAATTTTGGAAGCTGAAAAGTTGGATACCTCACGGCCACAGCAGCCACAACAACATGTTCAGTTCTCGAAGCCATCTGCATCCTCTATCCTGCCAAGAAGCAAGTATCGGATGTAGGCTGAATACTGACTCGGTTGAAACATTTCCTCTCGCTATCATAAGGCCCTTTCACATGACTTTTCAATGCATTGCACACAACAGCATGAAGTACCAAGCTAAAATGTTGCACACAAATACTGTAGCACTGAATGTCAAATTTGACTTGGCTTTTCAGTTGAACTTTCAAAACACATCCAATGATTACCAAGTTTGCATGACATTACGTGAGAGACGCCAGCACAAAAATCAAAGCAAGATGCTGTGCCTCTGCTCAACTTTAAAAGCATATCATGACATTCAGAGAAACACATTCCGTTTCTTTCAAAACAATCAGAAGGGCTCTTTTTTCTGCTCTTAAGTAAATTTTAGTTTGCTTTATTTTCACTCCGTACATTTCCCATTTTTTGCTACCTAGCAACATCCTTCCATGATGGCATCTACGATGCTTCTCATGGAGGTCAAATGGTGCTGGAGAGATGCCCTGATGTGAATTCATGTGAAAGGGCCTTTAGTGACATTAAGGGTGCTTTCACACCTGTAGATCAATTGCTTTGTTCTGAAACAGGGATTCTAAAATTATTACAACGTTGCGCTTTATTCTTGGTGCGGTTCGCTTTCACACGGCAAAGTTTCTAAACGGACCAAATTTGTTAATACACGTCACGCGTGAGTAAACTGTTGTCTCATTGATCAACGTTTCACGATTTATTTTCCGGGATTCCACCGCTGTCATCCGTAAGGATGTTGGATGTTGTTTTTTTGTAGCTGTCCTTATTTCATTTATTTATCATTTTGAGCAGGAGTCCAGGATTCAGCGGGAAAACATTTTTAAAATGCACCTACTGGGAAGAAGAGCAATAAGACAGCATTATAAAATGAAAGTGTGCTTTGATTATTTTTAATGGCGAAGACGTGCTCATCCACAGACATTCACAGGTTCATTTTGAAGCATTAGCAAAACAACAAAGCAAATTCTTTTCATGGAACTTATGTAATTACCCATTATACATTGTGATATAGCCTGGTTCCTTGGTCCGTTAGATTGGATTGCTTTCTCACTACAACCGAACTGCTCCAGAGTTCGTTTTCAATCGAGCCGAGACCACCTCTTTCAGGCGATCTCGGACCGATTGTTTTGGCGCGGATCCGAGCGCAATTGCCATATTCACATATGCCCAAACGAACCGAGCTATGGGTGGAAACGCGCCAGGTTCCGAAACAACGGGCCAGGTGTGAAAGCACCCTAAAGGTAAAAGATCCCACCTTGGATTGCTGGGCCATACCAACAAACCTATAGCTAGGGAGATTTGAAGTAATTAAAAACAAAAGCAGTCCAACAGCCAGTGTCATTGTCCGTAGTTTGCAGTGCACCTTCAAGTTTTGTTAGATTCAGTGCAGTATCAAATCTGCTGTAGAAGGCAAAGCTCATCTAGATGTTCCTCACAAGTTCACTGCTAGTGAGTCCAACCTTTCCACCCCCCGTTCATCTAGAGAAATAATGCCTCTTGTCGTTGTGATAACTGGAGACATTCGAGCTACATGCTAGTTGACCTTGTCCTGAAATATATAGAGGTTGTTGGTGGCAGCCACAGCGATGATGTTCTCGTTGGGGTGCCATGCAGTGTGTAGGATCTTCTTACTGAAGTCCAGACTGTCCACACTGATTTCATCTTTCCGACGCTTGCCACCAACACAAACTTTGCGTGGCTTGAGAATGGCTCTAGGTTTGCTGTTTTCCCGCGAGGCCTCCAGAGTCACGTCGCGCTTAGTGTTCCGATCGAACATACGGAAGAAATTGTTGTAGGAGCCTGTCATTAGGACACTAATGGGAAAGGAATAAGACAATTAGTTCTTATTACCTGATACCAGCACCACACAGTCCAAAATCAATTTGAAAAACCATGTGTGATTGATTGCTTTTGATTAGGGGAGTCCAATCCTTATCTTGGAGGTCCATCTTCCTGTAGAGCAGGGATGGGCAACTTAGGTCCTGGAGGGCCACTGTCCCGCAGTGGTCAGCTTCAGCCCTAATTAAACATATCTTGCCTGCAATTTTCAGGCAATCCTGGAGACTTAGGTTCGATTCTTCAGGCATGTTTGATTGAGATGGAGCTAAACTCTGCAGAACAGTGGCTCTCCAGGACCAGAGTTGGCCATCCTTGGTGTAAAGTTTGGCTCCAAGCTAATCAAGGGTTTCAGAATTACTCAAAAGTTCCAGAATAGAGCTAAACGCTGGAAGGTGGACATCCAGGAGAAGGACCAGACACCCCTGCTTTTGACAGACCTGTCAGTTCCATTCCAGACACATTCAAACTTGTCAAAGATGCAGTCATTCTCGTACAGTGAGCATAGCTTACTCCTAAGGTAGTCATGGACCTGTCAAAGTTAGAACCGAAAGCAAAGATGATCAATACCTAGTGGAATATTTGACCGGCAACTACAATAAAACTAGTTTTTGATGTCATTATAAACCAATCATTATAAATGTAATAACGGGTCACTGTCCAGTCTGCATAGCCAATACCTGGTAAGTTTCCAAAGGCTTGCTCTCCATGTTGATGTCCCACACCTTCACTGTGAGGTAGTCACGGGTCATCAAGTAGCGTCCACTGTGGCTGAATTTCACATCTGAGATGGAAGAGATGATCTCTGAGAAGAAGGAGCGATTACTGGGGTCTTCTGGTTCCTCAAATACTGATGAAGAGAAACAAGAAGACATTAATATATAAGTAATATTTCAGGAGCAGAATTGGGGCCTTGATCTTGTGGCCTTGGTCTTAAAACCTCTCATGGCCTTGGTCTGGATCTTGGTGTCAGTTTATACTGCTTTCAAACTACTTTCATATTCAACTACAAAACTCTGTACTACAATACAATACTCAAAGTTTTTTAATTAAAAGCTGCAATAACTTCAGTATTTTCTCTATATCGGTTAATTAAAATTAATATTTTTCCTAGTTCTTGGACCAACTCAGTGTTTTGGAATTGGGATTTTTTTCTGGTTTTGGGCCTTAAGGGGTCTAGTCTTGGATTGATTCTCATATGGGTCATAGAAGGACTGGTTGTGAACCCAACTGAAATTTAAAGATGGCTTTAACCTGTTTGGTTTAAACCAAGATCTTGAGGAAAAATATCTAATGGCTACCAAGAGTTGGCAGGCGAAATGAATGGCACATCTCAATCAAAGTTCCAACAAGAAAACCAAAGACTAAAGTGAACTCACATTTAGAGTGGTTGTCACAAAGTGCGGATGTTCTCATGTCACACAATCTTATGGAGCCCTTGCTGCTACTGTAGACAAACGTGTTGCACTGGTTAGGGTGAAACTCAGCCGCTGTGATCACCTCGGTCAATTCTTCCATGTTGGCTGGCTTTATGTCCACAATATCTGAGTAGGCAGAGTGAAGGATCCACAATCCTACATTTCATATACTCGAAGCACACGGAATTCCCCATGAATCATTAAAACCCTTTCCATAAATGTGCTTGATTAATGTGTCTGGCCCTACAGTATACATATGGTGGATTACTTCAGATCTACATTCCCAAATGATTGGATGAAACCAGCTTACAAAGAGGTCAATCCGCAACTGAGAAAATCTCTCATGCTAAATTTCTCCCAAGAGAATTTACACTTTCAGAACTGGCTTATATTAAAAAACGTTAGATAAAAAAACTCTAGGAGCCATAAATATAGCATCACATGCATGCATGTAGTGACAGGTTATCCATCATGACATGTTGTGAGGATCAAACATTTACAGTCTGACCTTTGGCTAATAACAGGCTTTATCTTCTTATCCCTTGAGCGACTGCATAGAACCCATAGCCACCCATACAGACTGTCCACAGGCTCTTCATCTCAGCTCTGCAGGGTCCTTGAGAACAGTAATCAATAGTGATCGATGGGGGTGCGTGCCTGAGTAAGCTGGACACTATTTACCTTTGGAACTGCAAAGCAGGGGTCAGGATTAGTGGTGGACACTTGATAAAGGGTAAGGGGTGTACTGTACATCACAGAGGTGTTATCTGTCAGAATTAAGTGACAGCAGAGACCGTCTGCAGGTGGTTTATTGGGTTTGTTTGATTGCTGGTTTAGCGGATTCCTTTTGTCCTTAGTTTAGTAACAAAAGCCTGTCAGTATTTATTGTGTCTGGGTACAAAGTGACTACTGGGAAAATAAAGCAATAAGCCACAGGAGGTAGGGCATAACTGTGATTTTACAATAGTTAAAGGATGCTGTGACGTATGATGCAAAAAGGTTAATTGCTTTTATCAAATATTAATGATAAAATGTATAAGTACAACAATCAATTCTTCCATCAAGTAACAGGACTGTAACCAAACGGTACACTCTAAAAAATGCTGGGTTAAATACAACCCAGTGCTGGGTAAAATAGGGACAACACCAGCAATTGGGCTGTTTTTACCCAGCGGTTGGGTTAAATGTTTAACCCAACCTTCTGGGTAGTAACCCAACCACTGGGTCAAAACAACCCAATTGATGGTTTGTCATATTGGAACCAAGAACGGGTTGTATTTAACCCAGCATTTTTTAGCGTGTAGGAGATATCATAGATATGTTGACTTGGCACATTACCTAAAGTATTAAATTTTTACATTTTCACTCTTATAGCAGGCCCTGTGATGGGCTGGTCATCTGTCCAGGGTGTTTCTTTTCATTTGGCCTGAGACACTGGGATAGAGTCCATCATCCCCGTGATCCTAATTAGGATAAGCAGTTTATATATGTATGAACCCAGTTCTTTTAGTACAATAACAAAAAACAGAGACCCAATATTTTTCTGACATGCAACCATCTCAGATTGTCATTAACCATCTGATTGTAAAAGGATACTAAAGCTTCGGTTTGTGATCTCCAAGTTCCATAGGTTGATCCTCAGGTCATCCGTGGACATGTATGTCTCATTGTCACTGTTGACCGAGATGGAGTTAATGTGATAGGTGTGAGCATTAGAGAAAATGCGACGTGGTGTTGCCTCCACCATCAAGTCCATGGGCCTCAACACGGGCACCTGAGAGGAGAAGGAAGACACATGGTTGGAAAAGAGAGACACCAAAGGGAACGTCAATATTTGCAATAAGAACCGAGATATGGGATTCTTAAAAATTTTAATATTTGCTTAAAAACATCGCCTGTAGCATGGTAGCTCAGGTCCCAGGTCCCAACTGAACTCTGGTTTCCCCCACAACCCAAAGAGATACAGGATAGGTGAATTAAAGATTAATTAAAGGGTGAGAGTTTATGTATGTGTTAGACCTGTAATAGACTGGCCATCAACCATGGGTGATTACCTGTATTTGGCCGAAGAGCCTGGGATAGGCTTTAGCATCCCAAGCGGTTTGGAAAATGGATGGATGTCCTTCCCATTAGTGAATGACTATATGAGCCCAAGGGGGGCCCCCCCAACATTTAGCCTACTCAATTTCTTGAATCTTGATTAAATATAGCCTAAGATAAGTCATTTAATTTCGGCAATTCTGTGTCATTTCTATTTGTATCTTTAAGTATAGGTGGAATAGGTATCGATAAATAATATGAATTTAGATATAAAATTGTCATATATATATATATAAAAAAAAAAAACTTTTTTAGTCTGTCTTCATGGGTTCGCCAGGTTCAGCAGGAACAGGTGTTTTACGTCAAATATTTTACTATATTTTGTATTCTATGTCTGCTGGAACACTGTATTGACTAATCAGCATCCAGGACCGAAATTGGAATTATATGGATCTATATTGGAATTGTTTGGATCATCAGCCACCCTATCCTCCAAATATCAGCATCAGACACTGAAAAATCCTTTTTACTATACAATGTGTTATTGTTATTTCCTCTGAAAACAAATAGAGATACCATACAGTACCTGGAGCTGAAATAAATGAGGTGGTCTTTTGTTCTCAAATTACTTGCCCACACCTAGTCCCGACTCCCAAAGCCAAACTGTCAAGATCTGAAGACGTGTGGAGTCTAACTCCCACAATGCAGCATGGTAATAGTAAGCGAAGGACAATCATCTCTTTAATGATGACTAATCTAAGGGCCAACGTTCCTACATGTGCTTCAAAGGAGGGGTATTGCATCACAGTCAGTGTCTGACTTCCCGTGAGTTTTTTTTTTTTTTGTATGGGCACAGCCCTCCACTAATGACAGACAGAGTGGCCAGAGACAAGTCCTACTCACTACAGAGATGAGGAACGCTCATCACCGAGCAGTGGGAGGTGGAAGAAGGGCACACACTGCCAAGGCAGTCATTATCACCTAACACATGGGAACTCCATCTCCATCTTTTGATTTCCGTTAGAGAATGGGGGTGGGGTGAGGGATGCCCTATTGTTGATGTATGCATTTAAAGTACATTTTCTACTGCATTCACCACTCTGATAATTCATTTTACAAATGTATGCTATAGCAGGCCTCAACTATTTCATAGAAAAATAGCATTCTGCTTAAAAATATGTTTTGGTGGGGCTAATCTCACAAATGTAATGTTCATGTCATTTTGCAATTTAAACAGAAAACATTAAATTATGTTTTCATTAAGAAAATAAAGCATATTTTAGGAGAATTCAGATTTGGTGCATTGTGGGGTCTGTCCTCTACTACCCTATATGTGTTTTCAATAATGAAATTAGCTCATTGAGCATAGCATCATGAATTCCGTTGACTGGAGCAATCAAGACTGATTGAAGCTATTATCATTCAATCAAGCATTAATTAACTTAAGACTGCTGGGATATTCAGTCACTAATGATAAGAGGGGGTTTGTATATGTGGGTACACTATTAAAACATACATAATTCATATCTTTAGCATTGCAAATTTTATGTTAGTATGGAAATCATAAATCAGCATGGATTCTAAGAGAGTATGTGGGGGTTTTATTCCTATTTTATACATATAATCAGTCTCAGCAGGTAGTAAAAACTGAAGAGTGAATCTTTTCTTAAAAACTTCAAAAATCACATAGAATAGAATGAAACAGTAGTCATTTCAAACTGATTGATTGTTAACTGCAGTTCTGTCATGACAACTCTCTGAAAATGTATCATGATAATATACACGGCAATGTGTTAATGTAGGTCTTGGTAGAATAGATCTGCCACGCTGCTGCTACTACTGCAGCAGAGCAAGTACCGAGACTTGCTACTCCCAATACATCCACGCACATGCTGCTGTGAGCATGCAAGAAATACTGCTGCTGCACATATAAGTTACATGAAATGATCCCCATGTATAACATATATGAAATTCCCCTGTAGCAGATCTATACAGGTGGAACTGGGGAAGGTGGAGGGTTTCTGAAGCCCACTGCAACTGCTACAGCAAGTACTAGCTGAGTACTTGAATGTTGAGCAGCAAGCTCATTGGCTGCTGATGTGAAAGAAACCAATCATGATTTGATTATATTAGATTGTGTTAGAACCTATGACAGAACTTTGTATTAAATGTATTGAATGTCTTTAAACATGTTTAATTAATTAAATTAAATTGAGTCTACAAAAATTACCAAATGCTGTAATTTTGGTAGACTCATCTCACTCATTAACACAATGGCTGCGTTCAAAATCATACACTCTCTCAGCAGTGGTGTACCGGACACCCCCGCGATGTGTGGAGGCCCCGCCCCTTTAGTGGGCCCCGTCGCAGGACATTCTAAAAGGCATTCACAAATCTTATACAGAACAAGTTTTTGCTTTGAAATACCCAAGGGGAATTTGGAAAAAACAAGGTCTTTTAAACTTCTTTTGATTTGAGCGCTGCATTTTTAAAATGCTGTGTCATGCTTGAGACACTGCAAAAGACACGAAACGCAAGCACAAAGGTAGTGCAGTGGAGTGGAAAAGTGTGTGAAAGACTCTTAATGTGGCTTAATGTTCAACCAGGGAAAATTTCAATTTCAATTCACTTGTCATAAACTATATACTTCTAAAACGGCACTGTAATCGGAGTGGATATTTTTACGTTTAACGTAGCTTATGCATTAAGACAGTGGCCTTAAAACATCAAACTCTGCAGAAGAGCCCAGAATATGAATGCAATGAGCAATTGTTATATTAAAGAGCTATTTCTACCTGTTCTTACCCTTAAATTTAGTTTTGTTGGTGTAACCTAATATATTTATAATATTAAATAACATTTTTAAATAAAATTAATTGATTTAGATGTTACCACATGAAGCACATTTTTAGATTATCATTACACTTAATGTGGCTGAATGCATTTACACATTAGAAGACCAAATTCAGTAGCTACACCTTGATGATGCAAACAATATTTTTGTGCCCTGGTCCGCTTCTGCGCTTCTCTGACAATGTTTGTCTGACCTGTTTTAAATGGCAAATGCTTCAGCGGTTGGGTACACTGACGACTTGTAAGCAGACTTTGCCATACAATTGCTGTTGTTCGTTCTAAAAATTTAAAGTGACCAAGACATTTCTCCGGAGCACAATGTTACAAGAAAGACTGTCCAGACTGTGCTCTTCTGAGTATTGAGAATGCCCATGCTCACAATATCGACATTAAAGCTGCAGTGAAAGACTTTGGCACCAAAACGCTCGGAGAGCGCAAAGGATTCGTTTTTGTTTTGAGTTCGATTTTGAGTTTTTGCTTGTTTTTTTTTGTTTTTTTTGTGATAGTCAGTTGATAAAAAGAATAAGTTGATCTTCGAAAGTTGGTATGTTAAGGTATGTAAAAGTATGTTCTATAAACATGTGTAGCATGTATGTAATCCAGACATAACTCAGTGTCATGTTGTCACTGTAATGTTACGTACAACTTAAGTATAAGTTTTGACTCATGAGATTGAGATAGTAAAGATAAAACAGAATGAGATAGTAAAATGACTCAGTCATAAAGACAGTTACATATCGCCACCTACTGGTGTGACAATGTAACCTGCAGAAAGAGTCACTGAAAATCCCCACCACTAATGCACAGACTGACAATCTGAAATGAGAAAATGAAAATAAGCGGAGCGAAACAAAAAGGAAAAAGCCGAGGACTAGAATTAACTGTATGGGGTACAATATAATAACAAAAATCCAAATGATTTTGTTTTATGAAGCGTACAAACATACGCATGAGATCAACAAACGGTTCCCCTGAAACCCTCTCACACTGGCACTGGGCCCCTGCACCACCCTCTTGGTCCCTGGAAAGTATCTTTTTTCCACTAGGCTGCTTTTTATAGCCTAACAAAATCAAACATCCCTTTAGCTGACATGTTCTTTTGTCTTTGAGTCAAACACAAAGTATAGGGCTACATGCCTTTCTAGATATCTCAAATTCACTGTTTTATTGACAGTGACAGCCCCCTCCACCTAGCAGAAACATTTTTTCTGGGCGAATCCCCTCGTGTTTGGAGTGCAGACGCAGATGAAGGCAGTAAACACTCGGTAGCCCCTCGTCGCGCTGGATAACAGTCTGACAGTAGGGGCAGATGCACCCTGTGGATTCCCTGCGAGGGATCCACCCTTACCTCCCCCTTTATCTCATTCTCCTCTCTGCTCAGTCTGTGCAAAGTGATAAATGCCCTGCTTTTGTGCACGCACACACACACACATTTGGGAGAGGATTTAATCTCTTCTAGCTCTGGTCTCCAGTGGGCTGCAGTGTTAGTTAAGGAGGAGGTGATGGAACTGCTGCCCTGAACACATTACAGTCGTCTCAAGAACAATCTCCTAAATATAGCCACGATCCAGAGCCACCAGTATACTGTATCCTCAACAGAAAGAGAGACATAAATTGATGCTAAATTAATAGGATGCAGATACCTGGATCTGTCCCAGATTTGTTAACCCGTAATATTTACATGTGCACTTAATCATGTACTTAACTTACATTTCTACTTGAATTCAACATAAAATCAGAATTGACACTATTTACTTTTTAAACACATCTGTGCAACCAATAAAATAAGAAAATCAAAATGCAATAACTTGATCTGATGTCACCGAGACCTCTCTTTTTTCCTGCGGTTTGGTCAAAAGTCAAATCAATACTAAACGACAAAAATTACAAATAGTCCTGCCCTGAAACTCGTGCTATTCGTTAAACCAGAAGTTGACATGTTGGTCCAATTGTCACAGTGTTTACATTGTTTGTGACATCTGTTCTTTTGGCAAAAATGGGACCCACAGGGCATTAACAGTTTCTATAAGCTTTAGATAGTTTATTATGTTTCAGCGAAATCTAAGAATTGCATCTCCTTCTCTCATAATGCAATTTTACATTAACCTCCTTAGTCACCCATAATGTGAGGGTCATCCAAGCCCAGTGAAGAAAATAAGGCATCATTCTGCGATGACTGGATGACTGCTGCAGCTAAGTAGTTGGATAAAAGGAAAATTATATTATACAATATTTACCTTGGTCATTTGATTAACTGCAATTAATTCATGTTTAACAATTAAATAATTTTAATTTATGAATAATGACTGATCCAAACTTGGATTATTTAAATAAGCGCCACAGATCATAATTTAGGAGCACAACCGCCAGGTCATGGAACCGACAAGTCAAGGCAATGTGTAATTTACAGAGTTCAATTACACTTTTCCTCAAATGCCCTATGCCAGGAATAAACTTTGCATTTCCAACCTTTGAATCAGCTGCCAGAAAACAACAGGGTCAAGACATGCTTTCTAAGATTTTCTCAAAAGGCAAGGAGGGGGCCTTGCAATTTTTTATGCAGTCTTCTCCCAAACATTACAATATTGTAGAAAAATGGCGGGGGAATGCAATCAATTAATCAATATATCTTGGGCAGCTGCCAAAAATTGCCCTGTATACTCTGAAAGAAGAAGAAATGACAAAAAGATCCTGCCTGGGATCAATCTAATGATTCCCAGGAGAGAAGACCACAGTATCAACACAACAAAACATTTGACATTTATCAGCTGCCCCCCAGCTGTAGCACCAGGTCACCTCTGGACACGTTCCACTTCCACAGTGTGAAATCATGTATATAGGAGGGTATATTCCTGTGGGTCCATATTGGCTTCCTTCACTCTCACACCTTCAACAACAGCTCCATCAAACATTCGATGAGACCAAGCCTCCGAAATCCTACCTAAACCCCCTACTTGGCATCGGTATTTGCGATATATGAAAACTTAATCTTCCAACTCATAATCCTTCTCTTTTGCGCCAGGAGTGCCCACTTCCACTGGGGAAGCTATGGCTGCCAAATTACAACAGAGCTTGACCTTATTTTTTTTCCTTCACATACTAGAGCCACAGATGAAGACTCGCGTTTCCTTATGCTTGGGAACAGCATGGAGAAGGGATACGACTGGAGAATCGCTCATCCAATCTGTGGAAGTTTTTGGACTTTCCTCATTCAAGTAAATAGGTCAGGGGTTTCCATTCCTGCTCCTGGAGTGCAGCCCTCCAGCAGAGTTTAGTTCCAACCCTAATTAAGCACACCTGAACCAGTCAATCAAGGTATTGAGGATCACTAGCAGCATCCAAAATCGCATCCTGTCTAACATAGGCGTGTAACTGTTTGAATGAATTACGGGCTGTAACCACCAGCTGCCTGCTGTCACTGTCCCGTGACCTACCAGTGTCAGTTGCTTCACTGCCATTCACAACTCCTCTCCTGTAGCTTCACGGGATAGTAAAGTGTTCAGCAGATGCACACTTCAACTACTAATTTCCGGTCATACTGCTCTTTTGGCATGCATTTTATATAGTATGGAAGTAGGCATATTTGGACGCAGTAACTAGAAACCTCTAAGCATATGTGTTGGAGCTAAACTCTGTAACTCTTGACTAAGGTGTCCAAGCTGACCAAGGGGCATCGCAAAAAGGTTTTTCTTTAAACGGACTCTGCTTACCCTCAGAGTTGTGATGGTGGTTGGGTCCCGTATCCTGCCTTCTTCATCCTTCAGATTGTAGCCCTCTGGTCGTTTGTCTCGCTCGCTGATTTTCCATAGCTTCACAGTTTTATCTGGGAAAAGAGATATGAGTGACAATGTGTAAGGTGGAAGCAGTGTTAGGAGCAGAGAAAAACTCAGCAGATCTACTGAAAAGAGGCCAGTAATGAGAGCGAACGTAGCTGGCACAACAAAACAGACATGAGTTAAATCAGCTAAGATCAATTCCGTCCAATTAACCTGATTGAACCTTGCTGTGGCCTGTATGCCGAACCGCTCTGAAGTGTCCTAAAAGAGGACTATAGCTTCATGAGAGCCATCCTTCTCTGGAAAACTGATGAATGTGAGTTTGTGTCTGAAGAACTGGCTACTTTTAATTGGCTGATACTCTGCCGAAAAAAAACAGCAGAAATCTCTAGCAGCCTAACTGTAAACTAGGGATGTTCATTTTGGTTATTTTTCCTAACCTACAACCAATGCTCGTTAACCGATTGAAAAGATTATTTTAAGTTAGAATTGAATTAAATTAGAAAGGATAAGTGTCTGTTACCCGTTAAAAAATACTATCATTTGTTTTCCGGGATTAGTTTTACATGCGCAAAGCATCACACACAGCACAGGGATTCGTGGTCTCATAGGTGCATCACATCACGCACCTGCAGCGCTTCTGCCAGCAGAGAAAAACTACTAAGCTAGCTATATATATATAGATCTATATATATAACGAATAAATAGGCCTATACGAGAAACATATTTTTACTTAAATTAAGAAAATGAAAGAAAAACTGTGAAGCAAGTAGCCTAATATGCAAAGTTTCGGTTCATTTTTGTGCTGCGCGAAAGGAAACAGACGGCAGAAAGCGGCATCCTATTTTTCTTTAGGCTTAATTTTACAAAAGCACAAAGATTTGCTTTTATTGTGAATGTACACAAATAAAAGCAAAACTTTTACAATTACGATTATCTTTAGGACTAAAAAGAGTAGTTTCTTCCACCGTTAGAAGGAAAAAAGTGATTGCGCCGGCGCCGCATGCGCACACACAGTTAAGCATTGCTACCTTGATAATGCAGCCTGTTCATTATATAATAAAATAGTCAAACATATGGAAAAAAAACTATGTAGTAAAAAAATATATGTAGTAAAATCTGTGCTGTTAAGTGTTATCACAGCACCGCCATGATGTTATGCAAAACATTTTGTTTTACGTGGATATTGGAACGCGAGTGAAGTAGGCTACATAAATAATAATTCGCCATTCAAATACATCGCGAATACGAAAACATTTGATTCTGTGCGAATGAATCGCTTTCGATGATGAACCTATAGTTCCTATCTTGTCAGTGATCTACGGTTCTGTGTAGTAAATGCTGCTCCATCTGAAAGCAGGTGATGGAGATTTACTACCAATCACGGAACCGGCTTTACTGACGAGACAATCGCATGTGATTAATTGCACAGCCCTATAATAAACCGTAATATTGTGAATTATTTCAGTTTAAAATAACTGTTTTCTGTTTTAATATATTTATTCCTGTGATGCTAAACTGAATTGCATCACAGGAATACATTTTTTTTTGACATTTTGTTATGATATTTCATGATCTCTCAGAAATCATTCTAACATGCTGATTTGCTGCTCAAGAACATTCCTTTGAATGAATTATGTAAAACAAGTGTGCTGCTTAATGTTTTTTAGTAACACATTATAAGATGTGCAAATGTTCCCCCGGCTATATGAAATTTTTACCCAAATTTCACTCTACCACAATGAAAAACAGCATATATCTTAGCATATTATTGCAATATGTTTTTTCTTTTTCTGAATAGTGAGGAAGTTTACATTTATTCATTTGTCAGATGCTTGAGGAAAGTTGTATGCAACACCACAGATGTTTAGTAAAGACATCAGCACAGTAACATCCAAAACACATATGCTAGTGACCAGCAAGTCTTTTCAAAAGAAGCATTTGATCAGATATGAAGAGATCACATTGGGTTTGCTCACCATTGGTGGACAGGAGGAAATAGGCGGCATTCTGTTGCGGCAGCCAGCGGATTTTGTTGATCTTCTCCTCAATCTCCAGGCTTTTCAAGTAGTCAAACTCGGGCTCGTGGCTCTGAAAGGTGCTGTAAACATTGTACTCCCCCCGACGGTGAGGCTGGTTCTTACTCTGCAATGATGTAAGTGTTTATGGTTCAAACCAAGACAAAAAAAATAGACCTTAATATATAAAGGTGTGCCTATTTTTATAGTTTATTTCATGTATATCATGCATGACAAATGCATCCCACATTAGCAGAGGATCGCATTTACAATTCATACAGCCCTCTACATTAAAATGCTTGAACTTAATTATACATATAGCACATAATTAGAGGCAGCAAACAAATGATAATTGGAAATTTCAGCATAAACATTGGCTTATATAAAGTCCTTCTGTGTTAAAGTCACATATGGAATGTCTGTTGATTTTTTTCTTTGTTGCTGAGAGCCGTGAAATATAAGTGAGGCAGGTCAGGATCTCAATGCACAAAGGTGGTCCGGGTTAGAGGAGTATCTCAATACCGATCAGAGCGTGGAAACCTTCAGGGTCACTTCTCACCTTGGGAAGCATCTAAATCAATAAGCAGAACTCAGACAGACCGAGAGAGGACGAGGGTATTAATGGAAACAGATTTCCCCTCGGCGGGAGGGAGGGGGTTAAAGGGGGTCTGAAACAGAGTGGGGCGTGAATCATGGTGCGAGGATTAACAGACACCATGAAATCTCTTTAAAGATGATGCGAGTGTGAGATGAGGTGCGGACGGCGGGGTTTTCACACTTTTGTGCTGCTAGACAAAACATCGAGGGTTTTTTAGATCTGAAACAGTTCATGACCAACTCACAAAATCACAAATTTAGTCAATAGACTAGAGGATAAACTGTCAATTTAGGATGAGTATGTGTACTACCAAATTTACAACTATATTTGCAGTCCTACTATGGCAATGATATATTGGGTGTGAATTTACCCTATATTAGGCCTGGGCGATAAAACGGTATCTGTATTTATTGACGGTACACCTTCTTCGATAACGATATAAAAAATGTTCGATATAGTGCACGATACAGTCACGTGCTATGAGTGAAGCAGACAGCACACACAAACACGAAGAGATTGTGAGTAAAGAATGAATTAGTAAATAGTACAATCCAATGTTAGGTGTGCGTCAGGGAGCGTCATCAGTGGCGCACGAGATGCAGTGATGATGATGTAAGTGACGTTGTAGTTTAATGTTTTGTTAGTCTAGCCCACGGGACGCGCCGCTGCTGCTGCGTATTTCATACCCACCCTTTCCAAATATTAGAGAAATATAGAAGCTCAATGCGCAGAAGATTAGGTTAAAACCGAAACCAAGCCATTCACACAGAACGCACATTTTTTAGACGGACAAATATGACTGCTGCACTCGCGTCTCACACAAGAGATGTATAGAAAGCCATGCAAAGTTAAAACCGTTTGAACTTTTAGAAAACACGTCGCAAATTTGTGGAGGTTTATTCCTTTTCACCGCGTCTCATGTTTTTAAATGCAATCTGCGTGATCGGCGATTCGGCTCTTTGTATTAAGCAATGCATAAATACGTGATGCTGTTTTGTTCATAATTGTTTATGCAATATATATTTGATTTATACGAGTTAATTTAGAAGTAATACACGTGTTTTATAGACAGTTATTTCCCTGCGTTGACAATATGTGCTGCATTATTTTGCTCACTGCACCCTCCTGTGGCCTCGGGAAACAAGCCAAAGTTAACCTATTCTGAATCTGCATATAGTCAACCATTCGACCTGAGATAGTATAATTTTTATTTATTTTTTGACTGTTAAAACAAAAAATTGTGATATGTCTTCAATAAATGGGTTAATCTTAATATACAGTGGTTAAAATGTAAAAAAATTTTCTATTGCTCTTTGGTTTTACAAAATGGTTATAAAAACGTTAGGTCAACAAATACAGATTAATCGATACCGAATGATATGAAACATTATATCGTTGATACATTTTTTAGCTATATCGCCCAGCCCTACCCTATATGCAATTTTACAGTATTTTTACACTTTTTTTAATAAAAAAGCCTCTGATTTGAAAGCTCAGTTGGAAGGGGTGTGTCTGCTGTGAGACTTCAATGTAAATGCCCACTGCTGTGATTGGCTAATATTTTTTTGCATATGAAATGAGCATTACATGTGAACTCCCTTGAAAACTGTGTTTTTACTACAACAGCCACCAAGAATAACTGATAGTAAAAAAGTGTTGATTATAGCATTACATTTAGATCTAGCAGCGTTGCACTGTAGCTGAACACCGTCACGTCTGCTGACCACACAATGCAATGAGTAAAAATACTTTCAACATAACTAACACACTAAAAATGTGATGTAAATTAATTAAATGTATGCATTTAGCAGACGCTTTTATCCAAAGCGACTTACAGTGCATTCAGGCTATACATTTAACCCACAACCTTTTGCGCTGCTAACGCAATACTCTACCACTGAGCCACAGGAACATTATAAGTAAATAAGGACTCGTTGAGCAGTGTAAACTGTCATTGATTATATGAGCCCATAATGTTTTTGCACCCAAAAAGGTCTTTCTTTATGTAACAGCAGTAACGCTCTTGTGATTGACAGACAAACGTGAGCTGTTCAGACTCGAGCCTCCTTGATTACATACATCGATGGCGCATGTTAAGGGGACTGTCAAGAGGAAAACATGACGTCACAATTCTCCCGATTTCAAATCTGGGACTTTCAGAATAATTCATATGTTAAACTGAGGAGTTTTGAGTAACCTCTTATGTGTGCTAATATCAAGAACATTTTGATTCTCCATTTCATGACCCCATTAACATTCATATTCTGTAGTAGTAATACTCTTCAGATTTTGGAGAAGGCAATGTCTAAACCAGATTACCTCCTGTTCCCTCTGGAAGACCACCACTCGTCCACCTTTGTCCCCAGTGGCCAGGAGTTCTCCTGTCGAGTTGAACTCAACAGTGGATATGATGTCAGCTGTAAGAGATGCAAAGAAGACGATATATTAGAGCTTCAAGAATTTCCATTTAATAATCTACATTGAGACAATGAGATGTTATTTTATTTGATAAATATTTTGATGTATTTATGATATCTCTGAAGCATGTTTTTGCTTTAAACGGTAAACCTCTGTTATTAAAGCTTTATTAATTCATTTGATTACTACCACTTTTGATCATTTGTATGAAATCATAAAACAGAATACAGAAAAATTATTTGTTACATTTTGTTGTGAATTCAATTAAACCATTCAATAGAATGCATAAAAAAATGAAACATAAAACACACAGAATTTGGGAAAAAATAAAACAGATTTCACCTAGACAGTTCTGACCATCTCATGTCAAATGTGATGAACCACTTACGCACTGCACTCTTGATATGCTCTCCCTGTCTATCACCATTCCATTGATATGTTAATATCTCCAGATATCACCCACTACCATTATCCCACCAAATATCATCTTCAAAAGCCAGAAAGATCTGGAGACCTTTAAAAGGACATGTGAAGCAAACACTGAGAAATTCTAGGTTGACAAAGAGATCGTACTGGACAAGCAGCAGATATCATCATGGCCTAATGTAACACTCTCCCTGGGATGAATGCATGACATCAGATACCAGGAGATTTCAGGCCATGACCATCAACTTCAATTCAAGATGCACTTGTATGAAAAAAATCCCCTGTGCATGTTTATGAAGGACATCATCAAAGAGTAGACACACAAAGGCATAAACTCTCACTCTCTGGTGGCCATACAAAAACACTAGATAACAATGATGACATGTAGTGGCCTGACTGCTTTAAGCCAGACTGTACTGCATTTGCTCAGAATGAGTAAGAAGCACTCCTACACAGTAATAGACAAATACATCAGATTGTTATTAAATAAAATAATAAAAATTTAATATAACATTCCTTTATCATCTTGAAAATAGTATTTTCTATTCCGTAGACAAAATGTCTCCAACTCCAATTAACAAATGTTAGATGTATAAAACTTTGAACTAAAAAAACGTACTTACTATAAACTACTGATCATACACACATCTCATCATAACTTTCACGATCTCGAGCATAATGAAACTAATAACATAATCTGGGTAAATGGGGTAATAAAACATTGTCAAACCATCGTGTCAGCTTTTTTTTTATGTTTATCTTATCACATAAGTGACTTCACTTCCACTGACCATTAAACTTTCTTGGAGTTTACTCACCGCTCATGCGTTCCAACTGAACTACAAACTAGATAGTTGAGAGTGCTATTGGTAACCAAACCGCTGACGTCGTAGCTGTTGACTTTCATATTACATTTACAAAACTAAATACACAGGCTTTATTAGTCCAAATGGCTAACATCAACGTTTGGTAAATGGTCATTTTATGGGTAAACTTATCCTTTAACTTTAGAGGATTCTAACACTAATAGATCGTAATAATAGAATAATTGTAAATACTCATGTGTCTTCTAGGGTGCCCTGTCGTTTGGTTGCGATAAGTCCCACTATTTAACAACTGTAAGTCTATCAGGCAACCGTGAGTTTATTATTCTTTAGTAAAATGTCAGAAGCGCAATACATCTAGTAAACCTCACAAACATTAGTGAGCAAAGAGCATAGCCGTAAGACAGCATGTTACGGTAAAACACTGGCAGCTGTGTTCACGCAATAATTTTACCGTAAAAATACGGTCAACGTTTTGGGGGTTACTACGGTTTTAACTTAAATTTTTACATTAAATACGCCAGGTAATGTGCATTAAACTGATACATCGGTCTTTGGTATTATATACCACACCTATTGAACACTGTAATCAGGTTTTGTACCGTTTGTTAATACAACTGAGCACCACAACAAGAATCTCAATTGTGGGGAGTAGACTAAAGCCGGTACGGTCTGGACTAGAGTCACATCATAGATGAATCTCAAAGACCCATCAACAATATAGCTCATGAAGTAATAACATCTGGCTAGGAAGGTCAGAGAACAGGGTCATTCACACGAAACACCATCATGGTACCACACCAGTATACACTGACATAATAGCAACATAACATCAAGTTACAGCCATGGTGTACACTAAAACCTACTATCCAAAACTGATCAGAAAAACTAAGCAGAAAAGTTATTTCACAAAAAAACATCACAATTGAAATAGTTACGCCGGGCATTTCTGGAATGTCATTTACGTTATGTCCCTGCAATTATAACGCACCGAAATATGGTCACATTCTAGCCGTAAATCGGTAATGTCCAATCATGTATGTCCAATACCGTTTTTCACCGTATATAGTAGGGAATTTACCGTTAACCATTTAACAAGCTTTTACTGTAGCATTTTTACAGTCACTGGTCAAACGTGCCTACCTCAATGTTTGCAAAATGTAAAACGGCGATGCGACACACTTCCAAGTACTGTTCATGTGAACAGTCATTAATGGAAAGAGTCTGTAAAGACGTGAAGCAAGCTACAAATGGCATTGGTGGCCATCACAAATTGTATTCTGTATCGTCAATCCTGCGTTTTTATCTCCGCTTTGCTTGTGGTACACTACGGGTGGGTTTAGGGTAGAGTTAGTGAAGGTGGCTAAATTATTTTCAGACGTGACTGTATTCATCTCACTTTTTAGCGCACTCACTGGACCTTTCTTTCTGTACGCCCCGACCCCAACATACAACACATGCCAACGTAATAAAACGGAATCAAATTTGGATAAAACTGAACGCACGTGACACCTCACTTTCAAAGTGCACCAAAACATGCAAGAAGGAACGTGAACGTGAAGTGACCCAGATCCAAACCGACAAAGGTTCTTGACACACTGCATAGCTTGATGGCTCCCATTGTGGGATGACACTGTGTCTAATCGCCAGCCCACCGCCAAAAGAAAGTGGGCCAGGGTGGGACGCTTAATTAAAGCAGTGCTACTAACAGACAACCCAAAGTAGCAGCAAATCCGCTTCCTTTCAGATTGTCTGCTTTATCTCAAACATTTATGCACATCATTTGACATGTCTGTGCTGTCTTCAAAATGTTTTTTTTTCTGTGCAAGCAGAAGACTTCGATGTTAAACGTTGCATTATTCAAATCGGAGCTTCACAGAAAACAAAAACGGTTTGGCTTTGTGTACATGCTGTTCTTGCAGCAGTCGGGTGTTGTTTACCTCCAGCTATCTAGGTTTTCTGGATATTTCTAGGCACTCTCATCTTACCCAGAGCCAAGATCACAAAATAACCTGTAAATTCAAAGCTCTTTCTGACCTAGCTAGTGCACGGCAACAGTTTTAAGACCGTAAGCACCCTAGCTTGCTTCTACATAACTGTAGCCTAGATATTCTTGAATGGTAAAAGATGTTACAGTTCAAAGTTCATTAGCAAACGCTGCTCTGACTCCCTCTGCTGTGCGCGTCCCGATCGATTCCTACCTTTGACACATCTTCCTTGGTCTTCCTCAAGGAGATGCATCTGTTTCTCTGTCTTTGAGATGTACTGTTGCCATGCAATCCTTACAGCGAAAAGAAAGGGTTGTTTCTGCTGCGATAACTGCAGTTATCCTTCTCTCTTTCCCTCTCTATCAAGCAGGTAACTCTATTTCATGGAACGTATCATCTCACAATTCGCCAGCTCTCCCCACACAACCTCAAAATGAGTCCAGCACTCCCGAAATAGTCTGCTTGGATTCATTTGCATAAATCCCAAACAAACACAGAAGAAATTACTTGTAAATATTTGCTTTTATCCATTTCAAGGAGTGTATGACAGAGAGAAGCTAGACACGGAGAGATGGAGAAAGAAAGAGAGAGTCTAAGAAAAGAAACTGGGACTGAAAAGGCTTGTTGTTTTTTCACCTCGATCGCTGCTCGTCTCTGTTTCTTGTGGTATTTTTCTGCATGGGGAAGTTGAGGGAGGTGCAGCGTTTTCGCAGGGTTGGATGCATGTGGGCCCGGTGTCTAGGGTCTTGTGGACTTAACAAGCGCATCTGGGGTGCTGCGACGCTTGTAAAGGGACTTTGGGTGTGTGTTCATGTGGTGTGAACGGGCGTCGCACTGACAGAATTTAGAGCAGTCGGGTAAATCTTACGGAGAGTACGGGTCATATTCCATCTCAAATTCAAAACAAAGAAATTCAAAATGAGATTTTTCCTAAAGGAAACAAAGCTTTTTGAGGATCAGTAAGATTTTGTGCATCATGACCATGCATCCCCACCCAATTTGCATTACTACAATTGAATTAAATACTAATACACTGTTTACAATGTTTAATTCACGCCAGTTTAAATACAAATATGTATAGCCACATTTACTGTAATATAGTAAAATACTGAATTACAATAAGAGAATCTAATAAAACAATAACAAGTAAAAATGAAATAAAAAAATAAATAAATTGAATATAAATAAAAATGTCCGATTTCCGAATAAGCTGATTCTTTTCAAGAACCTGTCGAATCTGAAAATGAGCCAAGAACCGAGATAACTGTTGAAGCTTGAGTGTTATTGTCAAGAATCCGGTCCATGAACTTCCGTCTGCTAGCCATCAGAGGTCACCCTTTCCATTATCATTGACTATCGCACTACACAAACTGTTGCATATCACCCCGGACTACATATCCCATCATTCATTGCACTGATTGCACACAGCACTGATTGCACACAGCTGTTTCACTGATTGCACACAGCACTGATTGCACACAGCTGTTTCATATCACTCACTCACTATTTAACACTCACTCTGATCCCTTCCCTCTGCCGAGTATTGTTTAGCGATTATCACTCCCCTAGCGATAGCTACACTATGAAGCCCGTTTAGTTTGTTTTAGCCCCACCTTAGTCTTGCCTTGTCTGTGTTCTTGTTCTGGATCTTCGCCTGTGTCTCTCGGATTCCTCCGACCCTCGGAGTGCTTTCCTGCTCTCTATCGCTCTCCCGCCGCTCATGCATACTTGTGATACGGTTGGCCCCTGCCTGGTGCCTTGGGCCTTGTACCGGGACTTATCCCTCTATCGCGCCCACTTTTGATTCGGTTTCTTATCTTTTGGACCTACGCTAGCCCTAGGATTATTCTTGTGTCTTGTCCGCCATATCCTGTTTGCCACTGTTTGACCCTGCCTGTGTTTCTGACCTCCTCTGATGTTAATAAAGCTTGCATATGGATCCGCACGTCTCACGTCTCGTCAGCCCCGTCATATTTAGATTATTTGTATCCCCCCTGCTGCCATAGTAGTCTACCTCAAAGATATAAACCTAGTAGAGTTGCATAGTGTTCTTTTAAAATAGCAGCATTTTGCTTACATATGGCTAATTTTTATACATCTTGACGGCAGCGCCACTTAAAGTTCCTTTCCCCTTTGTAAAATACGTATATATATCATATATATATATATTAAATATATATAAATTATATACTGTATATAATATTCCATTCACTTAATGTTTTAAGTTTAATGTTTTGATAGTGTATAATACATTTTGATTAAAAAAGTGGAATGTTTTGCTTATTTGCAGATCAATACATATTAAATGTCTGTACAAATCTTCCTTATTGACTAGTGCTGGCTAGAATAAATAATAAACATGTTTTACCTATCAGTACCTTTTACTTGTAATACTCAAATAAAATTGGAATTGAAAATGAGTACGTATACTGGAGTAATATTCTATTAGGGTAACTGTACTTTTACTCATTTACTTGATTTGTGTACTTCATTCACCATAGAAGTTTAAATTATGAATTATTCTATTCTTACCCTTCTGAAATGCCCAGATTTGAAATCGGGACATTTCTTCTCGACATGCCTCTTAACATACGTCACAGTCATATGTAATCAAGGGGATTTGAGTTTTATTGACAGAAAGTGATCATGAGAATGGAACTAATATCAAGATCATTATCATACGAATATTCATTATTTTTGGTTGCAAACTAACCTAGAGAAACTGGAATCTGAAACTGCATTTAATGATCAATTTAAAAAGTTCAAATTGCCTATTGAAGTTGAATTTAATAAGATTATTAAGACAAAAAGGAAAGCCCTGTTAGTCGGCAACATCTGTATGACGCATTGAAGAGCAGTCACTCTTTTGTGAGTTGCATTTAAAACAGCACAACTTGCATGAAAAGGGGAGTTTATGCTGCTGCGCTAACAGTGGTAAAGCTTGGCAAGCACTGGTGTTCTATGACAAAAGCGGAGCCATTGTGCTGTGAGTTAATGGGTGTTCTTTCAGAGTGTCAGTGTCTTCTGTCTTCCAGACGGTAGTCACTCACCCACTCGTAGCCTAGCAGCTGCGCAGGACTCTGACTATTGTGCTTATCCTGGACCACTTGTCACTAAGCGGAAAAGAAAGTGCAACAGCCCCAGCGGAGACGTACTTATCATATAGTATGAAGCCACACACCACAGATACGGATGAGTGACCCCAACGGTGGCCGTTTGGTCCACCGGAATGTGGTGCCCCACCAGAGAATCGACCAAGTCCTCTTCAGGTAAGAACCACCTTCTGGTCTTCATCATTCAAACAGCGCCCCCACGTCCAGAAACGGAAAGAGGGCCGATACAAAATGGTCGTACAGACTCTAATCGGAATGCCGGCACAGAGAGCTACTCGAGCAGCCATCCAAGGAGTCTTCATAGGGTCGGAAAAATATACTCTAAGGGAGAAGACTGGCCACTAAAAGTGAGATGGCGGGGCTGCACATCACAAAGATAGCTGACCGCGCGATAGAACAACCGAGAAGTCGACGGCCCTGGGACTCTAGTGAACGGGCACCTCACATTGGATATGCTCCCACAGTCACAGGGGAGAGGGGGACTATGTAGACAAGTCGCTAAGGATCATTTACTGCTCCGACCATCAACGCTTAACTAGTAATGCTTATCATCAGCAGGGAATGTGGTATGGATGCAGAGCACACAACTAAGCATTTAGACTAAAAATGAAGATGCTTGGAAGGTGAATTCACAAGTTTCATGGACATATATCCAGAGTGAGGCAAAGAGAAAGCATATTTGGCGTGCCTGTCCAGGGAGGGCTCCGACTCGAAACACTGAATGGCTTTCCTGAGGTAAATGTAACGTTACCTGACATATTGTTTACAAGCGGTTTTATTGTCCTGTGAAATAATTTTCAAATTGTTTGTAGTTTTACCTGTTCTTCTTTCAAGATACCTTCTGAAGTTCATTCATGTTTATTTCTTGCTAAACCAACAAAGAGGAAGTCACAATAAAGAGCAAAAAAACTACATTTATTTTTAGAATTTCATGATAAAAGTAAAAAACTGACAGTTTATTTCATTTAAAAAGTAACCAAGCAAAAACTTATTTGGGATTATTGGATGGTAGATGCATTACAAATAATGTTTAGTGATATGTTTTGTTTACACTTCAACTGAAAACAGCATTAGACTAAAATATAATTCTGGGCATTTAAGAATCAATAACAGTTCATCAAAATGAAGAATGAAAATCGAAAAATCAATATTGTCAGCTGGGATGTGACGATTCACTCATGATACAATTCATGATACTAATTTCACAATACAATTTTCTCACTTTTTAAACAAAATGAGATTTAAGACAAATTATGTTTAAGACAAAATGAAAAGGTGTCTTATGATTATTTCTCAGAAAAAATCCTGCACATTTCTTTGTGAAATTGACAAATAACAAAACTAGATTGAAATTTTAAAACAAATCCCAAATCAAATAAATAAGTAAATAAAATAAACCTCTTCATATAAAAAAATAGGGCTTTGTCTTGTGCTCTTTCCATTTAAAATCAGAGCCAACCATGCATTTTAATCACAATCCAAATAAAGATGCTGTATGCATGCAGCATTAGCCATTTTTAATCTAAATTAGATCGTAGGCTATATTTTCAAAATCTGAATCAAAAACATTAGCTTTGTGAAATTATACTACATAAAACTTATCTGCACAAAACAAAAACATCAGACGGGCTGAATGAGACGCAAATTCACTGTCTGACAGCAGGTGGCGCTTATGGAACAGCAGCGATCGTTTCCTTGGTTTCCGCTTTAAACAAAGCAGCGCTGCAGCGCTTATAAACACTACTTTAATATGACATATACTTGAGTAGAGGAAAAGAAAATTCCATCTAAACTTTTCTGAAGACATTGAAGACATTTTCCGCAATTCGTTTAACATCTCAACTGACTTAAATAGTCACATATTCGATTTTCAACCGCTAGCGCTAATGTAACGTCACGGTTTCAGTCAATGATTTTTCGGTCAATAATTTTATGGTATATTTAAATGTGTGTTTTTGGAGGAATGACGTGAGAAAGACAGTAATGGATAGTGTCTGTAATAATAGTGGAGGAGGTTTGGGAAGGGCTGAGCGGACAAAATCACAGAGCACTGGCGTTTGTTTGCGGGTAGCGACTTGGCAACCAAAGTGTTATTAGAAGCTGGATCCAACCATTATTAACACATTAGGAATGTGAGGAACTGAATAGGAAAGCTAATTAATGGAGCAACTCGGATGAGTGCATGAGCTGAAGGCTTTGGGCATGTGGTTATGCCTGTGCACTGTCAATGAGCGCTGTCAATTCATCAGGAAAGGATAAGTGCTGTGCAGAGGAATTCTGATGATTTTTTTTAGTAAATAAAACTGGAAGCTTGCTACTGCAATACTTGTGGATTATAAAATTTCCCATTTTTGAAGGGATAGTTCACCCAAAAATATCAATTCTGTCATCAATTACCCATCATGCCATTCTAAACCCTTAAAACATAAGTTTATACTTAAAGCCCAATACATTCTCAGTACATAAGCGCTGAAGATTTCTGTCCCTTCACTGAAAGTCAAATCTCCACAAAGGCCATGAAGGCATCATAAAAGTAATCCATGTTACATAAGTGTTTAAATCCAAATTTTATAAGTGATTTAAATGCTTTGTGTGTTAAAAAAAAACAAAAATAAATATTTATTCACAAAAAAAAAAAGAAAAAAAACTTCCACATGCGTTTTAAAATGATGTATGCATGTTTTGTTGATGCGAGAGTGGAATTTTTAAATGATTATTGCTGCCTTTTAAGCTATCTTCTACTGACTAAATTACAAGGCAACATCACATGGAGAAGACCATCCCACAAACCACTGAACTGATCTCAAAAACCCTCGATGATGATGGTTCCAACTGAAATCAATTGTGTGTTTGATCTTCCAAAGCACTTCACATGACTGACTAGCATTATTTGTTTGAGTTTCTTCTAATGGAAGTAATACAAATCGGTCACATTTGTTTAGATGAAGCCTTAGTAGGCAGCTTAGAAGGCAGCAGATAGCAATGCAGTTGACTAAGTTTTGGAACAGAGCCTCTGTATGTCACCATTCTCTCAAGGCTTGGTCTTCTATGCGATGGGTTTACTAGCATATGCACATCCACCCCAACAACATATTCTTATGCCATATGTTGCACCGAGATTTCATTTTGCTTTTGTTATTGAAGTATGTATCTATCAGTTTCACACCGACTCTATCTTGCCTGGTGGATTAGAGTGAGAAAATAAATCAAAAAGACAGTGAAGCCTGCAAATGCAGCTGGGTCAAAGGTCACCATGATGTGCAGAAGGAGACCGTCCTCAAATGAAACCCTTTTTTCTAATAACACACAGACGACTCCAGGGCTGCAATAAAACAAGCAAACCCATATAGCAGACACTGTCATCTCGCATATGATTAAACATGAACGCAGTAGATTGGCTATCTGGCCATCTTTGACTCCCTGATTGTGGCGAGATTGGATCCCTTGATGTCTACTATGCTCTGAAGATGAAAGGCTAAAATTAGCATAGCGAGGATGCAGACCATGATGGTAAAAATCAAATACAGAGGGTGACCAGAAAGGGAGGTTTCATTATGAAAAAGGGGGTGAAGTTAATTCCTTTCAATCCACTTTCAAGTCTCAGAAAATCATTTTCAAAAAAGTCACATGGGTTCATCTTGCATGCCCCCAATTCTCCAGCCTAAATGTGCCAGCATACATATAGTGTGTGGTGAAATTTATGAGGAAAAAATGATCTAGTAAAGAACAAACATTAGCAGAAAAGCCTCAGATTTGATTACGTAATGAATGTGCTGTGAATTAAATTAGTTATTTGCTTATCGGATAAAAGCTAAAACAGAAGAAGAAATTAGGGCTGCACAATATGACTATAGTTACATGTTGATTACAGCATTCCATTTTTATCTAATCCAGTTGGTTTCTATTTACGAAATTGGTTTTTGGAGTGTTTGAGCATTGTAAACAATCATCCACTAAGTGGCCAATCGGACAAAACTAACTCTCCCATTATAAATCAACAAAGCACAGATACAATGAAAAATTATTCTTAAATTTGGAAAATCTTTCTGCAGTATAGACAATTTCATTGATTATTACAAATGTGTTTGCAAGAGACCAGAACTTGAGCTTAACAACAGGACTCCAATAGTTGCGTTAAACGTACTGTTACAGATTGAAATAAAAATAAATAATTGACAGTGATGTTTATCACAATCACGCAATCCTAGAAAAAACTGCTGTATAGTTGTTGATGAAAATATAACTCTCCCTGCATCTGATAATGCTTACTTCCCTACTACATAGTAGGTGAAAAACAGTAGTATGGTAGTATATCTGAATTCACAGTACTCATAAAAGAGTAGGCAAAAAGTAACCGGAGGACCTTCTACTTCCCACTGAGATTCTGAAGATTCTGCACACTTTACTATCCTATGAAGCCAAAAGACAGGAGATACGAGTGGCAGTGAAGCGACATACTACAGGTCATGTGACATGGCGGATATAGTACTGTACATTTGAATTTCATTCATACTACCAATATTCATACTATAGAGGACATACTTTTTTAACAGTCATGAAGTAGGTTTCAAACCAAATGTAGTACCTATATAGAGTATATCATTTCAGATAGAGCTCATATCTACATTTTTACTTTTTCTGAAGAAAAAGAAGACAATTCAAAACTCAGCATAAATTTCAAACTCAATGTACTACAATGCCGGCTGTTCTGACACACAGACTGTAAGTATGTTTTTTATATTTAAAGAGTTTTTATATTTTTTATATTTAAAGCAAGTTTTTTAGGCAGTGTAGAGTAGGACTTGTTGTTTGTCATTTCTCCGATCACAAATGCAGACATGGTTTTATGTTTACACGGCGCGATGCAACGCAAAGCGTAAAAAGAATAATTATTATAATCCATAATTATGTCCCCACTGGATGCAACGAATGCCTCGTTTATAATGGGTTTTCATGTTTTTGTCTCGTTGCTCCGGCCGGAACACAGCATCACAATATGGTAAGGGTCGTAACATTTCCGTCACACACTTGAGGTATTCGGCCAATCACAACGCACTGGATAGCTCGCCAATCACAGCACACCTTGCTTTTCAGACCGATGAGCTTTGTAAAATCGACACGTTTCAGAAAGGCGAGGCATAGAGGAGAAACAATAATGTACAGTATGTGGAAAATACAAGTGTTTTTTTTTACCTTAAACTGCATAAACACATTTCATTACACCAAATACACAAAATAATGTTCTTTTTAGCAACATCATATGACCCCTTTAATGCAATGCTAAACAACTGCACGGGAAAGAGATTAGTGCTGAGAGGTATCTGAATTATGTGCGTCAGAGGGATTGACTCTGGGATGATCGTACCAGGTGCGCCCTGACCCTGTTTCAAAGACAACAGTGAAAGGCTATGAACTCTATAAAACCTCTGGTAATATATGCTAACTAATTTAAACCCACTGAATTCACAGATAGTTGATATCCTGCATGAATCACAACAAGGCCATCACAGAAGTTACCCTTGTTTCCTGTTGTGTTGATCTGCTGCATTAAGTGGCTTAGACAGAAGTTTCTAATCTTACGTTCCGTAAGCAACAAACAGCCATCCATTCTTTCTGGAGTTATAAATAACTGACCCGTACTAGCCTGCGGCCATATCACAGATCACTGTAGGCACGTATCCGTCTGGACAAGAGGATCGGAGAAGTGTGGATAGATCTCCCAGCTCCTGTGCCAGATCCATCTCACTAGTCCACTTTGTCCAACACTGCACGTTTTGCATGTCTCCTTTCACTGACACACCAATTTCAGGTCTTGAAGTCTCTACTAATGAGCTGATACCTGAATCATGTCTGTTTGATTGGGGTGCCTCCAGGACCAGGGTTGGGAACCACTAATCTAGTGTGTCATGGAAAGCACTCAAATAAAAATCAGTGCTCTTCGATTAACTTTAAGCGCAAGATATTTGGCATTTCTTTTGTTGTATTATGGACACAATAGCAGACTTTCTGTCATTGGAAGCCGTGCATTGTACTACCAGAGGTCAGGATGTGTTTGAAAACTAATTTCAGCCACAAAAAAAACAGAGCTGCAATGAGAAAAGTTAAATACTGCATTAAACGGAAATTGCGACCGACTTCTCTTTCCTATTGTGGCTTTCAATGGAGAAATGTAAGAGAAAATAAAATATTTCTTGACATTGCTATGCCAAATTATTTCATGAATCAGAGATCTGAAAGTAAGAGAAAGTACCTTTCAAGTAAGAGAAAGTACCTTTCAAAGCTTCAGGGTCCCAATTGGTTTCTCAACTTGCTGGTATCAAGCATTAAATCATTTGAGGCCAAATTGAAATTATGGCAACTGTAATTCCCTCTGAACAGCCGTTAACAGAAAAAAGGTTCCCCATCCTGTGCGGCAAGTTTAATACGATGGCACCGGTAATTAGCGTCAATTGTCAATTGTCAATTACATCAAGTGTCAAATGTGCTTTAGCAAAGTGAAATTTTTTTTTTTAAATGTCATGTGAATATGCAAGTATGTTGTGTAAGTATTATATCTGCTATTGTGATTTGGATCTGGTTTTGGCTGTCTACAATTTGAGGCTTCTTTGTTTTTAAAAGGAAGTCAACGAGGGCTGCAAGTTTGAATTTCCATGTTAAATGCTAGGTAGCTGAGTATTTCAAAAAACAGTATTTATTGTAGTCACAAGCTCCACCCACACAGCAATATCAGAATCAGAATCAGAATCAGAATGAGTTTTATTGCCAGGTATGTTTACACATACGAGGAATTTGTTTTCATGACAGAAGCTCCACAGTGTAACAGAATGACAGTGACAGAACAAAAAATACAGATAATAAAAAAAAAAAAAAATTGGAATAAGTAAATAAGGAATAAAAATATACAAATCAAAAATTGTATGTACAGGTTTATAACAATAGACAGTTGTATGTACAGATATATTATGTGCAAATTTGAGGTGTAAACTAAGTATGTGTGTTAGATAAATAAGTGTATGAGTGTACAAATAGTGTGTGTTCCACAGTTATTGTAAAGTGTTCATGAGATGGATTGACTGAGGGAAGAAACTGTTCCTGCGTCTGACCGTTCTGGTGCTCAGAGCTCTGTAGAGTCGACCAGATGGCAACAGTTCAAAAAGGGAATGTGCTGGATGTGAGGGGTCCAGAGTGATTCTGCAGCCCTTTTGCTCACTCTGGACGAGCACAGTTCTTGGAGAGAAGGGAGGATTGTACCAATAATTCGCTCAGCAGTCCAGACTACCCTCTGAAGTCTTCTGAGGTCAGATTTGGTAGCTGAGCTGAACCAGACAGTTATTGAAGTGCAGAGGACAGATTCAATGACAGCGGAGTAGAACTGTTTCAGCAGCTCCTGTGGCAGGTTGAACTTCCTCAGCTGGCGAAGAAAGTACAACCTCTGCTGGGCCTTTTTTCACAATGGAGTCAATGTGAGTGTCCCACTTCAGGTCCTGAGAGATGGTGGTGACCAGGAACTTGAATTACTCCACTGCAGTCACAGTGCTGTCCAAGATGGTGAGTGGTGGGAGTGCAGGGGAGTTTCTCCTAAAGTCCACAATTATCTCCACTGTTTTGAGTATGTTGAGCTCCAGGTTATTGTGACTGCACCAGACAGCCAGCTGCTCAACCTCCTGTCTGTAAGCAGACTCGTCACCGTCCTGAATGAGACCGATGACTGTAGTGTCGTCTGCAAACTTCAGGAGCTTGACAGAGGGGTCTTTAGAATTGCAGTCATTGGTGTACAGGGAGAAGAGCAGTGGAGAGAACACAACCCTGAGGAGCTCCAGTGCTGATAGTACGGGTGCTGGATGAGAATTTTCCCAGCCTCACTAGCTGCTGCTGTCTGTCAGGAAGCTGTTGATCCACTGACAGACGGAGGTGGGCAAGGAGAGCTGAGATAGTTTGGGCAGGAGGATGTTTGGGATGATAGTGTTAAAGGCCGAGCTGAAGTCAACGAACAGGATCCTCACATAAGTCCCTGGTATGTCTAGATGTTGCAGAACATAATGCAATCCCATATTGACTGCATCGTCCACAGACCAGTTTACTCTGTAGGCAAACTGAAGTGGATCCAACAAGGGTCCAGTAATGTCCTTCAGGTGGGACAGCACCAGTCTTTCAAAAGACTTCATGACCAAAGATGTTAGAGCCACAGGTCTGTAGTCATTGAGTCCAGTGATTTTGGGCTTTTTGGGAACCGGAATGATGGTGTAGCGTTTGAAGCAGCAGGGAACTTCACTCAGCTCCAGTGATTTGTTGAAGATCTGTGTGAAGATGGGGGACAGCTGGTCAGCACAGGATTTCAGACAGGATGCTTGAAACATCAGTCTGGGCCTGGTGCTTTCTCCCTTTTTCTGCTCCGGAAAGGAACCTGGCGAACCTCCTTCTTACGCTGGATATGAAATTGACAGGTGTGGGGGATGAGGGGGGTTGCTGGATGGTGTGATAGGGTTAGGTTGGGGAGAGGTGTTCAGGGTGTGTGTGGGGTGTTTTTTCAAACCTGCAGTTGAACTCGTTCAGATCGTTTGCCAGGTGTTGATTCTCCGCAGTGCTTGGGGATGGTGTCTTGTAATTGGTGATTTATTTTAGACTTTTAAACACTGATGCCGAGTCACTGGAAGAGTATTTAATCCTTATTTTTTCTGAATAATTTTTCTTTGCCACTCTGATCTCCTTTGCCAGTGTGTTTTTCGCATGTTTATACAAGACTTTGTCCCCATTCCTGTAAGCATCTTATTTGGCCTGATTTGAGCTGTCTGAGTTTTGCAGTGAACCTTGGTTTGTCATTGTTGTAAGTTAAATGAGTCCTGGTAGGAATGCACATGTTTTCACAGAAACTGATATAAGATGTTAAAGTCTCTGTGAGCTCGTCCAGATCGGAGGCAGCAGATTCAAAAACGCTCCAATCAGTGAGGTCAAAACAAGATTGTAAATCCTGCTCTGCTTCATTAGTTCATCTTTTTACGGTCCTTAATACAGGCTGATTTCAGTTTCTGCCTGTAGGTCGGTATAAGATGAACCAAGAAGTGATCAGAGAGCCCCAAAGCTGCCAGTGGAACAGAGTGATATGCATTCTTTATTGTGGTGTAAAAGTGATCCAATATATTACTGTCTCTGGGGGGACATGTGATGTGCTGTCTGTATTTTGGCAGTTCACCGGAGAGATTTGCGTTATTAAAGTCCCCGAGAATGAGTAAAAAAAGAGTCCGGGTGTTGTTGTTCTGTGTCTGTGATCGGATCAGCGAGTTTCTGTAAAGCGGAGCACACGTGTGCTTGCGGAGGAATGTAGAAACTGACGAGAATGAATGAGCAAAACTCTCGCGGCGAATAGAATGGCTTGCAGTTAATGAAGAGCACTTCTAGATCTGAACAGCAGATCTTTTTTAACACAGTTACATCTGTACACCATCTCTCATTTATGTAAAAGCATGTCCCGCCGCCGCGGGATTTTCCGTTTGATTCTGCGTCGCGATCCACTCTGAACAGCTGAAAGCCAGCCCTCAACGCACTGTCCGGAATGGCATCATTCAGCCAGGTTTCCATGAAACACACAGCAGCAGAGTGTGAAAAATCCTTATTAGTCCGGGAGAGCAGAAGAAGTTTGTCCATTTTGTTGGGTAGAGAACGGAGGTTCGCCAGATGGATGCTAGGCAACGGTCGTTCGAAAACCATGCTGTCTGAGCTTGATGAGCGTGCCGGCTCGCTTCCCCCATCTGCGCGTCCTGAAGCGTTTGATCAGCACAGGTTGCTCCCCCGACAAGAATGTCCAGCAAAACATCAGAATAATCGAAAAAACTGTGAAATATCGGGTGGTGTGTACTTCTGATTGTCCAGCAATTCGTCTCTGGTGAAACCGATTGCAGGGATATAACTAAAGACAGGACAAACTAACAAAAACATAAAAACCACTGCGGAGCACGCCACGGAGGCATGACATCACCGGTCGGCGCCATGTAGATGTATTACAGCATTGTATATGCTTAAATAGCCGTAACTTCTTCTGTGCTTACAGACATGATGTAATAAAACCAATTGATGCAGGTGTGGAATTTTCTGTCAGACAGCTCCAAATGGTTTTTATTTTTGAGTAAAACAATTATTATTAGGCTTACTTGTAGTGAAATGAAATAAAGCAAGACAACAAATTTGAACACTGCATTTTTATGTACTTGCTTAATAATGGAATTTTGACATTTTTAACCCAAAAATCTTCTCGAGGCTATTTCTGGGAACACTTATTTAGTATAGGGACCAATTTTCACTAGTTGCTTATTAGCATGCATATTACTAGCATAGTGCCTGTTTATTAGTACTTATAAAGCACATATTAGTGCCTTATTCTGCATGACCATATTTTAGATCCCTTAACCCTACCCCATACCTAAACTTAACTAGTAACTATTAATACGCAGTAATTAGGAGTCCTTTGAGACAAAAGTCGTAGTTAATAGTGAGAATCGGACCCTAAATTAAAGTGTGACCGTTTTAATTAAAATAAAAACTCACACTCAAAAAATAGGAATAGGAGATTTATTAACTACAGTTTGCCTTAAACATTTGTTGAAATTTTCAAAAACCTAAAACTGCCTTTTTTGCTATTAATAATGAAGTAAAATGCTAAAGCAGGGAATAAAATGTAAATATCTAAATCAACCAAACGGCCTCCTGTCTCCCTACAATCTACCTCCTGCCTATCCACTCTCTTTCTCATACTGTACTGTGAGCAGATTTACTTTGGGAATAATGAATATGCCTCCAGGGGCTGAAGCTAGAATATTTTGTTTCATGAATATATTGAATGGGGTAGCCAGGGGGTGTTTGGCTTGGCAGCTATGCTTACCGAGAACCAGTCAATAACAACCGGAACCCGCTTTGCATCTAATGATCCAGAGAGATTACATGCAAACTGTGAAAGAGCAGCAGACTGCTGGAGTTTGCTTTCTCTTTACCCACAATGCACTTCTCTGTTAGAGAGGTCAAAGAGCTAAGAGAACAATCATTTAGCATTCAGGGCAAAGAAATAGTGATGCTAAAAATAGAAATTCAAGATCTGGGCTGTGGCTTTTTTAAGGGAGGAATACAGGAGAAAAAATTACTCAGATTGCTTTGCCAAATTGTTTCATTCATCACATCATCAGTAAAAAATAATGATAGCTTTATGATAGCAATGCAATAATATGGAAGCTCATTTCCACCATGTAAGAAAAAAATCATGCTTTGGTAAATCATAATTATGCACCACAGAAGCTTATAAATTATGAGATAAAAGACAAAAATATGAGATATTATGACAAAAGAGTTTTATGAGATAAAAAAGTCAAAAGTATGAGATAAATCATAAGTATGACAGAATTACAACTATTTTTTAGGACAGTCATGATTATTACTTTTTTTGTTTCTATTTTTTTATTCAAATTGTTGGAATTCTGTGCCATAACTTTTACTTTTTGTCATAATTTTGAGGTATGCCAATTGTTTTTTGTCATCATTTTTCAACTTTTTATCTGACATTGACTATTGAATCGATTATTTTAACTAGTATCTCATAATTTACACTTAGTATGTCATAATTTCAACATGTCATAAATAAACTGATCTCTAAATTGTATTGTAAATATTAGCTTTGATAACAGGTATCATCAAACCAGTGGTTGGCAGTTACAGTTGCTCATTTTAAAGAGCATGAATGATTTGGGGTATGCACTTTTTTTACACCCTACTTTTTTACACCTTTTTGTTGACTGTGTGTTTTCCACAGAAGTCATATAAAGAGGCTTTAAAGACATGCACAGATACACACATAAACATCCTCCTGGTCCCCCTAAAACTCAGTAAAGGCTTTAACTCATGGACTGTAATTCCCTGCAGTGTTGGCCCTCCATTGTTAGCTGTTAGGGGAAGAGTAGTTGTCTGGGCGGGTATGGGTGGGATTGATGCTGACTGAGGAGGGATGTATGTTGTTTTTTTTTGTGTTTTTTTTTTCCTTTTTTTTTAATTTTTTTTGTTTTTGTTTGTTTACGTTATAAAGAGGTGTTTTGCTGAGTTCAGGTACTGAAGCAGCACTACTCTTCCACTGCAGTGGCGGAGAAAGGTCTACTCCATATGGATACATAAATAACCACACAGGAATCAAAAGGCTTGGAGAAAATAAATCAGTCTTGATCAGCAGTAAACAAAGACGCAAATGCAAAGAGCCAAGCACAGGATTTTATAGGTTAAAGACAGTGTTGAGGAATAACTAACTGAAAGAAGGGGTGCTACTAACTTCACTACATTTTTCAGTAGTGTGACAGTGGTTCATCTGTTTAGTTCAAAATAGTTTTTCACTAACAAGCAACTTTTTACATTTACAGAAGGTAATGTCTGTGTTGTGTTTAGCAGGCAGGTTTACAGCTGATTGTGTTGAAGAACAAGCTACAAGAAGACAAGTTTCCTTGCCTCCAATTTTCCTCCCTAGTATTGCTTATATTGATTTATTACATGGCTCCCTGGAATAGTCTATTCTAATTGGTCAGTCGTGACATTCCAAGGTATATTATTCCCCGATAACAACCGTCGTCAATAGCAATGCAGAATAACACACAGTCATATGGGTATTTGAGGTCGCCGCAAATGCAACTGCTATCATCTCGTGTCTCAGTTATTGACTGTATTTACTGTAAAATGAAACCGGAGAACTTCATTGTTAATAGTAGGCTTGTGTAGTACACTGTGTAAGATTGTATATTGACATGGATACGTAGTGATCTTGTGACACTGCAGCTGTAAAAATAAAAATCCTGGATAATTAATGTACGCGGTGGAAAATAAATTATCGGCAGCTGTGGTTGCCGGAATTTTACTGTAAAAAATACGGTAGCAACGTTTTAGGTTTTACAGTTTTAACTTACATTTACAGTAGTTTAACTTACAATTTCATTAACTGATATAATGTTAATATACCAACCTATTGAAGTACTGAAATCTGTTTTGTACCTTTGTAATACACTGATAAACACCAAAAGCAGATGGTGATGAGAGTCACATGATAAAACAAAGCACATCAGAAGCAGCTTTTACACAAGCTGAGAAGGAATATATAAGGTGCATGTGTCATTCACACAAACACTAAACACAATCATGGTAACACAAATGAAACTGAAATAATGCAATAAACATTCATTTATCAACATTAGTGTATACACACTGAAACCATAATATACTAAAACTGATAAGAAAAAACTAAGAGATAAGCATAGTTATTTCAGCAATCAAAAAACAGCATATAATTTGCCATATGTGAACCGCAGGGAATTCTGGGAATGTAAATTTACGGATATTCACTGTATATTATACGGTATTTTTCACTTCCAAAAACGGTATACTACCGTAAAATAAATGTCCAATATATGTAATGTCCAATACAGTTTTTCACCGTATATAGTAGGGGAATTTACCGTTAACCATTTAACAGGTTTTTACTGTAGCATTTTTACAGTCTTTTACCGTTAAATTCACGGTAATTTTTTACATTGTGTAATGGATTTAAGATAATAAATAGGTAAGAATTTAAAACGCTTTCTACTCAAATAACATTGTATGTCCTTGTCTTTATTTATGTGGTGAAAAGCTGCGTGTAATTACTTATATGACTGAAAATTATGCCTTAAATGTCTGTCTTGTCTGAACTATGTCTAAGCTCACAACCGTTTGTTAGGAACTTTGTGGTTTTGCTTTGCGGAAGCTTGGCGTTTAAATATTTCAACTCAACTCAATATTTTGTGTCTAATTATTTACTTATGTGGCAAGTAGCCACGTAACAAGCGGGATAATGTACAACCCCAATTCCAGAAGAGTTGGGTCATTTTGTGAAATGCCATGAAATCAAGAATATGTTATTTGTTCATTCTCTTTGACATTGACTAAAGTACAAAGAAAAAAATTCCAACGTTTTCACTGGCCAACTTAATTTTATTTTTTAAATATAAACAAATTTTGGTTTTGATGGCTGCAACACACTCCAAAAAAAGTTGGGACAGAGACATGTTTAACACTGTGTCAAATTAACTTTCCTTTTAATCACAGTGTTTAATTGTCTGGGAATTGAGGATACTAATCGTTAAAGTTTTGCAAGCAAATTTTTTGTCCAGTCTCATTTGATACAAGACTTCAGATGCTCAGCAGTCTCTGATCGTCGATCGTCATTGTCTGATTCTCCTTTTCATGACTGGTCATACATTTTCAAAACAGTTTAACTTGGATATTCTATAACCTTTTCTTTAACCATTTTATTGCATTTTACAAAACGTCCCAACCTTTCTGGAATTGGGGTTGTACATTTAGATAATGTACATCTGAGATTTTATTGATTCAAGAACCATAACAGTTTTTGTGCAAGAAAAATGTCCATAATTAAATTCTAAATAATCAGATTGTTAAATCTTTAAAAGGATATTGCCCTCTGAATAAGATTCAATGTAGTAGTTACTCTTTCTTCTGGTGTACCTAACTACTTATCCCCAAAAAAACAGCTTAACTGTGGTATAACACTTGAATTTACAAATAGATGTCATCTTGGCAAGCTACAGGTTTAAAGTAGCTTCCCCAACATTGGCTAAACAGCATTGTACTGGACTGGGGCTCAGATTTACGTCAATTGTAAATATCTGCAGTTCTCAGTGTGACTAAGCAGCTGCAAGAGAGAGAGAGAGCATGTCTCTGAATGTGACATCTGCTCCACATTAATGGGTCTGGTTGTTATTGCTCCTGCAGTAGTTTATGAGCACATCAGCATCAGCATTCAGTGGCACTCTGCACACTGGCACTATATGTCTCTATTACAGGCAACATCTGCATCTCTAATGCAGGTTTAATGTGCCCATACACTGTAAACGGAGGCATTGGGAGTACCACATGTGTCTCACATACATCAGTGTGACATATTTTCTCTGTTTACATTGTCAAATTTGTGGCAGCTGCACTGCCCACTTGACATCTCATAATTTATTACATCAGCAAACAAACTACTGTCCTTTCTCTATAATGCAGCATCTAGTCAACAAATTAATTACTTTATAATCATATGAAAACGTATAGTATACTGTATACATACCATTTTGTTGTCTGTTTTAAATCCGCATCTGAAGTTTCATGCTCTGTGCAGCACGGAGCTTCACGTCAAAACAAACAGCACGTGGTATCAGTGATTCCGCCTCTAGAGGCCGCTCTCGTACTGTATAATGACAGCTGACCTTATCAGCGCTACAGCAACGGACGCAACCCGAAAAAAATATCAGTATGGATTTTGCAGATAGCAGATAGTTCCAGCAATCGACTATCGGTGCCGATTAATCGGCAAAACGATACATCTGTCGAACTCTAATACAAGGTCGTCTGTAAGGTCGATGTATCAGAACAGTAATGCATTTTATGTATCACTCTCTACATCGTCAGATAACATTCTGCTTTGGAATTTATATGAAATTTACATGAAATATATTCTGTTCAGGGTTCTCTCGGTTTTCATTTAATGGTCTCAAGAGTCTTCACTACTGTGACCACACATGCTAATGTGCTATCCTTGACTGGGAACATTAGCATGTAAAATGTAAAAATCAACCCTCCTGACTGAGTAGATGATGGCTTTACTCCACTGACAGAGCAGAACTGCTGAGTCATCATGGATTTAAAATGATTTCATCACTTTTATGATGTTCTTTACATTGCACAAGTTTCCACATTAGCAACAGTTTAAACTGGCTATGTTCTGACTGTAATACTACTCTTATTAGTTCTGCAGTATGTAGTACTACAATTGCCAAAATGCACAATACACAACAAAGAACATTCACAAGTGACATACAGCCATGATGTTAAAAAAGATCTTTCTTGACCCTCTATTTTGTTGGACTAACGAAAATTACAGTTTTTTTTAAATTGCAAGTTTTATAGAGTGTTGATTGGAAGCCAACATCCACTGATCCACACTGAATCTGTTTAGGAGGTTTGAGAGTATCTGGAATGTTTTTTCAATGCAATCACCATACATCTTCAGGATGAAAAGATTTTGGCCATTTTACAGTAAATGCAAATCCTCTTAAATCCGATCTCATGAAAGTGCGTATAAATAGTACGCCAAATAAAAACTAAAACTCATGGTATTGATACGCAAAAATGGACTGCGTATCATATGCACGCCAACAAATTTTGGATCATATGCACGCGAAAACTGCGTATTATATGCACGACAAACACATGCGTATCATATGCACGCCAAAGTCCATTTTTGCGTATCAATACCACGACTTTTTGTTTTTATTTGCGCGTACTATTTATACTCATTTTCATGAGACTGGGCCTTGTAAAGACGTATACCGAATACAAAAAAAAAAAAATCAAATCCAATATATTTTAAATATATTTCTAAAATATACAAAAAATGGACAAAAAATATATTTGCTAAAATATATTTAAGAATATATTTACGTAAATATATTTTCTACCAATATATTTTTTGGCCATTTTTTGTATATTTTGAAATATATTTTTTTACACAGGTTAAAATATAATTTCAAAATTTTTTATACAACCATGTGTACAAAACATAAAAAAATATATTTGCTAAAATAAGTTTCAAAATATATTTACGTAAATATATTTTCAACCAATTTATTTTTGGGCCATAAAGCTACTTTTGATCTCTAGTAGGCATCCACATTTATATTTAGCCTAAATGTAGGCTACTGTAGGACTGGAAATTGATTTTCTTGCCCTTGAAATACAGTACATTTAGAAATAGATTTTGGTATATGAAGGTTGAAACTAAATGTATTTTCTATTTCAAAAATACATTTCACCGAGTTTCACTGTCTGCAACATACATTTAACATTTATGTGCCATTTATTTCAAAAATATTTTGGACACAAAAAATATATTTTTTGACTTATGGGACAACTGCATGTGCATTTTCTAGCACATAGCTTATTTTCCACCTTTCCTGGCTCAAACAACTGTAAATTGAATCTTGAGAGAGCAAAATTCAATCTTATCTACCTCTAATAGCCATTACCATCACATCACACTCATAGAAAAGATGGCTGTGGACAATAAATTAAGAAGCAACTGTAGTAATTGGACATGTTTTCATACAGGTTTCCAAGCTATTTTCTTTGAGAATGCTGTGGTTGGTAATAGGGTGGCTGTTCCACATAGATGACTTCCAATCCAGTTCAGCTCTGGAAAAATCGTTTCTCTGACTGCTTCTGTTAAATGGTTGTCAATATGCACTGGTGCACCTCCATTTGTCCGTCACCCAGCATGAAAGGAGAGAACCATGATGCTGATGGTGCTGTAATGAGGAGAGGAAAAGGAGGTACAGGGTTTGTCGTACAAATTGGGTAAACATAATGAGAAGACACAGGAGGTGACAGAGAGAGGCAACTGAGGTGCAAACAACATCAAAAAATTTGGTAGCTTGTGTTACAGTCCCACAGGACATTTGATAAAGAGCGAGAGGGAGACGCTAAAATGGGAAGCATCAGCAATCTGATTTTAATGAGCCAACACAAGAGGGTCACAATGGAGCCAAAAGGACCTTTGGTAGACCCCATCCCCCTTTCAGCGCTCGCTGGCAGAGTGACACAGACGTTACACTAACACAGGGTCAGGAGGTCCGAAGGCACATCACTACCCTGTGCCTGTAAAATAATGAACACTCTGTGTCCAGAGAAACTACCCCAAGCAAACTGCTAATGTGTTCCTGGTCCACTCCATCACCAACGGTCTAATAACAAGAGGCACTGCTGGGAGCAGAACAGGGACTTGGTTTCAACTAATTTAATGGACTACTGTATCATTCCTTTTTGAACAAATAACTGTGCAAGCAACATACAAAAATACATGTCTTAGATCTTATATGGTGACCATGATTTTGGTAAGTAGGATGTGTAACTGGATCAGTGTTCTTATTATTAGGAATATAATGTTCTTTATTTAATGTTTGTTTGTTTGTCTGTTTGAGATTCTAGAGTTGCCTACAATAAGTACAATGTGCCCTGTAATGTCTTTTAGTTAAAAGAAAAATAATTATATACAGGTGATTACAGGTAGGTGGTGCTAGGTAGGAGGGGTCTAAAGAAAATGGCTTAGGAGAACCAAGCAGCCGTCCGTAAAGTCAGGTAATTTTCTTTATCCCTTCTCCTCCCCAGCACTGGCATATATATATGCATACTAGGGGTGCTCCGATTGATCGGCTACCGATCATTATCGGCCGATATTCACGTTGGGATGATTGATCGTTGGTCTCTAAAAAGGCCGATCTCAAAAATCCGAGTTCAGGCTCTGATGTGACGCGCCCCAGTGAGACGGCTTTGTGCTATGACATGCAGCGGCACCGTCTCAGTCTCTGTCCGGCGCAAGTGAGTATCGATTATCATGATCCGGCAGGTGGTGTACTCGTACTTATTATTTTCGTCATTAGATAAATGTATAAAGTATTTGTAAAACATGGTGTGAGAGTACATTTGCACAACAACAGCGGAGTGTAATGATCCGTGCACGCGCTCTCTCAAAATAAGCAAATGTCTTCAATCCCACACTCGATGAATATGAACGTGGGTTTGCGCAACTCGTCAGTGACAACGACTCTGTGTTAGTTGTAAAGACTGCTCAATGTGAAAGACTCCGCTTGTGGCAGCTTACCGCTGATTACAGAACGGCTTTACTGAAAAGATGCGCATTAAATATCGCATGCGATATATCGTCCAGCCCCTAATAGCCACGCAGTTATAATTTAAAATGGTCTGATCTCTTCCCAAGCTTTGAATGCAGATAAATAGGGGGTCAAGATTTTGAAGCAAAATAAAGTGTGCCGTGCCCAATCATCTATCGTCATCCCCGGCAGATACGCAGCTCTTCTTCCAATGACAATGTTGTACGACAGTTAGAGGAAGCACTACGCACCGCACTTGGTTTATAAAGTTTAAAGGGCGTCATGAACTTTGGCAATACAGGAGGTCACTGTACGTATAAAACATCCCTGTAAGTTTCAGAACTCACCACAACTTTGCGTTAGTCTAAACAGTATTTGAAGCAAATCTGCAAAATGGACAGATTGAGGAATGGGTCCACTTTTGATGTGAAAAGTGTGGCCTAAACCCGCATCCACAGAAGATGACACACTGTTCGTAAAATCGCCTGTTTCAGGCTCCGCCACCGACTTGCATGCATGTATGTATAATTAACGTTATACCGAGCGGACAACCAGGTCTTATCATCGAAATCGAAACGATGGAAGTTGAGTTGCACCCATTCAAAATACAAACAAGACGCTGTGCAATTGCAAAGTGTGGAAATACAGTCTTTGCATCGACCTATCCTATTCTGAATTCATCAAACATTGGAATGAGTGGACCAAACATTATTTTAATCGCAGATCCAGCGAACGCGGTCACAGTCAGAACTTTTGGACTTGTCCTAAGTTAATTTATAATGCGGATAAATTTAGAAACAAGGCACAATGCGACGCAGGTTTTTCACGACAGGAGATTAGCGAATGAAGATCTTTGCTGACTATATTGGACGCCGCCAGTATGGTGTCACAACACACAAGTGTGAGTAACCTGTGTTTGTATTCGAGAGTCACTATTGCGCTTGTCTGACTTAAGTATTGTCGGAGTAGTTATTCGGTTTAGGGGAATAGGGGAAGTCGTGGCCATCCTCCCCCATACTGTTCGAGGGTCGGACTCATGAACCAAAAGGTTGTGGGTTCGTAGTCTCGTACCGGCAGGGATGTAGGTGGGGGGGTGAATGTACAGAACTCTCTCCACCTTCAATACCTACGACTGAGGGGTACCTTGAGCAAGGCCCACGAACCCCCAACTGCTCCCCGGGCGCCGAGCATAAATGGCTGGGTGTGTGTTCACGGTGTGTGTGTCACTGCTGTGTGTGTGCACTTGGATGGGATGAATGCAGAGCACAAATTCAGAGTGCTGGTGTCTACTTGGCGACATGTCAACGTCATTAATCTAAATTACAAGCCGCAGTGTTCCTCTATGAAGGATAGAGGCTGTCAAACATACACAACTGTTAAGCAATCATAGCAGTGGGCGTTTACTTCTGAGTCTACATTCCGCGATGCCTATTCAAACAGAGCGTTCCGATGAGGGGGGGGGGGGTCAAAAACAGGACAGAAAATAGCTTATTACTTCTAAATTATGTTTTTTGATGTGAAAATCTTGATAACATTATAAGTGGTCCTCAGAGAACAGTACAAAATAATTTATAAAAAAAAGGAAGTTAATGACCCTTTAAATATGGATATTTTGCTTACACAAATGCACCGATTCACTTCACAAGGCATTTTTTAACCCCCCAGAGCCGTGTGGAGTACTTTTTATGATGATGGCAATGCCACTCTATTTTGCTTGTAAATAATCTGACCCACCATTCATCTCCCTTATAAAGTGGGAAAAGACAAGGGCATTTTATAATTTAACTCAGATCGTATTCGTCGGAAAGAAGAAACTCATATCACACCCTAAGATGGTTGAGGTTGTGTGTATAGAATATCATCGGGGTAATGTTGCAATTTTGGGTATTTATATAATCCCTGTATCGGTATCAAGATATAAGTTACATATTTCAGTCTTCTGAATCCCCAACTTTGTGTGAAAAAAAAACTTTCAGTTCTTATAGTCCTGCATGATGACTACAGTCATAATCATAATTGTTGATTATTCCCCTCGATATTTTAATCATAATTATTCATTTTACATTAAAATATGTATTTTATGATGAAAGCAGAAATGTCCAATTTGTAAATGAATCACATCTCTTCAATGAATCGGTTGATTGAGTTCACCAAAAAAGTCTGAATGATTGGTTTGCAAATAAAGTCAATACACTTCAACTCACTTGGCTCAATGATCTAGTTATAGTGGTTATCAGCTCTCTGCAGGGAAAGATTATCAGAAGATGAATGTACATTTCAGTCTTTAGAAGAATTGGAATATACTATTTTAATGATACTTGATATTTTTATGATGCTTGTGCTTCATTTTTAAAGTTTAAAAATAAATGGAATAAAAAATTAATGGAGAAGAGCAACCAGCAAAGTCAAATGGGGTTGGAATAACAAATCCAGAGTTTTCATTTCTGGGTGCCCTACTGTATTTGTATAATTGCTCAAGTTTTACACATAAGGTTATAGGTTCTGAGGTTTTTTTTACAAGTTTGTATTGATGATAATATCTTTTTTTTTTTGCAAACACTATGCTATAAATAGTCAATGATTTAACAAACTGTCTCTCTCTTGTAAGGTTAAGTTTGGCCATCAGACACACTGACAGAATATTCTACAGGGGCCACAAGTGATGGATGAGAGGGGAGTGCTTGCATAATTCACAGAGAATTCACAGAGAATTAACCAGGGAAGATGAGAAGTTGCATGAAGTAGCTTCTATTCTCCAGTCGACAGGAGCTCATCTCAGGTCAGTGGGTCAAGTAATGCAATCAATGCTTTCAATCCATCAAAACCGAAGAAAACTGCCAAACCATGTAGCTTTGATGTCAACACATGTAGCACAATACCCCAAAAGTATATGCACAAAAAATGTCTTGTATTACCAATTCAGTGACAGCAGTCAGGATATTAATTTAAGAGTCTTAAAGGGGTCATAGGATGCCCAAGTTGATATGATTATTTAGGGTCTTAATGAAAAGACTGTAACATAGTTTGGTTAAAACTTTTCAATGGTAGTGTAAAAAACACCTTTTTTACCCTGTCAAAAACAGCTCTTATCAGATCAAGCCGTTTTTGTAGCATTTTCCTTTAAATGTTAATGAGCTCTGCTGACCCCGCCCCTCTCTTCCGAGCTGCTCTCAGAGAGACTGTTTACTTTAGCCGCATTCATCGTGAAACTTGCTAATTAGCACATTATTAGGATTTGCTAAGACTCATTACAAAACATTATACTCACTTCTTCTGTAGATGAGGCTGGATCATGAATGATTCACGCGAACATAGACGCATTTATATAGATCGGGGGCGCATTCCCTTCAAAAACAAACGTAATCCACTGCGTCTTCAGCGGCTCAGATGTCGGGAGTAAATGACGACTGCTATGTTCATTATTACATCCAACAACAGAACACCTCAATCACTTAGGAGTTATTCTTGTCTACATTTGCTCCGGCGGTGAAACAATGGCGGACAGATGACAGCCCACTCAGGGTGGGTCTAAGGTAGGATGCCAGTCCAGTCTGTGCTGAAACGCTTCTGTCAATCAACTATCGTGGGAGGGGCCTGTCTGTGTGACATCACACAGACAGGCATCTGAGATCGGCTCGATTTGAGAAAGGGGAAAACATTTAACCAGATTTTTTTTTAAAACACTGGGTGGATTTTTATCATTATAGGGTGGTTGTGTACACGCACTGCCAACACACATTTCAGTTCAAACAACTTGTAAAAGTGCATGTAGCATCCTATGACCCCTTTAAAACAAGCTTGTGCAAGTATTATGATTCCTTTTGCCCCAAAACACAAAATTGATTTCCCACAACATGCTGGTCTCAGCTATAAACTAAATAAAAAGGCCATTAAATTACATACAGTAAGACCAGAAATGTGAATCATGAAAGCAAAGGGTCCATTATGATTTCACGTTGGCTTAAAAAAATAAACACTCTTAAAGACTGGATTTGAGCATAGCCTGGAGACGGGAAGAGGCTTGGAATGTGGATTTTTCGCAGCTGGAATGACATCACATCTGTCTATGTGTTCTCTGGCTTTAATCTCTGATTTATTCCCTTCTCTCGCTATCCCTCCCTCCCTTTCTCTCTCCGTCTCTGTCTCCAACCAACCCCCCATTCACTGATGCATCGCACCAGTCCTGTTGAAGACTTCTGGTCCGTGCATGAGAGGAGGGTCTGGCTCAGTGAAACTCCTCAGCTGTCTATTGTCAGAGAAGAAGAACGCCTTTATACTTTCAATATAACCTACAAGGCTGCATTGCCTTGGAAGACAAGTGAAAGAACTGTAACAGTTCACAATGGAAAACATGCTTATAACTGTGCAAAAGCCTGATTTCTACAGTAGGTTTCCACTGTAAGCATTTCAGTCATGATGATTCAAGAGAAATAACTAATTATTTGTCAATGTGTAGTTCTCCAAAAGATACTGATGACCTTACTGTGTGAACTGTAACTCTTACAAACTAGATCACAGTGATATAGTTTTTCTAAAATGTGGTAATATTAATTTGAAATTCCCTTAAGATTGGTTCCAAGTTATGATTGAAGTTGAATAGTTGGTTGATTTTCACCTTGTTTTGTTAGAAATGCATCTTAATGTATTAGACCACCACATTCAAATATTGCACAAATCTAAACTGCCAGGTCTTATACTGATGGAGCTTGGCGGACTAAACCAACAGCAGAAAATCTTCTTAAAGTGTTAGACTGCTCAGCTATTTTTAGCTCTACTATCACACATCACTACAGACTACTATTTCACATTGCTATATTTGTAAGATGCCAGCATGACTGACACACTTATGAGAAATAAGCATGTGTACTTAGCCGAAAAAAAAGAACATGCATGGGACTGCTATAGGGATTTCCATCATAATTTGGCACCGATCCTAATGGGATAAAATAAAATCCTACTTCATAAACTGTATGATGTAAATGTATTTTTTGATCCTAAGAGCCCTTTGTTTTCCAGAAGATTTAGTATTTCTGTATGAATATGTTGTATTAGAATTGTCCCATTAGAACTGGTTCCACATTAAAATACAAAATTCCAACAGAACTCCAATACACATTCCTTTAGGATTTTTTTATCAATCCTACAGGATGCATACAGGAGTGCTCATTTGGAAAGGATCTAATACAAGCATCTGCTGATAAACTGCATTTCCAACTCATTCAGTTTCCCCAGAAATAAATATTTATACAAACAGAATCAAATAAAATCAGTTTATCCAGGCTGCCGTATTAAACCCCAGCCCTTTAGAACCGTTTCCAAATAATTCCTTCAGGATTTCTGACTCTAAGTGCACCTGAGAGAGGGCGATCATGTGATGAGATATACCTTCAGTTGCATAGTTGTGGTCTCGGAGGAAGCTGTTGTTGATCTTGCGGGTGTCTATTTCCTCATCCATTGAGAAAGGCGCTGATTACACTGAGAAACGCAGAGAGAGAAACGCGCAATCTATCCATGTTCCGCGCTCAGCCCAGAGCCCGGCGCGCAGGACACGGACGCACCATCATATTCTCCGTCAATAAATGAACAAAAGTGGGATGAGTGTCGGTTCGCAAGGTGTCACAAGGCGGGCCTGTCTGCAGCAAAACCGAGATTTAATGTAAAGTTGCACGAGCGTCATCCAAAATGACAACAATCCGCGTCTAAATCCATGCTTTGAAATCAGCTGTCATGCACAGTGGCACAAGTTTCAGATGTGACCGGCGGTGCTGCCTGCATGGAGAGCTCGTTTTCCTCTCTGTCGCTCAGTATGAGCGCGCTGGAGTGCTGCCGTGGACACTCAGCATCGCTTGAACTGAAGTGTGAGACTGGCGCTGCAACAGTGACTCCTCCCCCTCTGTCCCCCTGCTTCAGCATCACTCCAGCCTGTGCGCACACGATGATATATGTGTGATGGTGTTTCAGCACTTGTTGAATGATGCCCATCTGCATCACTTGTAGAATAATTATGATGATGATGATGATGAAGCTCATGCTTATAAAAAAGCAGTGTGGCGGTACAGCGACTAGATAAAAATGGTACTTGGGTACGTGGTCGTTTTTCAAACCCCTTTTTGTGATTTTTTCTTTCTTGCGATTTCTGTCCTACAAACAAAACTCCAATTTAATTTGATAGACAATCTCTTATTTATGTGAACACAATACAACTACACAATCAAGACATTTTGAACTGTGGGCTTATAATAAAGAGCTTCTCAGGGATATTTTGTATGTGATATCAGAGCTAGTCCTTAAGTATATTTATATAGCGTTTTTAACACACGTTGTTTCAACGCAGCTTTACAGAAAACCATTAGCCTATGTTAATGTTTATTATATCTTAATATATTCATGTAGTTTAGTGGCATTCAGCAGATTAAAGCTGCATGGCCAATAATACAGTTTACATTTTTTTTGCAGCAATATATGCAAACGGTTGAGATTTGCTATATAGTATATATTGCTTCTTTATAGATATTGTATATATCTTATATATCATATATTTTTTTATGTATGTAGGTAAAGTTGAATACTTATATTCATGTATCCAACATAATATACAGTATCCAGCTGTGCAATACTATAGTTTATATTTTGTGATGATAAAAATAATAAAATAGTTGACATTTGCTATATATAGTATACATATATATTGTTTACGTATGCACTCTAAAAAATGCGGGGTTTGTTTCAACCCAATGTTGGGTCAAATATGGACTAACCAAAATTGTGGGTTAAAAATTTGATGTAAAAATTTAACCCAACAGTTGGGTTAGTACATATTTGACCCAACATTGGGTTTGAAAAACAACCCAGCATTTTTTAGAGTGTGTAGTTCAATTTAAATGTACTACAATATAAACAAGATTTGCTGTATAGTATATATCTCTGTATACAGTATGAACGCGGGTAAAGTTGGATATACTTATATATCCAAATTAACATATAGAGCTGTGCTGTAATGTATTTTACATTTTATAAGTGATAACATGATATAAAGGATCACGCGGACAAGATTTGCTATAAAGTAGCCTGTATTGAATGTAGGTCAAATTGGATGGATTTACTGTATCCAACTTTAAAAATGTATCTGGGCAATAAAGTTCACATTTTGTAACAACTTAAACAATCAAGCAGTTGAGATTTGAAATATAGTATCTGTCACTTTTATGTGAGTGTACTGGATGAAGATGGATGTACTATATTTTCAACTTTAAATATAATATGGTTTACATTTTGCAACAATATAAACAATAAAGCAGTTGAGATTTGCTATATAGTACATATTGCTTTATGTGAGTGTACTGTATGCATGCAGATAAAGTATGTACTTACAGTAGTTGAAGATAGAATTTTTTTATGTGGTGATACTGAGGATTAGTCACATTTAGATTTGGGGGAAGTTGTCACATGTTTTAAAAGTTCTACATTTATATTTTTTGACAAAAATGATGGTTTGAAATGTCTGCACACTTCTGCTTCTGTATGTTACAACTGTGTTTCCTGAATTGTGTTTAACAATTGTTTTATTTTTAAAACTTAGATGATATTGGGGCATGTTGGCACAAAAGTTCAGTGTGTTTAAAACATCATTTTTAATTTCTGGATGAACTATTATGCCATCCTGCACTGTGACATTATTTTTTTCTAATTATTTTTTTTAATTACCTATTGCAATATTCAGTCCTTGGTAATTATATCATTGAAACTTGGAAAAGTATTTACAATTATTTCAATGTATACCATGGTTCTACTATACGTGTCGAAAAACATGGTATTACATGGTACATTTTTATTAATGTAGAGTCTTTCAAAGGCAAGAGAGTATCATTCATTATATATTTGTGTCTCTTTTCATGTGCATGCAGTTTTCCTGCCAATGCACCTCTAAAAACAGCCTGTGATTTCTTTATATTACATTTGCCTCGTTTTTTTTGACAGTGCTAAAACATTTACAGCCTGCACAGGTTATTTGACACATCACTGCCCTTGAACTGCACACAAAATGAGTCAAATGCATTATCTCTATTCCTCCATAATACAGAGCAGTGAAGCATGCACCTCAGGTCTTCTCTTACTGTTAACCACTTCAAAAGCATCATATCCCAATCCTATTGTGTTTCACTATGAGGCGAATGAAATCCTCTCTTCCTTAAATCCCTTTAATTAGAAGATAAAGGGGCACGCCGAACCCCTGAAGTAATCTTGATACTAGTTCTGGTGGAATTACAGAAGATTATTTCTGCTCAGTCAATAGACGTTTAAACTCAGTCATAGTCATATGCTTAGCATAGAAAGCTGATGATAAGAAATGTATTTTAAGGAATATTCCAGGTTAAATAGAACTTAAGCTCTAATTACAGCTTCCGTTTTTGATTACAATAGAAAATAATTTTGACTTTGAATTTTGACAAATAAATGTTGTGCATTTACAGTAACCATGACCAGTGTCCAAAATTAATTTTAGCCCACCAATGACGGGTGAATTGAGAAATTTTTACATGCATTTAGAGAGTGCTCATTCTGAATTTCTAGGGGTGTGGAAAACAAATTGATATTTCAAAATGCTGATAAACTTACAGCAAGAATTTTTATAATGAATATTTTTGTGGAAAATGAGATTCAGAGTAAGTCGGTGAGAACAAAAATTCTAACTCAAAATGAGCAAAGAATATGTCTGAAGTCCAATGCACAAAACTTGAAAAAGTGAGTAAAAGATTGCAATATATATTCATTTTTAATAAATATCAACTAACAGCTTCTTGTGTATCATCACTGTGAAATTATCGCAATTGGGTGTGATATGTGGGGTGGGCAGGGACTTGGTTCTATCTATCAGTTGTTGATTGAAAAGAGGCAGTTCTGAATGTGAGGCTACGTTTACGCGACAACGGTGTAGTCAAAAACGGAAAAGTTTTTCCCTTGCATTTTTTAAAAGTTTCACGTATACACGACAACATTTTCAAAACGATTCGCGTTTACACATATCCGCGAAAACGGCCAAAAACGCTGTATTACATATGCCAGACCAGAAGTTGGCGCTGTCACCTTGTTAGTAAACAGTACCTGTAGGGAAGTGACGATTATAGGTTGTATATGATGCGTTGATATTGTGTGAAGTAAATCCACACTTGTGTGAAGAAGCGTTAGCAAACTATGGCAACCAACAGGACCATATAGTCCGACAGTGTTGTGATGTTTGTTCGCGATTGCTTTTAAAAATCGGACACTGTTTTCAAAGATTCCCGTATTGGGTGTTTACACGGAAACGATAACGGTGCCGTTTTCAAAAACTTGTGCGCTTTCAGTCCCCAAACGCATTGTAGTGTAAAACGAACTTCAACTCATAAAAAGTTTTCCATTGTGGATGAAAACGTTGTCGGGTCAATGCCTGACCTGTAGTTGTTGTAAGGAAAGGGGCGGGTTTAACAGCCCAAATGGTAGTATGGAGTGTGAATTAGATATCATCATGCGGGGTCAAACAAACAGATTATTTAGACATCGACACATCCATTATACAATCCCTAAACCTGCAACATTGTTTGATTAAAGTCAAACAATGGGGGAAGTCGTGGCCTAATGGTTAGAGAGTCGGACCATAACACAAAGGTTGTGGGTTCGAGTCTCATAACCGGCAGGGATTGTAGGTGGGGGAATGAATGTACAGCGCTCTCTCCACCTTCAAAACCACGACTGAGGTAAGACCCTTGAGCAAGGCACCGAACCCAACTGCTCCCCGGGCGCCGCAGCAAAAATGGCTGCCATGCTGGGTGTGTGTCACGGTTTGTGTGTGTTCCTGTGTGTGGTGTGCACTTTGGATGGGTAAAAGAGAGCACGAATTCAGAGTATGGGTCGCCATACTTGGCCACATGTCACTTCACATCACATCACATCACATCACATTAATGCACCTGGGTATATTCTGGTAAAACTGAACGAATATTGAGTTTATGAAAAAGGTTTGTTGAGTTTGAACACCTGTCTGGCAGAGCCTGTTTGGTTTTAAGGCATGAACTGCAGTAACAACCAAGCTCAATCCCAGCGGATATCACTGGTGTTCTGGTAATGGGTGCTATGGAGGTCAGCTCAATAGTGTCAGCAGCAGTCCTCCTTAGAGCATATGGTGAGATAGAAGTGGCAGACAGACACACACCAGTGTGCAAACACACACACACCCAGCACAATACGCATAGTTATTAAGGGTGTCCAAACTCGGTTCTGGAGGGCCGGTGTCCTGCAGAGTTTAGCTCCAACTTGCATCAACACACCTCCTTGGAAGTTTCTAGTATGCCTAGTAAGAACTTAATTAGCTGGTTCAGGTGTGTTTAACTGGGGTTGGAGCTAAACTCTGCAGGACACCGGCCCCTCAGGACCGAGTTTGGGCACCCCTGCTCTATATGGTCTAAGATTGCTATCATGCTCTTTCCAAGTGCATGTTAATGATAGTGAGTACTGTTGTTTTCTTGTTTTGACGTAGTTTTCCCTCATGTCTGATTAGTTCATTCTGTTCACCTGTGTCTAGTTTATTATCTTAATTTGCATGTTTATTTAAGTTCCTGTCTGTTCAGTTAGTGTTTGTCAAATCTCGTCTATGTTTTCACGTGTGCTAAACCTTCCTCTTGTGGATTTACCTTCTGTGTGGAATATTAAAGATAATTTTACCTTCATCTTCGTGAGTGTTTTGAGTGCACCTGAGTGTGACAATATCATTTGATATCAATATTTATAATCTGATCATATTATAATGCATACTATTAATGTGGAAGGAAATTGCATTCCATTTGTTTGCTAGTCTTCAAGAATGAAGTTTACAAGTAAACTCTACAGTAAGCTATTTTTAGGGCCCAAATTCTGTTTAATTTTTTCTAGATTCTGTTTTATAACAATACAAATTTATCTTCAAAGATTTTCTAAGATGTTAAGTTGATATGTAAATGAGGCATTATCTAATTAAATTCTTTGCATACATTCCCAGAACAAAAATCTGAACCCTGGATAAAGCCAGGTTCAAAATTCTTGTTTCATTTTGTTTACATATTAGAGTTTAAGGTTTTTGCAAAGGGAATTTTGGGGATCTGTTTTTATCACCCTATAAATCAGGCTAATAATACAAAGCCCTCTGTAATAAAACTGTAATAAAACTGTTTGTATATAAGTGCAACTGAAGTGGAAATTTCTGGCTCAGTGCATAGAAAAAAATATTTTGAGAAATTGGCCTTTAAAAATATGTGTTGTAATTGTGTTTTAGATGTTTTTTGTTTCCACTAGTTTGAACGAACATGTTATGAAAAAGCATGAAAAAACAATGGTTTGTCTGTAGTGTCGTATTTTGGTTTTATTTAAAAAAAAGACCTGCATTTCAGTGTGTATCTGATCATATTTTTTCTCAAATGAAACCCTGGAACATTACAGTTGCATTGCTGTCTATGCAGGGTCTGAGAGCTCTCACATTTCATCAAAAATATCTTAATTTGTGTTCAGAAGATGAACGAAGGTCTTACGGGTTTGGAATGACATGAGGGTGAGTACTTAATGACAGAATTTTCATTTTGGGGTGCACTAACCCTTTAAATGCAAAAGAGTTTCACCATTTATGCAATTTTGAAGAAGAAAGATTTAACAGACAGACACACACGCATTTTATGCTTAGCTGATAAGTGAGGTACTGATGCCAGACATCCTCCCCCCACCACTGCAGACACAGATTCATGATAAAGCTGGCAGACTGCTGCTGGTTTAGTGTGTGTCCTGAATGGAGGAGTGTTAATTAAAGCAGGAACACTATTGATCTGACCCTCCTCCAAACTCCCCCCACCCGCGCCTCCTGCCCCATCATAATGTGAGTGCGTTTGTAAGGTGGAAAATGAGAAATGACTGGCAAATAAAATTTGACAGTGTTAAGTAGGGCCTGGTGGTACAATATTATCTCGATATCTGGGTCACCATTTGATAATGATATGATGCTTTATGCAGTGCACAGTAATTAATACTCATAGCTTGTTTTTTTCTGTAAGACAGTGGACAATGTGGAAGTACACTGATGGCATATTTGCATCTTATAGTAAACTGAATCGTGTCAGAAGCTATTCAGAAAGTCACAGCTTTAAAAATACAGGACGCCTTGGATGCAGAGACAGGACATGGGGATAATTAATGAATACTGCTAAATCGGTGAGAGACTAAAATAGAGACTGACGATGAGAAAAGCTATAAAGGAGCAAGAAGTTCGAAGAAAGAGAGGAATTAGAAATGTATGTACAAATGATTAGGTGTATATGAATGAAAGCGCAAAGCCTAAATACAGCTTAAAATGGCTTTTAAAGATGCTCTAATTTTATGCCAATTAAACAAAGTTATGCTCAAAGAAATATTAAAATGTTCACTCAAATTAAGGCCGAATCCCATTTCTACCCCTTAGCCCTTTCCCTTTCCGATTCTCGATTCTCTTTTGGTTGGAGGGGTAGGGGTAGGGGAAGGGCCAGACAGCCCTTCAAACCAAGATTTTTCGGGACCACACTTCAAACGAAGGGGTATGAATTAGGGCTGCACGATTATGACAAAAATCATAATTGTCAATTATTCCCTTGAAATTGTAATTGCGATTATTAATTATGATTATCACAATTGAAATTGAATGATGTTTATACCATTGTTTGATGCAACTCATGCCGTATTTTTATATGAAAATAAACTAGCTGAAAACACTCTAACTGAAAAACCTTTAGTGCTTTTCTATAGTATTAAGCCTCGAATGTCAACAATACATCGTATTGGTTTCCTCTTTAAATTATAAAAAAAAGTAAAACTATGAATGGTATTGTAATGTTATACTAAAACGAAAACAATGGAAAAACCCTTAAGATAAAATGTAGAAAGAAAAACAGCATCTTAAGCACACAGAATAACATAAGTGGACTTTGAACGATTAATTGCCGCTTTGAACGATTATGTAATTGTGGCATCCATATTTGTAATTGCGATTAGAAATTCGATTAATTGTGCAGCCCTGGTATGAATTATCTCAGCGTAAACCGGCTACAGCGGCAACATGGCTGCCCGAGCGAACAAAAATAACCATAAATGTGAGCATTTTTGGCATTAATAAAGATTTTAATGAAAAGTAATCATTTTTTTTATGTTCCATTCAATTGTGAGTTCATATTTACAGTCATGTTATTCAAAGAAATGTTTGCTAAAAATCGCTAAAGTTTGCTAATGTCATATCATTACAGACTGCACAATAGTGCCACAACTTATTTTCATGTCTGAGCAGGACGATAACCACCATAGACATTGAGGGGGGCTAGTCCCCCAATAATTAGAAATCGCTAAACCTTTTTCTCAAATATTGCCAATTCGAGAGAGAGAGAGAGAGAGAGACAGAGATGAGATGAAAATTGCGGCGGTTGTGCGCTCATTACAACGAGTGAGTTTACTTCAAAACAGTGATTTTATCCGCCCCTTGCTGGAAAATATGATGTAGCGATTCATTATTTAAACTGTTATTAATAAAAGTTGTGGGGCAGTGTTGACAAGTTTCTTTTCTCCTGGATGTGTGAGCTACGCAATCTCCGATATGTGTGTGTGTGTGTGTGTATGTGTCAGTAAGCAGCACATTAATATAGAACGGTAATTAAAGGCTCTAATGCACACCAGCACACCAGTGTGTGTACTGTAGGAGTTAGACGACGTATGATGATGTGTGACGGCATAGTAGTGGTGTCCCAATTCTTAGGGGAATATTTTCACCCCTACCCCTTGACACTCTGTTTCAAGGGACAAGGGGAAGTGGTACACTCTTAAAAATAAAGGTGCTTCAAAAGGTTCTTCAAGCGATGCCATAGAAGAACCATTTTTGGTTCCACAAAGAACCATTCAGTCAAAGGTTCTTTAAAGAACAATCTCTTTCTTACCTTTTTGTAATCTGAAGAACCTTCTTTCGCCACAAAGAACCTTTTGTGAAACAGAAAGGTTCTTCAGATGTTAAAGGTTCTTTATGGAACCATTTAGACAAAAAGGTTCTTCTATGGCATCGTGAAGCACCTTTATTTTTAGGCGGAAGGGTAGGGGTAGTGGTATAAATTGGGATTGGGCCTAATAAGTCTCACAGAAAAGGCTGTTTTATTCCACATGGAGCGTGTCGCCCCTCATGGGGGCCACCATGTTGAGATTCATGGACCATCAGGTATGCCAATACCTTTTACTACCAAATTCCTAACAACAAACAAAAAAAAAAAACCATTAGATGCTTAAATGATATAGCATTTTCACCCAGTGCTATATAATGTAATCATATATTCACCCAAAAGTAAAACTTTTGCCATTCCTCAGAATCAGACATTAAGTGTTTTTGTTTTTTTGTCCATGCATTGGAAGTCAATGAGGTCCAATGTTGTTTAGCTCCAAATGATCTTCAAAATATCTTCTTTTTAGTTCTGCAGAAGAAATAAATGCATACAGGTTTGAAACCACATGAGGAGGAGTAAATGATGACAGAATTCTCAGTTTTGGGTGCATTATCCCTTTAAGATGTATTCTAAATGTAAGCAAAAATACATCAAAAACACAAACTCCACATCATCACAAAAACCACAAAACAGTATATATATTTTAGACAAACATACTACTTCAACGCCATTAGGGGCAGTAAAGATACAATTATATATATATATATATATATACTATATATACAGGGGGCAAAAAAGTATGTAGTCAGCCACCAATTGTGCAAGTTCTCCCACTTAAAAAAAGATGAGAGAGGCCTGTAATTTTCATCATAGGTATCTCAACTATGAGAGACAAAATGAGAACAAAAAAATCCAGAAAATCACATTGTAAGACTTTTAAAGAATTTATTTGCAAATTATGGTGGAAAATAATATTTGGTCAATAACAAAATTTCATCTCAATAATTTGTTATGTAGCTAATCAACTCCATGGGGAATTCGAATAAGTAACAAATCGTATATTAAAAACTATTCATATTTTAGATCCATTGTAGATATTTAGCTGACCACTCAGGGCCAACCGTCTTGTCAATTCTAAGAACGTTATTTTTCCTGGTTAAGGGAAATAACTTTCTACTGTACAATTCTATAAGTTTGTAAAGTAAATCTGCATGATTATTGACTCCGATTATGAGTAAACAATGAACACGTCAAATGTGATACAAGTAAGGTTTTATTAACAACATAAAAACTTAAACTAGTCTAACATACAACATAAACACACAAACTGGTCTAACACACACACACACACAATTTGTATACAGTTGGTATAGGAAAGGGTTAAAACTAAAGCAGTAAAGAGGAGAGAGATAAGGAATGAAGTTATGGAATTATTTGCATATTCAGCAGATTTACAGCCCGAAGGAAACATCAGATTCTTAGTTCAAACAAACCTTTTAAAAAGGTGTAACTGATACTTAATGCATCAATTACATCGACTAAGTTTGATACTTGCGTATATCTGAAAAAGATTCCTGATGCAATCTAAAGGCCCAAGATCTTGCTGAAGTTGGATGATGAGAAAGAACCAGTTTGCGTCAAAGTAACTTGATGAATGGAAAGGACAAGGCCGGAGCCTGGCACGAGCTTTGGAATCCTGGAGCGTTTCTCACATCTTCACCTTAGCATCTCACTGAACCACCGACAAGGCGGGTCACATGGAGTAACGGAGGGTGGCCACTTATTATAAGGCGGACACAGACAGAGATTTGCAAGCGCCCATTTCTCAAGATGGGTCGCTCAATAGGGAATGGACTGAATTAGCCACGCGGAGGAGGTTGGAAATTATGGGGATTTTTAGACTACTTTGTTGTAAGCATGGTATTGATATGTAATGTCGGCTGGATGTGTTGAGGGCACAAATTAGTACCGTACTTAGAACATCCATATGTTTGCAATAGTATCAGCAATAATATACACACTTGTTGGATATGAGAAGGCGAATCATAGCTCCTAGAATGAAATAGTTATTATATGAATGAAGTGGTTTATCGGAGCATGAATTAAAAAATAGTCTATAATACAAACAGAGATACAACCACACAGCAATAAATATCAACAAGGCCGGGGAAGAAGTAATCCAATGGGGGAGGTTACATTCAGAAGAAGGTTTCGTATGATGAAGTTTTATAGGTTAGGAACAATGTCCATTTCTCCTGTGCTAGGTGTTGTCCCTTGTTTCTGGAGAATGAGTAAAAAGTAGTCCGATGAACTCGCATCCACAAGGTTGTAAATGTATGCGCCTTTTGCCCAGTATCGGGTGCTGACCAGAAGCACTGACATGACGGATGACCCCCCAACAGAAAGAACGGAACAGAAACACGGGGGGGATGGGGTAGGCTGGCGTACGGGGCGAGTGGATTGAACGAACCCGTATAGGTGGTTGAAAATCTGGAAGGCTACAAAAATATACTGCTGCGTGTAGGTGGAGGGTCCAGACGCTACAAATTCCCCCATTTCGAACGTTGTTGTCCATAGAATAGAAAACCACGAGCGATGTCAAGGTGCAGAAAAATCGAACACACACCTGCCACTCACGACTTGGAGACAGTGGTGGCTCTCTGGCTGTTTGTGCCGGATGGACCGTGTGCTCTCAGGTGGGGTGCTTGTGGCTGAAAGGGGGCTTAGCGATGGTGTGGGTCGCGAGCTTATGGGTAGGATGTTTGTGATGTTGTTAGCACAGTGAGGCGATGGTGGGTACCCATGAGTGGGAACAGCGGGTTAGACTCCACTGGTGAGAGTTGAGGTGGTTCCAGGGATCGGCCACAAAGGGAAATAGTTATGGAGATTCTAGTACATGTTAGGAATTTTCTGACTGACCGTAGTGATGATGGCAGGAAAAGCGGAAGGGGGTGTGTGAGCTCTCTGCCTTGCTCAAGCAGTCACTAGAAAGAAGTCAGATGTTTGCGCAACAGGGTGTCACTTGGCGCTTCTGTGGTTAACAGGGGCAAGACGACTTGAGTTGCGCCTGAGTTGTGTGGTAGAGCATTTCGCAAGAGTTGGGAATGTGGGCCCGTGTGCCACTCAATTTCCAATGGTTGTATGGACTGCTTCTGGGCAGCCTGTGAGGGTGTCGGAACCGGGTTAAGGGATGCTCCTCCCTTGGAGGGGGCTGATGCTGTGTTGCAGCAGGCAAGGAATCAGAGGTTTGTCCTTCTCAATACTCATTAGTTGAGTTTTGTTCAAGGAGCTCATTTGCGAGTGTCAGCAGCTCCTGTAAACCAGAAGTAGGCGTGTCCAGCTGTCCTTGTGTAGCCACCGTTGTGTGGAGGAGGATGTTGTGGTGGACTGTTGTTGGACATACCGTGGTGTTTGCAGGATGAGGATGACTTTTCCCAGTGGTTGGTCTGGAACCTGGGTCTGTTGGCATGGTGATGGCTCTGTCCTCTTCTGACTAGGGGCTTTCTGTAGAAGGGTTTTGCAATGTGGCAATGCTGGGTGCCTTCTGGTGCCAGCTTTGGATTCTGAGTTGTGAAGTTCAGAATAAGTGGGGTTTGACAAACACCTTTAGTGGAGGCCTTGTGCTTGTTAAGGCCTTCTGTGTCAGGTTACGCAGATGTTGATTAGGCATTGTGCGGCAGGCACTAATGCCTAGATGACTTCTTGCAGCTGATGTCCTCCGCCATCCCAGGGTAATTGTGAGCTTGGAGTAAGTTTGTCAAAGTCTGTGGTAGTAAGCATGGGGAGTTTCACGCCGGCCCTGCTTGGTGTCTGGGGCAGCGATCAGTCCGTGTTCAGACTCTGGGTCTGAGAGTATTTAGGATGCCAGATGTGTTGTCTCTGGCCAGCACGTTGGGGTCTGTGGGGTCACACGGTGTGTGTGTCTGCAGGGATCCTCTGGAAAGGTCCCTGCCCCAACCCCTTGTGGCTGCTGGTTGGTGACGAGTGAACAGTGGCTCTCGCCCCCCCCCCGCAGGTTCAAACTCTTGGCTGAGGGGGTGGGCATGCTGGCCAGGGGAAGTTCTGTTTCGAGTTTTCCCTATCTGTTCGCCTTGTGGTCTGCAAGCATATTTCAGTTCATTTGTGACACTGAATTCACCTCGTTGCGTTGCTTCGGTTCGCCTGAAAATTTTTTTTTTTGTTGCAGCTGCAGAGGATTTCAGGGAGCTGACTTGTGAAGTGTAAAGCAGAAGGCTTTGGCTCCCTCCCCCCTTCGTAGCTGTGCACAGGCTTGGAGGGCTTGCACTGCTGGAGAAAGCACGATGTTCAGCCGGCTGTCTTTTGCTTAAGTCTATGCGCAGTCGGGAGGACTGTTTAAATTCTTTCTGAACCATGTTAAGCTCCTTTCTATTTGCTGAGTCAGGGTTTGGACCTCAGCTTTGGCTGTATGCAGCTGGCCTTGTAAGGTCTTAGATGTGGTGTCTCTCTCATTTAATTCCACATATGTTTTTTTTAAGAGTGACTTTGTGTGAAACAGTGCTCTTTTCAAGTCCTGTGTGATGGCTTTTTCCAGCGGCGTTTGGTGTCCAGCAGCTGTTACAGCCTCCTGAAGACTGGTGATTTCCTACTGTCGCACCATTCTGTGAGGGTCTTTGCATCCGTTATGTGCTTTCTCTCGTTGAGCAGGTGTAAGTTCTCTGCAGAATTCTGTGACTTGAAGTTTCAGCTCATATACCTCCTGTCTAAGGCCCTTGAGGGTGTAGGCCGAGGAGAGGATGATGCTAGTCAAGTGTTCGCTTATGTCGCAGTCTCGATGTTCCTTTCTTTGCCATGGCAGGTCGTTGGCTGCTTTGGGCTGAAATATGTCCATCACAGTGCTCTGCTGGGTTTCCAAATGGTCCTGATGAGCTGGCAGGGCTGGATGTCTGTGAAATGTCTGCGACATACTGGCACACTTGTGGGAACACCAGAGAGCGAGAGACACAAGGCAAATGCAGGTACATACAGAGGTGTTAAACTATCTCTAAGAGGAACGGCTGTGTAGGCCGTGTAAGGTAAGACTAGCTGGTGGGAGGCAGCTAGTGCGGTAGGGTGCTATGATTTTGTGTTCGAGAACACAAAGGAAGAGTTTGAGTAACATTGTTGAGGGGCCGTAAGCAGGGGTCAGATGATGACCGGGCTATACTACTGATGGATCACGGGTTTGGTCACTATGACGAAACTGAAATAACATAAGATGAACTCAAAAAAAAAAAAGGGAACATTTTTAACTATTTTAGTTTTGTTTNAAAGTTACTAACTTATGAAACAGACACATAAGGTTGATGATTGGGTCTGCTTGCAAGCAATGTTTAAAAACGACTCCACCATTCTAAATTACTGCTCGTACTGCATAAAATAGGAAACTATTATTTTCGGGTTAGCTTGTCCCAAGTTTCTGGGGGGTTCGCATCATTCCGCTGCTGCAGGATGCTTGGAGGGACCTCGCCCTCCTCTCGGTGGTCTGGTAGGTATTCTGGTCTAGCTGCTGATCGTGTTAAGCAGAACAGTGCTGGCTCCCCCTTTACGGAGCTTACGTGTGCACCTGAGGGAGTTTTCGCACTGCTGGGGAGGATGCAGTGGGTGGGTGTTTCTCCCCTGTGTTTCCTTTTGCAGGCCTATAAGAGGTACTTCTTCTCTTTGCACTCCTGGCAAGTTGTCTGAGTGTTGTTCAAGGCCAGCCCCCTCTAATGGATCACCGAGTCCCTCAATTCACTGGCCGCTTTGTCTAAGAAGCTCTGGCCAAGGGGTCTTGCTGCTTTTACTATTATTGTGCTGGTGTGGTGGGTTTACCTTTCCCCCGGGTCTCTTCTCTGTCTACCCTTTTTCTCCCCCTAGTGCCTCTTGACGGCTTGTTCCTCCGCAGCGTGTCCGAGCCTTTTACATCTAGGATATTCGCGTTCCTGTAACTTCCATTTTGCTGGGTGTCCTTTGTGCTACCGCCACTGTGATCTGGTCTTGAGATCATTTTACCCCCTGTTTTCAAGACCCTGAGTTGTGTGGCCAGAAAGATCATGACCGTGCCGATCCTTTGTCGCCAACAACTCGCCGAGCGCGAATTCGATTCGTGAGCGACTCACCCTCTCCGTCCTTCCGCGGTTTGCCCATCCGCTTTCGGCTCAGTAGTTGGTGTGGAGCTGAGCTGGTACATATGGGGTGCATCCTCACGACCCTGGTTCCCCCCATGCTCTTGGTCTGCAATCTGGGCAGTTAGATTGAGCATCTGCAACATTTTGGCAAACTTGTTTTGAGAGTAAGGGCTAGAGACTACTACCAGATCAAAACAGAGTGTGAATGCTAAAATAGTTTTGGGTCCGCATATGTTTTGCTGAAAAGGGCGTAAACAGGATTTTGATTGATGATTTATGACTCCTGTCAAATTATTGTCAATTATACACTCATAATTTTGGCTACGGTTCCCCAAACAATCTTAATCTCTGAGGTATGAAGGAGAAAAAGGAAAAGCAGAAGGTCCACACACCATAGAGACACATTTCATTTCTATTCACTATGCGATTTATGCTGATATTTTGAAACTAACAAATCAAAAATAGACGCCTATGTCTCAGCTAGCGTTTTCCTTGTTGCGGTTCAGATTTCCTTCCATCAAGGGGGCATAACATGTAAATGGATTTAAAATTAGTTGACTGCTATTAACAAAACAAGGTAATCTTTCTGGTATTAGGAACAAATAGCAGCATTATTGATTAGTGTGTTACTAAAAGCATCCAATACCTCAATGAGTCTTTCCTCGATAGACAGTTAATATTTAATTAAATTTAGATTTAATTAACTAGTATCTGAGCAATAGCATTCAGGAAGGATATATCTAGATAGTTAAATTCGCTGAGACTAATTGAAGATTTAGAAAAAGAAGAAAAAGAAGGAAGAGGAATGGAAAAATCAGAAACCAGGGATTAAGTTAAATTCAAATTACCTCACACTGCACACACACATGCTGTATTTAAGAGCTTAAATTAAAGAGTGTTAACCCCTAATTGATAAAGCTATTTGGTAGCTTAGCCTAAAATGAACTATGCTAAGTCGTGTTAGCTTAGCTGCTTCAAATGGTTTTTTTACAAACATGGCGTGTTGTGCTATGTAACGTTAGCACTTCCTGTGACAAGTTGTTTTCACGGTAACCAATGCATGCCAGTGTAATTAACGCAGTTTAATGTCTGTCTATGTTAAACAGTCTTAGTTTTAGAACGTGGTGCTTTCAGCCTTCAATACTTGTTGCATTACCTAAGCATTTCGTTGAGTGCTTCTCTAATGTAACAATAAACTACTTCCAGCTGGTGGCTTCTGGCACTTGTTTAAAGAATTACAAAGAACGTGTGAGGGTTGACTTGGTAGGAAGTTAAACGCGTGAACATATATTAGTGGGTAGGGTTTTTGCCTCACATATGAGATACTAAAGAAGTCAGGTATTACCCCTTTAATTGGTCACTCCGCGATGAGTGTGCACAGTAATGACCACCAGTTGCTCGTCTTATAATTATCCAGTCAAAGTGTAATGACATTGCTTCCATCTACTTATAAACTCAAGGCCCTTGTATGCATGTTAGAAAGGTTGTGGTCCGCTCCATCTTCCTTGACTATAATCGTACTGATTATTTCGTTCTCCCTTCACAGACCCCATGTGACTATACGCATGTTGTGATCTTATCTTCACTACAGTCTTTACCATCTAGTTCGGCTGACATGTTTGGGACATGCCCCCTAGATTTTCGAGAGTTCATACCTTGACGCGTTGTCTAAGTTACAGATTTTATGCTTTTACTGAATTAGGGTTTCTGGCGTTGCCTAAAATCAATAACCTTCAACCGTGCCCAATGAAGTTCAAGTGATATACCGCCAAGACTCCGCTCAATCAATATGCTCAGTACCAAGTCAAACCCCCACACTTTAGCTGCACTCAACAAGCCACGCCTATATGTACAAACCGGCTGTGGCATCCTGACGATGTCACGTCTAGCTTTCTAATCCCTGGTCTCTATCATCTTTCCACACGTGTACTTTCAAGTATCCCTGCCTGTGTGTACAGCTCTATACTTTCGTTTGACTCATCCGCCGACCTCTCTCAGACCACAAAACCAGAAGGCACACCGCGGGGGCTGGTAGCTAATCAATCTCATCTCAGGGCGAATATGAGTCAATTCATAAATCATTCCACTCCCGCGTTAGAGCGGACTGCCTATTCATATTGGGAGGATCCCTGTATGATCTTTAGGCTGACCACCTTTGGTCACGTCTCCCCGTCTGGAATGGCAAGAACGTTAATGTGCCTGGTTAAAGACAATAACTTTCTTACTGTATCAAGTCTAGTAATTTGGGAAAGAATCTGCCTGGTATTGACCTCCGGTTAAGGAGTAAACAATGAACACGTCTAAGTGTGATACACGTATTTATAACTACATAAACACTTAACGGTCGACATACTACATACACATTAGCCTGTCGAACAGACACACATCACAACACACCCACACTACATACGTTGTACTAGAAGGGTAAAGGTTTAGCACGAAAGAAAGGGCATAAGAATGACAATTTATTGGAACCCATTGTTGCAATTCATCAGACTCTAAACAACCTGAGGGAAGACGTCAATATTCTTAGTTCAAACAACCTGTGTAAAACGGTTGTAACCTGATACTTAATTTCTTCATTACATCGAACTAGTTTGAGCTTGCGTATGTCGGAAAAGATTCCTGATGTTCAATCATTCACAGGTGCCCCCTAGTCCTGTGTACTGATTATGTTTGTGGTTGATGAGATAGAGCTAGTTTGAGTCAGAATCACTTTATGAATGAAAAGGACTAGGCCGGAGCTTGGCACGAGCTTTGGTATCCTGGAGCGGTTCTCACATCTTCATCTTAGCAGCTCACTGAACCACCGACAGGGGCGGGACACATGGAGTGTGGCCTGTGTCCTAAAGTGGCGCCTCCCCGGTGACACAGATTCACGCCTCTCAAGATGGGTTCGTCCAATGAGGACGGCTGAAATCCCAAGCGGGAGGTTGGAAATATTGGGGATTTTTATGACTCTTTGTCTGCAAGCATGGTATTTTGCATATGTAACTCGCTTGGGTGTGAATGCACAAATTAATAAAGATTCTTAGAACACTAATATGTTGCATAGGTACCAACATATAATATACACTCTTGTTTCGATCATAAGAAGGCGAATTCATAGATAATAAACATGGTATATGTAAGGTTATATGAATGAGCGGTTTATTGTAAGCATGGATAAAAATAGTCTATAATACAACAGATTAATCCAAAACAGCAATAATAAAAAAAATTAACCACAATGGCCTGAAGAAAATGGGTGTTCATTCAACGAAGGTTTTCCTATGAATTAATTAGTAAAAAAAGTCAATTTCTACTGTGCATTGTGCCTCTTGTTCTGGAAAATGCAGTGAGAGTCTCTGCTCGCATTCCCACAAGTTGTAACATGTATCAGGGTTACCATTGAACCAGGGGCCTGTTCGGCTTCCTGTGGTGTTACAGAGTATTTGTTAAATCTTGCTAACAAAATATATATTGTGTGTTGTAGTGGTCCAGACGCTACAGTTATATCCCCTCTTGGTTGGCAATGACGAGTTCAAACGTTTTCTTCGTGTAGTTGTTCACAAGTGTTTTTCACCACGGTTGCTGGTATTTGTGGCCCATGTCCTCCATGCAGATCTTCCTCTCAGAGCATTAAGTTTTGGGGCTGTGTCGCTGGGCACAATTCACAGCGATTTCAACTCCCTCTCCAAAATTTTCTCTGGGGTTGAGATCTGGAACTGGCTGGCACTCCAGGTGACCTTGCTATATGTCTTCTTATGAAGCCCACCCATTTCGTTGCCGGGCTTTTCCTCAATCTACCTCCTAACGCCCGGTGTGTCTGGGGATCATGTCAGGCGGAAAGACCACCTATTACGGGTATCGTCAACTGCCCTTATGCTGATCTCGCACGAATGGGCTTTCGATGCACTCGCAAATCGGCACGATAATACAAAGGGCCCGCATTCATATCTTGCGTTACACGGAGCATCGTCCTGGTCCCTGCAATTGCAGAAAAACAGTCCCAATGCATGATGTTTCCACCCCCATGCTTCTCAGTAGTTATGGTGTTCTTTGGATGCAACTCAGCTTTCTTTCTCCTCCAAACACGACAAGTGGAGTTTTTACCAAAAAGGTCGATGTTGGTTGGTCCAAGCGGACGATCTATGAATTCGCCGCGCCCAGCCTCGTTCGGATCAGCCCAACAATTGCCATCTCCGCAAACGTCAACGGGACCTGGACATGTACTTCGGCTTAGCCGGTGGACTACGTCCTTCCTGCATGATTGAGTCCCTGGCGGCACGCGTGTGTTCACTTGGGCTGTGCGGACTGCCCGCTAGCCCTTTGTTCACCTTTGGTGTCCCAGCTCCGCGCAGTCATTTTCACGTTGGGGGGGTCTCCCTAGGCTCCCCTGCTCCGTGTGTGTGCTTACCTGCGCGGAATTTTTTGCTCACCAAGTTCTTGTGATCATATTTTGTGACCCCACGGCGGTGCATAATCATTCGCATGTCGGAGCCCCTACATCGAGGGCGATTATCGTAGATCCCTTGTATGTCTTCCATTTTTTATAATAATCTGCTCCCCAGTTGATTTCTTCACACAAGCTGTTACCTTGGCAGCTTCTTCCTTCGGTCCTTCTCGAGCGCTGGTGTTGCAGGTCTACAAGTAGTGTTTCTGGTGTCCTTCTGCACAGCCTCTTTGGACGTCTTGGCCTGGTGGAGTTTGGCATTGTGACTGGTTTGATGTTGTGGACCAGGTGTCTTTTATAACTGATAACGAGGTTCAGAACAGCATGCCATTAACTCACATGGTATCGCGTGGAGGACAGAGAGCCCCTGCTTAGCAGAGAGCAGCGTTACAGGGTGCGGGGGTGTGACGAGCCAGACATGGGCTGCTTGTCTTGGTGGTGGTATGTGACCGAAATAGCTTATTTTACCCAGGATATTTACCATTATTCTTTAAAACTCTGCAATGTGATTTCTGGATTTTTTTTCCCTCATTTGTCTCTCAGAGTTTTGGAGGTATATTACCTATGTAGTGAATTCCAGTCCTCTCTCAGCTTGTTTAAGTGGAGAACTTGCCAATTGTGCTGACTAATCCTTTTTTGCCCACTGTAAAGATATTCACTATCATATATAGATATATATACTATATATCTATACCGTAGCCATTGCCGATTCCATAAGATAGAAAAAATACTATGGAGTCAATGACTACCGTCAACTGTTCAGTTACCCACATTTTTTAAACTATCTTCTTACTTTTTTGGGTGAACTATCTTTTTTATTTTGTCTCTGCTCTAAATTTGATATTTCTTTTAAAACTGCAATGCCCTCAACAAATTTCTTTCTCATGCCAAACTAATGCAAATAGTAAGCATTAGAAACTGTGATTGTGCACAGCAAAATCAACTGCAGTTGAGTCAGCAGCATCAGAAAAAAGTTTCATTAAGGTCACATTTGAACATTTTGAGAATGAAGGACAAACACAAAGGATGACCTGCCCCTATCCAGCCTACATAGATAACCCCTCAACCATATGCTCCAGATACACCCGCTGTCAATATGTTCTGTTCCACCACAGACATCACTGACACACACATTGATTGGGCAGATTTTTCATGTAGACTGTGACAAATCAATAGTCACACTTGCTGAGTTTGCAAGCAACTATCCGTCAATACCACTAACCTGCTTCTTCCAATTTAAACAACCAAAAACAGCATAAATAAGACAAAAGTTTTATTTATGAGCAGACATGTTTTCTATTTGTACACAAAGAACAGATAGCTTGTTCTGGTTTGCCAGAAGGTTGCTAATTCAGAACCATGGATAGTGCAATGTTGGGTCACAACCCTGTTCCCTCCAAGCCTGCCGCACGAGTTCTGAAAAGTGAAGCCAAAGTGTTTTGATCGTCCCCAGGTGACTGGATGCAGTATAGGTCATAAACCCTACCCTCTCCATGTAATGTAATGGGACCTGAGACAAACTAAACAATCCAAATTTTTCTGTCATTTTAGGTAGTTCTTAGCCATGCTGAATGTATCGTTTAACTTGTTTCTTTTTTCTAATAAGTTTGCTTTAAATTCGTTTTTTGATGCTATAAAAACGGGGTGTGGTGTCATGAGTGTGATCTTGCGATTGGGTCTGGGGGAGTTTGGGCAGGACTTTGATACCACGGCTCCACCTCAAGATCACTCCTTTTTTTCTATGTTCACTAAATTCAACCAAATGTTCTGGCACCAAAATTCAGTCTGGTTTTTGTATGTGATTTGTCGGTTCAAAACCATGCATAAAATCTTGGACAGAGAGGACAAGATTTACACTTCTCTGACAGTTATTTGTTGTTTCCAGAAAGCAGCAATACCCATTTAAGGGGGGGGCCATGTTCACAACAAAGATGATACCTATAATGATCCTAAACTATGTGATTGAAAGTTCCCAACCACAACTAAACATAACTTCACAAGGTAACAATATTGTAACCATTAGTTATGGACCCAGTTCTCACTGTTGCTATACATTGCTTATTAGTCATGCATATTATCCCATATTGGCTATTTATGAGATACTTAGTAAAGCCCATACTTACTATGCTTTATTGTGCATGACTGTATTTTAGATCCCTTAATCCAACCCCATACCTAAATATTACTAACTAAACTTACTACCTGTTATAGTTTAGCTACTTATGAGAAATGGTCCTCAAAATTAAAGTGAGACCCAATATCGTTGGATAACCTGTTCTCAGGACAATAGTTTTTTTCCCAGTTAATAAATGATAAAAACATTGACAGCCAATCCAAATCCACCTGACTTTACCAGATGCTTTAAAGATTTAAACAGCAGATTCAACGTGCGCATTCTTATAATAAACAAAACAATGTTATCGTGCATTGATGTGGTCATATGTCATTTCGTTACTAGTTATAATTCCTTTGTTGTAACAGGCATTTACTCTAAAAAGATAGGAATTCAAACAGTGTTTACATGTTTTCAAACAGCCATTCAGTTTTTTTATTCACTTTGGTGTTTATCAAATAACACCAAATACAAGAGTACAGAGAAGTCGGCTCCGGATTCTTTAGCAAAATACTTTGCTCATTAGTGCCACCAAGCAACTGCACTGACTTCGGGAACTTGAAGTGCAAATCTTATCAGTTGGACAATTTTCTTTTCAATGCGATGGAAAAAAAGACTCGAACACCATGAAGTACTCCGCAAAAAAAAAAAAAAGTGGCATTGACAGCATGCATGTGAAACCGCTTTAAAGGGGTAGTATGCCCAAAAATGCAAATTCATAATTTACTCACCCTCTGCTTGTTCCAAACCTGTAAGAGTTTCTTTCTTCTGGTGAACACAAAAGAAACCCTGGGAACTGAAACTTTGACACATGGCTAGTGCCGGTCTCTACCAGTTGAGCAACAGGAACAGGTTTTTTGAATGAAATTGAATCAGATGGTTTTTCTGCCAACCAGCAAAGCCATATGGCCTACTCTCCACTGAGCCATTGCTCCTAAATGCTGACCTGTTGTCCATAACATCAGTCACGCTTTGCATAGGGAAGGCTTTTCTGTGAATCAGGCAGACGGCTCGTAGCGGGGAAACTCCGCACCCCTGCTGGTCCCACTGTGTCTGTGCCAGTGTAACCATGACAATGAGGACACATATGGAATGCCAAACCTGACAAAATTAGAAATAAATAAATACATATGACTATACCTATCATAAATGTAAAAAATCTCAACTAAATATATAAAGCAATATACAAAGAAAACAATATATAATATATTATATATTAGTATTATATATATAGTATATAAATAATTTTAATAACTTTTATTTTCTTATGTATATTTTTTATTTGTTCCACATCTATTATCTTTTTCTTTTATTTTATTTATACTTTTATTTATGGCGCAGCATTATTATTTATTTTCATATTTATTTATTTCCACCTTTCTTTATTTCTTATATTTCTTGCGTCCCTAGTGTAATAATGAGGGCTTAGTGTTACCGGTCAGGAATGCGAGTCGAGTCAGAGGATCATGTGATCTCTGAAGGACGAAGAATGATTCTGAAATTCAGCTTTGCATCACAGAATAAATTACATTTTAATGAAACTAAATATCTTTTAATGAATAATATATCACAACATTACTGTTTTTTGCAGTATTTATATTTGATTAAATCAATGCCGTATTTGTTTATAATATAATCTAAACAATCTTACTGTGACCACAACCTCTTGAATGGTAGTGTTTATATTTTGAGTTTTATATATATAATATATATATATATATATATATATATATAGATACCTGTTATATTAGGGCTGTGCGATATGAAGAAAAATGCATATGCCGCTAACTCATTAAATAATGCGATATTCGCTACGATAATGCTTAAAGTGCCACATGCTCAAATTAAACAGTTTTACTCAGCTGTTGCTGAATCAGTTCTGTGAACTTCTATAACTATAATTTGTGACATATATATATATGGATATTTGTATGTATGCATGTATGTACCAATAGTTCCTGTAAAACCACAACAAATTCCTTGTGTTTGCGCAGACTTAAGTGGTGAATAAAGCTCATTCAGATTCTGATTCTAATAAGAAAGCACCCAAACAACAACTCTAAAAGTGAACGGTAGTGTTTTACTCTAGCATTACATAAAAATTTTATTTTAACATTAGTGTAATCATTTTAACACGAGTTTAGGAACTGAATAATAAAAAAGGAAAAATAAAACGCTACTTAGTGTTTACTCTTTGAATTCAATATGCACTAATTCTTATTTAAGATAAAAACGTTATTTAGGTAAGAGCAGTTATTTTCTCTTTGTCTTTTGTTCATGGCCCAAATATTGCAAGCTGTAGCGATATGTACATTTGCGATATTTCGATAATTCTATATGGTGCATCAGCCCTAAATATATATATGTGGGTACGGAAAGTATTCAGACCCCGTTATATTTTTCACTCTTTGTTATGTTGCAGCCGTTTGCTAAAATCATTTAAGTTAATTTTTTTCCTCATTAATGTACACACAGCACCCCATATTGACAGAAAAACACAGAATTGTTGACATTTTTGCAGATTTATTAAAAAAGAAAAACTGAAATATCACATGGTCCTAAGTATTCAGACCCTTTGCTCAGTATTTAGTAGAAGCGCCCTTTTGATCTAATCCAGCCATGAGTCTTTTTGGGAAAGATGCAACAGGTTTTTCACATCTGGATTTGGGGATCCTCTGCCATTCCTTTTTGCAGATCCTCTCCAGTTCTGTCAGTTTGGATTGTAAACGTTGGTGGACAGCAATTTTTATGTCTCTCCAGAGATGCTCAGTTGGGTTTAAGTTAGGGCTCTGGCTGGGCCATTCAAGAAAAGTCACAGAGTTTTTGTGAAGCCACTCCTTCGTTATTTTTTTGTGCTTAGGGTCATTGTCTTGTTGGATGGTAAACCTTCGGCCCAGTCTGAGGTACTGAGCAGTCTGGAGAAGGTTTTCGTCCAGGATATCCTGTACTTGGCCGCATTCATCTTTTCCTCGATTGCAACCAGTCGTCCTGTCTTTGCAGCTGAAAAACACCCCCACAGCATTATGTTGCCACCACCATGCTTCACTGTTGGGATTGTATTGGACAGGTGATGAGCAATGCCTGTTTTTCTCCACACATACTGCTTAGAATTAAAGCCAAAAAGTTCTATCTTGGTCTCATCAGACCAGAGAATCTTATTTCTCACCAGCTTGGAGTCCTTCAGGTGTTTTTTTTTAGCAAACTCCATGCGGGCTTTCGTGTGTCTTGCACTGAGGAGAGGCTTCCGTCGGGCCACTCTGCCATAAGGCCCCGACTGGTGGAGGGCTGCAGTGATTGTTGATTTTCTACAACTTTCTCCCATCTCCCGATCTGCTTCTCTGGAGCTCAGCCACAGTGATCTTGGGTTCTTCTTTACCTCTCTCACCAGCTCTTCTGCCCCGATAGCTCAGTTTGGCCGGACGGCCAGCTGTAGGAATGGTTCTGGTCGTCCCAAACGTCTTCCCTTTAAGGATTATGGAGGCCACTGTGCTCTTAGGAACCTTAAATGCAGCAGAATTTTTTTTTGTAACCTGGGCCAGATCTGTGCCTTGCCACAATCTGCCACTGTCTCTGAGCTCTTCAGGCAGTTCCTTTCACCTCATGATTCTCATTTGCTCTGACAATGCACTGTGAGCTGTAAGGTCTTATAATAGACAGGTGTGTGGCTTTCCTAATCAAGTCCAGTCAGTATAATCAAACACAGCTGGACTCAAATGTAGGTGTAGAACCATCTCAAGGATGATCAAAGAAATGGACAGCACCTCAGCACCTGAGTTACTACTATGAAGTGTCACAGGGCCCAATGGGCCTGAATACTTAGGACCATGTATATTTCAGTTTTTCTTTTTTAATAAATCTGCAAAAATGTCAACAATTCTGTGTTTTTCTGTCAATATGGGGTGCTGTGTGTACATTAATGAGGAAAAAAAATTTACTTATATGGATATTTACGCAAATGCTGCAATTATAACAAGAGATGAAAAATTTAAGGGGGTCTGAATACTTTCCGTACCCACTGTATATATATACATACATACACACACACACACACACATACATATAAACCGGAATTATTCAATGTAATTATGATAGAGCATGTGTAAACAAAAAATAAATGTAAATATACAAATCAGTTACCACTCCACGTAGTAAAATGATATTAACATTTTGTATTAATTATAGGGTTTACAGGGTTAAGATTAATAATATACACCACATTTGTTAGTATTGCATACAGAAATGCAAAATATAGGTCACACGAGTCATCATAATGCATAGCAAACACAATGCAAGCATCATAATGCACTAAAGGAGCACAAAAAACAGTTTGCACCAAAAAATTACAATTGTGTCATCATTAACTCAACCTCATGTTGCTCCAAATCCATATGACTTTATTTTTTGATTGGACAACATAAAATCCCATTCAACCTGTTCACATCTTCTTTTATTGTATGGGAAAGAGTCATTTAGACATTTCCCTAAACATCTCCCTTTCCGATCCACCAAGAAAGAAAGAAAATGTTTTGGTGATTTATTCCTGTAAAAAAAAAAAATGGTGACCTTTACAGTCGTCAGGTTTAGATGTTTGAGGGCAATCCTCCTCTGGGTTATGACTATACACCATGAATGTGTCTATGGATGATGGAATAGTTTAGCTGATAGCAGCATTTTGGGCTGAGCTGATAGCATTGCTTCAGCAGGCTCTGTTCTGGTTTTGTCATTTAGTAGGAATAACAATGACCATATGTGCTGTGAGATACAGAGGAAAGGATGCCACATACACACAATGCACATGAGCACACACGCGTACGAGCAGCGTCTCATTCACATATTCTAGAGTGTCACAGATCTGGCAGTCCAAGTGTTTATTCAGGCCTAAAATGACAGGAGTACAGGACAGAGGAAGTGATGCGGAAACAAGACCACCTGGCTCCACACACTGCTGTCCATCACGCTGGCAGCCTGCTCAACAATTACAACACTTTTCAACTAGCGCTCCCCACTGACCAACTTTAAACATTACATTTGTTTACTGATATGATGTACAGGCTCATTATATTGTGGGCACACTAATGCTTGTGATATTTACTGATATCCATCTATCAAGCAAAGATTGTTCATTTGCCATAAGTGGCTCATTTCCAGACAATGTTTTCATGGCAGAGCTGAGCAGGAAATGAGCATCTGAAATGAGCCAGTGAGGCGGCCTACTGCTGTGAGGTTCAGTTACTGATGGACCTCGCTTGATCGCAGATATAATAACTGTTGTTGATATACAGACAAGTTAGAAGCACAAAAAAAGTTGTATCTTTAGCATCAGATTTCAGATGTATTCTGTTGTTCAGAAAGACATACATGGATGGATGGATGATGTCTGTAAGAAGTTGGAGTTGGTAAGTTTATTTAATTTCCATAAATCAGTTCAGTCAGTGAATCGATTCAAAGTGTGGTATTTTTAATAAAAAATTACGGCTGTCAAACAATTAATCACGATTAATCGCATACAAAAAAAAAAGTTTTTGTTTGCATAATATATGTGTGTGAGTCTGTGGGCTATTTTAGTTATTATCTGTATATAGATACACACACATACAGTATATATTTACATTTTATATTTATAAATATTGACACATATTTACATGTCTACATTTATTTTCTCTATACTATGATCAAACCCGATTCCAAAAAAGTTGGGACACTGTACAAATTGTGAATAAAAACAGAATGCAATGATGTGGAAGTTTCGAATTTCAATATTTTATTCAGAATACAACATAGATGACATATCAAATGTTTAAACTGAGAAAATGTATCATTTTAAGGGAAAAATTGATTTAATTTTCATGTCATCAACACATCTCATAAAAGTTGGGACAAGGCCATGTTTACCACTGTGTGGCATACCCTCTTCTTTTTATAACAGTCTGCAAACGTCTGGGACTGAGGAGACAAGTTGCTCAAGTTAGGAATAGGAATGTTGTCCCATTCTTGTCTATACAGGCTTCTAGTTGCTCAACTGTCTTGGGTCTTCTTTGTCGCATCTTCCTCTTTATGATGCGCCAAATGTTTTCTATGGGTGAAAGATCTGGACTGCAGGCTGGCCATTTCAGTACCCGGATCCTTCTTCTACGCAGCCATGATGTTGTAATTGATGCAGTAGGTGGTCTGGCATTGTCATGTTGGAAAATGCAAGGTCTTCCCTGAATGAGACGACGTCTGGATGGGAGCATATTTTGTTCTAGAACTTGGATATACCTTTCAGCATTGATGGTGCCTGTCCAGATGTGTAAGCTGCCCATGCCACACGCACTCATTCAACCCCATACCATCAGAGATGCAGGTTTCTGAACTGAGCGCTGATAACAACTTGGGTTGTCCTTGTCCTCTTTAGTCCGTATGACATGGCGTCCCAGTTTTCCAAAAGAACTTCAATTTTGATTCTTCTGACCACAGAACAGTTTTTCCCACTTTGCCACAGTCCATTTTAAATGAGCCTTGGCCCCGAGAAAACGCCTGCGCTTCTGGATCATGTTTAGATATGTCTTATTTTTTGACCTATAGAGTTTTAGCCGGCAACTGCGAATGGCACGGTGGATTGTGTTCATTGACAATGTTTTCTGGAAGTATTCCTGGGCCCATGTTTTGATTTCCATTACAGTAGCATTCCTGTTTGTGATGCAGTGCCGTCTAAGGGCCCGAATATCACGGGCATCCAGTATGGTTTTCCGGCATTGACCCTTATGCACAGAGATTGTTCTAGATTCTCTGAAACTTTGGATGATATTATGCACTGTAGATGATGATAACTTCAAACTCTTTGCAATTTTTCTCTGAGAAACTCTTTTCTGATTTTGCTTCACTATTTTTCGCCGCAGCATTGGGGAATTGGTGATCCTCTGCCCATCTTGACTTCTGAGAGACACTGCCAATCTGAGAGGCTTTTTTTATACCCAATCATGTTGCCAATTGACATAATAAGTTGCAAATTATTTTTCCAGCTGTTCCTTATATGTACATTTTAACTTTTCCGGCCTCTTATTGCTACCTGGCCCAACTTTTTTGGAATGTGTAGCTCTCATGAAATCCAAAATGAGCCAATATTTGAAATTACATTTCAAAATGTCTCACTTTCAACATTTCATATGTTATCTATATTCTATTGTGAAAAAAATATAAGTTTATGAGATTTGTAATTATTCCATTCCTTTTTTACTCACAAATTGTACAGTGTCCCAACTTTTTTGGAAATGGGTTTGTATATATTTACATAGATTTTTCAATAATATAACTTTTTTTATTTAAACAATACTAACTAATAATACTATATATATATTATATTATATGTAGATAAATATGGATTATTATTGGTATAAAGAAAAAAAAAAAAACTATAAATTAAGGTGGTTAAATATGATTAAAATTAAATATGAATCCATACAAAAACAATACAAACAATTGAAATAGCACGAAAAACATGCCTTGATTATGAATAACTATTTTTTTCCCCCCAGGGAATGCGTGAACTGATAAATTGTATACCTTAGATGCAATATAAGCTCCTTTGGATAAAAGCATAAATGCGTAAAATGTAAATGTGGAAGCTCCAATTCCACAGTCCACAGATCTGGAGCACTTACATAAGACACAGAGACATGGATCAATCACAAGAAACTGCAGCCATGAGGGTAACTTGTATGGCACATTTATACTAAGACACACTAAATGCCACCTCCCGACAGGAGAGAGAATTATGCTCAGAGCAAGAAACAATGGCAGACTAAAATAGCCCATATACAGCGATTACATGCATACTTTCAGATGTAACACAGAAGTGCTGTGCTCTTTACTCTGCTCTCACATTCACTGAAGCACTTATGTTGGCTTTGTGGCATAGCTGAATAAAACGTCACTTTAATGTAGTCCTAACAACAGCAGCCTTTAAGTGTCTACTGCTCAAGAAATTCTGTAATGCTGCTTTCAAGTGCTGTATTTACAAGAACACAACCACGCTGTCCTAACTGAATCGCAATAAACTTTCTGTGTTGGAGGCTATTAAAAGACATGGCGTAAATGATTTTTGCTATAATTAAGTTTTAATTGTGAATTAGTTTGGCTGTCACTGTTTGACTGTCATGGTTCTGTTCAGTTCTGTTTTAGTTTTCATGGACGTTTAGTTTGCACTTAGCGTGGACTGTCAGTTTGCCCTTGTCTTCCTGTGTTTTCGTTCCTGTTTCCTTTGTTCTTGTCACCAGTTTGTTTCCAATAAGTTAACTGATTATTCCCGCATGTGCCTTGTTTTAGTTCCTCGTTATCCTTTTTATTTAATGCCCTCAGTTTCTTTTGTTCATTGTCCACTTTTGTCATTGCATGTTTGATGTAAAACTGTTGCGTTGTTTTTGTTAATAAACTTCTACTGCTGTATTTAGATCCACCATTTTTCCTCCTCCTTGCTCTACTGTAACAAAGATTTGTCAAGCAACAATGTTCAGCAGTGAAAAACATATATGCATTATGGGAGAATTCTGTCATTTTTTTAATCTTTCCTGAATTTCTAACACAGTGTCATTTTCACCGCATATCAAACTGTGATATAAATTACATTTTAAGTTTAATTTGAATAAAATGATATCATAGATGTATCCTAAACGTGGAGAAATAATATTTTCACACCTGTATAATTTGACAAAAAAATTACAAATAAATAAAAATTCAGCTTGTTTGGAAATATTCTGTTCATGAGTGACATTTACCTTGATTTTTCTGTTTTCTACATCCATCACATTTCTCAAATTTCATCTTAGAGTCTTAGGCTGATGATACACATGGCAACTTTTTGAGCAATGTTGCTTGGGCACTTTCCCATTAAGAATGGGTAGCAAATGTCTATCTGGGAATTTTAGATCGGTCGTGGGCCCTGTGTCTCACCTGGTTGCCCATTGATGGCAACATTGCCCAAAAAGTTGCCCCGTGTATCATCAGCCTTAGATTTACTGATGAGTAAATTTCACAAACAATTACAAAGAATCAGCCTGTAACACACTGAATTGAACAACTTCAAAAATCATTTCTACAAGTCTATATAATAATAATGCTAATAATATTAATAATAAAAATTTGGACTAAGCCAACATAACTTGCTAGCAAAAAGGCACCAAGATTATTCTAGACCTGCACTCTAAAAGGTAAAGGTACTTTATTCTTTGGTGCCATGAAAAACCTTTAAAGGAATAGTTCACCCAAAAATGAAAATTACCCCATGATTTACTCACCCTCAAGCCATCCTAGGTGTATATGACTTTCTTCTTTCAGACGAATACCATTGGAGTTGTAAGAAAAATATCCATAATATAAAATATCTCTATTTAAAACTTTATATACCATAATCTCTAGCTTCCGGTCAGGTCCTGAAGTGAAGTATCCCTTTAACATCCATAGAACCTTTCCATTCCACAAAAGGTTCTTTATAGTGAAAAAAAGTTCTTTAGATTTTTTAAATGTTCTTCACACTAAGAAAAAAATGTTCTTTTAAGAACTGTTCACTGGAAGATTCTTTGGGAAACAAAAATGCTTCTTCTTTTGGAACCTGTGATACAAACATTTGCCAGATGAACTATACAATCATCGGTTGCCACGTCCTCATGCGTATAAAATGCCAGCCAGATGCACATCTACACGCAGGCCAAATCTCTTGATTCACTTCTCTCGATCCACATTTACACCACTGTCTCACTGCTTTATCAAGGGTACAGTTTTTACATAAATCCTATATATTAGGATCACAAATATTGAGTATCAAAGTGGAACTGTTGGAATGGCACAATGGTGTCAGACTACACAGCTGTGCAAGTAGTGTACATCGTGTGACAGGTGTGTGGCATAAAATGTGACTTTTTGTGTATATGAAACCCCTTGAAAATTCTGTCTCAACAGCACCAATAGAACCCTTTGGGGACTAAAACCAGGCGAGCACTGCTGACTGTATTATACTATCATGATGACTGCAGCCAAACCTCTCAGAGCGTGCAGAAACATTAGAGCCAATGGGACAACAAAGGAGATAGCGGCACACAATCTGACGTCAAACAAAGGAGATAACAGCGACGTCACAAGCCGACAACAGTGCAACAGTGAAAATCTTCACCCTGGCAGGAGTTTTCAAAAAGGTTCTGTTTCAGCGACCTGCTATTGCGAATGGCCAAACCGCACTGAAAAAAGGTTTTTGAAAATACCCATGTTCGTTTGGACAGGGCCTGAATGTCAGGAAACCAGATTCCTGGCCACTTGTCAGTGTGGTTCTTTGGTAAGTTGTGAGGATCACTGTCGAGTCCAGCTGCTTTTAATTTAAGCAGATAATCATTTGTTTTACTCCCGTTTTCACTGTTACCCCTACTATCAACTGGTGTCAAGCTGACTTTTAGTGGATTTAGTGTAACACTGTAACCACTGGCGTAGTTTATCCTACCCTGGCTCATTGGAAATATGTGGAAATATGTACATTTCTGCAAAACTTTAATTCAGTAATTAATTCGGTCTATCTTTTTACCCCGTTGTAACATGGGTTTCACTGGAGCATCCGACGGGCATCCAAACGGAAGTTATAATCCATCATGGTGGCACTCATCGGTTTCTCAGGAAAAAGGTGGATTCTATGAAACGTTTTTCTTGAAAAGTGAAAATGTCTTTTTTTAAAGCATGAAATACTTTTGTACAGCATTGTATGCGCTACATTATTGACTGTACACTAAAAACAAGTATGTTTGGAATAACAATGCTTATTGAATTGATCATAATTGCATAGCATCGACTCTGGAACTAGCAAAACAATCATAAATACAACAATATATAAAACCATTTCACTTTTATTAAAACTTAAAGTTATGAGATATATGTATTTGTATTGTAAAAAAAAAAAAAGAACATTGTATAATAAATGTAATTGTACTACATTAATATAATTGTTTGACATTTTCAAAAGCTTAAGTGATTACCTTGATTCATTCAGTAGTTAGAATATGTATAACCAAAGCCTACTGATTAATCGTGAAATAATCAATGATTATTTGATTACTCTTTCTGATAATCGTTAGATTCATTGATTATCAAAAGAATTGTTTGTTGCAGCCCTCAAGATGCATTTTTTTTCTGCATATGCATACTCGATAATGTCAGTGCACACATCACTAAAACAACACTTACAGTATTATCATAGACGATGAATATCGCACACCCCTACCATTGGCTTCCACTAACATTTTAAGATTTTTCTTCTCTAAATATTTTCTTGTGTCATACAAGTTTTGACATGACGGTCAATTATCGTTACAACAGAATCACAACAGAATTTAGATTTTTGGGTGAACTATCCCAAATCCAAAGTGGCGAAGAACAAACATTGGGTATGTAAAATATGACTGCATGCATTCATTGCATGCTATCTTGCATGCTCATTTCTTTCCTGTGCTTACTTTTCCAGTTGCTGACATCGCTAAAGCGTGCCCTAGTACCAGAACTGGTTCAGTTTGTCCTATCTGATTTCTTTAACCTATTCTCCCTTACATCCCTGAACTCCAGTTGCATTCACTCTTTAACACTTTTAAGGCCAAACAGGAAAGTGTTAACATGCTCCAATTGAACAGCGATATGTGTGATAGGTTCATATTCCTTTTGTTGTTATTCCTTTATATTGTAAAACGTTTTATATTACATATTTACCCTAGGCTGAATCAATGCAATAACCTCTCCTTTGCTTCTACACATGAAATGTAGGATGTCATTTTTGTTATGTGTATTTATTTATGTTTTCTGTCATTTTTGTTATGTGTATTTATTTTGTTGTTGAGAGGAATGCATGCAACTACTTTGTACGCGCAGGTCACACATGCGCATTGAATTTGTTTTGGACTAATCAGTTGTTCCAGAAGGTGGCAACACTGGCCCAGACTGTTGTCTCACCAACACGTTTCACAGAAGAAAACGAAACTAATAAGATGGAGCAACAACAAAATAGTGGAGACTGCAACAACAACAGACACCCACATTGACAAGCGCTTGTGTGAGAGGGTTATGAGATAGCAGCAACTTTAGTTTAAAGGATTACAATGATATTTTTTTCGGCAGTGCCGGGTAGATTACTTGCAAATTGTAGTCCATTACTGACTGATTCAGAATTATTACACGACAAAAACTGTAGTTAATCCATTACATTACACATTTTAGGTAATATAATCACTACTTTTTGATTACGTTAGATTACTTTTGACCTGATTTGGTTATTTAAATAGGATAATCTTGCAGCACATCGATATAAAAATACAAAGAGGGTGAAAATGTATTCCATTCGTTGTTATTAACAACGTGAAGTGCATTAAACATTACATTACTTCAAGGTTTTCCAAACTGTGGTTTGTGAAGGAACTGCAGGGGGTTCATGAGTTTAATTAAAAGCTAATAATTAATTAACATACCAAATGTAAAATAAATAAAAACAAATCAAAATAAATCATTTACTAAAAAGTGAAATATTGTGTTTATCTGCATGTTCTGTGACCATTAACCAACATCAGAGAACCGTAAACGTGCAAATGTGTTTCTTAATTATTAACGTATTACCTCTCAGGGAGTGCTTCAAGTAAAAGGTAGAGAAAGTTGAATTCAAAAGATGAAAAGAAGAATTAGGGATAATCAATCAATTATGAATAATTTACTGCCATTGCATAAATAATATGTAATCATGTAATCCATAAAAAAAGTAACTGTAGTCTGATTATGAGTATTTTAAAACGTAAATAGAATCCAATTACATAAAAATAAAGATTTTATTCAACAATTCGTCTCATCCGCGTCACCCTGGTGCCATTTTGGAAAGTATCCACTGAACGTAAACAGCGTATGCTATTCTGTGTCAGCTGCGTCACGCAGATACGTTGTTTTCGTTCAAATCAAAGCGTAAACAATGTAGAAAACGAATCTGCGTGACGCAGCTGACACAGAATAGCATAAGTCGTTATTTTGTTTCTGCGAGTACAAAAAGTATTTCTCGTAGCTTAGTAATTAAGGTTAAACCAATAAATCGGAACTGATGTCACCAGGAGATTTACCGATATCCTGGCTACGCTCTGGACCTTGATGTGGTAATTGCAATTGCGTTATGGGGGGGGGGGGGGGGGGGGGGGGGGGGGGGTCAGAGAACTCTCCAACTTCATCAAAAATATCTAATTTGTGTTCCGAAGATGAACGGAGGTCTAGAACGGCATGAGGGGGAGTAATTAATGACAGAATTTTCATTTTGGGTGAACTACCCCTTTAATTCCTTCATTATGTTCACCTGGATATTAAAATGAAATGCTAGGCAATATCTCTAATTGTGTTATGTGTTGCAAGTAAATAATACCTATTCTAATAAGTTTTTAAAAATATGATTTGTCGTGTGTGCGTGTGTGTGTGTGTGTGTGTTTATGTGGTTATTGAGGACACAAATGTATAATACATGGGGTAATGACATAGGTCTGGACGATATGGCCAAAATTGATATCATGATATAGTTCTTAATTTCGGTCGATACGATATAATATTAAATATAATTTTTAATAAAACACTATTAAAAAAGCCTCATAAAAAACGGCCAAGAACGGCCACAACAGATGTCTGTACCTACAAACTTATGAAAAATGTATTTGCCAACTTTATGAAACCTACTCCTATAAAACTATATATTTTAGGAAAAAAATGGTGCAAATAAAATAAATGTTCACCTTTTATTGGTATTTAGCCTTCATACAAACATGAAATGTGAAATCACTGTCAAATAAACATCTCAGACTCACCATCTTTAACTTCAAACTATAGGCTAACATACCAATCAAAAGTTTTTGAACAGTAATATTTTTTTAATGTTTTTTTAAAGATGTCTCTTATGCTCACCAATGCTGCATATATTTGATAAAAAAAAAATACAGCAAAAAAACGGTAACATTTTGAAATATTTTTACTATTTAAAATAACTGCTTTCTACTTGAAAATATAATTTATTCCTTTGATTTCAAAGCAGAGCTTCAGCATCATTACTCCAGTCACATGATCCTTCAGGAATCATTCTAATATTCTGATTTGCTGCTCAAAAAATCATTTATGATGTTGAAAACAGCCGAGTAGATTTTTTTCAGGTTTTATTGATGAATAGACAGTTCAGAAGAACAGCATTTATCTGAAATAGAATCTTTTGTAACATTATAAAAGTCTCAACTGTCCCTTTTGATCAATTTAAAGCATCCATGCTAAATAAAAGTAATAATTTCTATAATATAAATTTTAAAAAGAGCTTTTGAATGGTATAGTGCAGCAGAGACGAACTCCGGTCCTGGAGAGCCGCAGCCCTGCAGAGTACAGCACCAACCCTAATTAAAACTCACCTGCCTGTAGCTTTCTAGTAACCCTTCAGACATTGATTAGCTTGTTCAGGTGTATTTGATTAAGGTTGGAGCTAAACTCTGCAGGGCTGCGGCTCTCCAGGACCCGGAGTTCGCCACACTGGATAGGATAATGTTACACAAGATTTTTATTTCAAATCCTGAATTTTCTATTCATCAATGAATCCTGAAAAAATTTACTCAACTGTTTTAAATACTGATAATCAGCAAATCAGCATATTAGAGTGATTTCTGAAGGTTCATGTGACACTGAAGACTTGTGTAATGATGCTGAAAATTCAGCTTCGTCTTTACATGAATAAATTACATTTTAAAATATTTCCAAACAGAAAACAGTTATTTTAAATAGCAAAAAATATTTCTAAATGTTACTGTTTTTTGCTGTATTTTGGATCAAATAAATGCAGGTTGGTGAGCCGAGATAATTCTTTAAGAAACATTAAAAATCTAGCAGTTCAAAAACCTTTGACTAGTAGTGTAGGCTTATTATTCTTATAGATAGAAACGTGCATTAACCAGCATAACGAGTATGAAACATGCTCCGAGATGCTTCAGAAAACAAAAAAATAGAGCAAAACAAAAGCATGTTGCTGGAAATGGATTTATTATTGAAAATGCAAACTGATTATCTGCCAGCAGGAGGCGCTTTTAGAGCGGTAGAACTAGCGGTTTCTCCAGTAATGGCTGTAAACAAAGCAGCTTCGCTCATGAACGCTACTTTATCAGATAAAAAAGCCATCTAAACTATTCTGAAGACAGTCGGGTCCCTTCAGAGATACATTCATATAAAAAACCCGTGCCGTGTTTTGATTTTGAAACGTGCAGTGCTTATGCTTATTCAACGAAGTCAAACGCCACAAAAAAATCAATGTATGGGAAACACTGTAATGTATATCGAAATATCGGAAATATATTTAAAAATCATATCACCGTTATTGAAAAAAATTATATCGCGATACATATTGATATGGAATTATTGTCCAGCCCTAGAATGACACAGGTATTACAACGAGAAGGTGATTTATGAGGACATTTTCAGTGTCCCCGTAATTCAAAAGGCTTATAAATAATTCAGAATTAGTTTTTTTGAAAATCTAAAAATGCAGAAAAGTTTCTGTGAGGGGTAGGTTTAGGGGTAGGGGTTGGGTTAGGGCAATCGACATACGGGTCGGTACAGTATAAAACCCATTACGCCTATGGAGAGTCCCCATAAACCATAAAAACAAACCTGTGTGTGTGTCTGTGTGTTTGCACATGTGTGTGTGTGTGTGTGTGTTTGCACATGTGTGTGTGTGCGCTCCCTCTCTGCTCTTAACTTTATAAAACTTCCCTCTTTTCTATTCTTTGAACCCTGCAGATATAATCAAATTTACCGACATTACATTACACATTTACGTTTAACTTATATACTATTAAACACATTTCTTACCTATGAAACTTGCATGAAATGCATGATAAAAATACATCTAATATATCACAACCAAATAAACAATTTGAATGATTAGGTTTATACTTTAACTTTCATTCTCCCGCCATATCTAGATTTAAAATGAATTCCCATGACCATAAACGATCAAATTACTTCATTGAAGTGACCATCGCATGTACCCTTCGCTAACGGAATTGTGGAACAGCACATTCCTGTAAGGATTCAGGTGTTTATTTTCATTTGGAATGCCCCTACAAATGGTGTCCCCCTCCTGAGTGTTTTGTCTGGGCAATATTTTAATGTTTCAAAAGCTATGGAAAAATACTTCCGCAAATTTCTAACAACTGATGAGTAACAGGCTATTTAACAGTCAAGACAGGGTATGTAAGGATGCATCAAGAATAAACCATGCTTCAGTTATCCAATTAAAACAATAAAATATTGTTCTTCCACTTCCACCAGGAACCATACTGGTCGATCAATATCCCCTGATCTCTCTTTACCACATTCATTCTATCAAAGAGATGGGCAATAACAATTATATCTATTCAATCTGAAGTACTATTAAGGCCAATACTGTCGATATCCAATACTTATGTGTCTATTAAATGGAAATGTTTTTAGGTTAAAATGGGTAATTATGTAACATTAGACCTATATCTGAAAGCCATCATTTTTTTATTTTAGAACTTGCAGAGTTCTGTTTTTGTTTAGCATTTATTAACAATTAGACAATACAAACGATCTTTTAGCCACATCTAATTAGGCATGCACCATTAATTATTTATTAAATATTATATTTATTTTCACATATTTTCATAGCGCACTCGTAGTACTGTAGTCAAGCTTGTGCTCACCAAAAGCAAAAGCATTTTCATTTTGACATTTACATGTATTTATTAATTTTAATTATACTGTACAAAGTACAATGTAACCTTACTATAAAAATTCCCAATAGAGCTCACAAACTCCCTGGCACCAGAATGGACTTCAAAACAAACATAAACTGGTAATAGGATTGCATAACACAGTATTGTAATACATCATTGCTAGCAAGGAGACTGTAACCTTTTAAGATCCAATCGATCTGGCTTGAACAGCAGACACCGACGGAGACAGCAAGAGATGAAAGCACAGAATCATGCATGAAGACAGACAGTCAACGGAAATCCTTCACAAGACTCTGAGAACCACAGCAGAGCATGTAGTGATAAACCAGTGTCCGCATCCTCTAAAAGAGGAATCAAAGGAAAATGAAAGACAGCGAGTGGAAAGATGAGTATGGGAGAAGATGATGTGTAGCTGCAGGTGTTGTAAGGTATTACATGTTCAATATGTTGGCTACAGGAGATGGGTATGGAGATGGGTTTGTAATGAAATATCTCTTTCCTGGCAGAAACTCAAGACTTACTGTTACAGGGCGCTATAGAGGCCCTTTATCTATTAGTAGCTCTAGTGCTGCACCTTAGATTCATCCAGTCCTATAGATACCACAAGAGGTATGAAGGTAATATGAGCCAAACTGCATCTTTGCAAATGCAATTTTGTGGTTCTATAAGGGAAAATATTAGGTTACTGTTTAAATAGGTGGCTTAATTCAAATTGAATCTAATCATGCGTTGGATAATGTTGGATTATAAATAAATAGATTAAATGTAATTTTAGATATTAAATATTTAACCTATTTTAAATAAATACCATTCTATTAAAATAAATACAATAGTATATAATATATATAATAACTCATTTGAAGTTAAATTCAATGTCGAGGGGTGTGGGGGTTAAATGTGTAATATAACCTAATTATACAAATAATGTAAGTTCTGACTGTTAATGATTTAATGTAGAACGGATTCTGGTGAAAGCGGCTGTGGATGCCACAAAAAATGTATGTGTCAAATCGAAAGGAAAAGGGGGGGGGTTGAGCAGTATTTCTGTACAGGACTCTGTATCGCATATGGTTATAGCGACTGTTAGAGTGCGCGGACAGAAATGAATGTGGGAGCTGGAAAGCAAGCTCATAGCATTCTGGCTGCTTATACGAGTTTAAGGTTCCAGTGATTTAGACCGCGATTTAACATTTTGAATGGTTAAAGTTAGTTCACCCAAAAATGAAAATTGTCATTAATTACTCACCCTCGTGTCGTTTCAAACCCGTAAGACCTTCGTTCATCTTCGGAACGCAAATTAAGATATTTTTGATGGAATCTGAGAGCTGTCTGACCCTGCATAGACAGCAACTGAAATGTTCCCAATTCCAGAAACGTAGCAAGGAGATCTGTAAAAAAAAATCCATGTGACATCAGGGGTTCAACATTAATTTTACGAAGCTACAAGAATACTCTTTGTGCGCAAAAGAAAGAAAAATAACGACTTTATTCAACGATTCGTCTCCTCCGCATCACCCTGGTTCCATTTTGGATAATATCCGCTGGACGTAAACAGCGTAGGCTGTTCTGTGTCAGCTGCGTCACACGGATACGCTGTTTCCGTTCAGATCAAATCACAACAACGTAGGAAACAGATCTGGCGTGACGCAGCTGACACAGAACAGCACAGGTTGTTTACGTCTAGCGGATGTTCTTCAAAATGGGGCTACAGGGTGATGTGGAGGAGACGAATAGTTGAATAAAGTAGTTATTTTTGTTTTCTTTTGCACACAAAGTAGTCCCTCGTTAGCTAATAATTTGCGGATGACCCCGATTCCCATGGATTATTTTACCCTCTCCTTGCTACGTTGTCTGTCTGGGAACATTTCAGTTGCGTGCGTCGTGCGGGTCAAATAGCTCTCAGAGCCTCAAAAAATGCGGTTACACTTTATTTGAAGGGGTGTGCATAAGACTGACATGGTACCTTCATAATCATGATATGACACCTACATAATCATGACATGAGAAATGTCATGAATATGAAGGTTTTTTTTTATGCATGTTTATGACAACTGTCTTTAAGTGTCATTTTGTTCAGTTATGTAATTTTTAATGCAAAGAGGACATTGTTTGAGATGTCTTTGTTATTGGCTAATGGTTGGGGGTAGGGTAGGGGTAGGGTTAGGGTTAGGTTAGGTCAAATATGTCATATTGCATTACAAATTCCAGTAACTGATCGAATTGCACCTTAATGACAGTGTTCATAAACATGCATAAACCTCCTTCCCTATTCATTACATGTGTCAGGCCATGATTATGAAGGGTCATGTCATCTGATGCCACCCCTTCAGTAAAGTTGTTACCACAATATCTTCAGTTGTGTTTCCGAAGATGAACGAAGGTCTTACGGTTTTAAAAATTTCTGAATTTTCACTTTTGGGTGAACCTCTCCGTCTCGATACACGTACAAAATGTTGGGTGAGCTATCTCTTAAAAAATGAGGTACAATAGTCACACTCTTTTATTGAGAAAAAATAGTTATTAAGGCTTGATTTTTTAATGGAATCTACCTGAATAAATCATGTAAAATCTCCTAAATTATTTAATACATGACACAATGATCTGTCGCCAAAATAAAACTGCAAAATTGAGCTAATTCTCTTAAAATAAATAGGTAGCCTTCTTTCCTTAATTTCTTTTGTTTAATCAGTTCCTCAATTCAAGCCTCAAAACTGCTCAAGTTTCCTTAAAAAAAATTAGGAAAACATAATATCTTGGTTTTATTAGTGAAAAGTTCTCAATATTTTCTATACAACACTGAACCACAATTTCTTTAAAGGGGTCATATGACGTTGCAAAAAAAATTATTTTGTGTATTTGGTGTAACAGAAAATGTTGACATGCTTCAATGTTCAAAAAAACACATTATTTTTCAAATACTGTACATTATTGTAGGTCCTCTATGCCCCGCCTCTCAGTTTTCTACAAAGCCCCCTCCTTTGACAAGCGCAGTCTGCTCTGATTGGCCAGCTGACCAAGTGCATTGTGATTGGCCGAACACCACAAGCACAAATGCGTCGGAAATGTAACGCCCCTTACCATACTCGCGAGCTTCATCTTTCAAAATAAAAAGACAATGAATATGTCGGAGTTTTACCAGCCAGTTTCAGCCCGAAACGCAACAGAGTCGCGTGACAGACCCGTGATGATGCAGCATTACACAAGCAAGCCGCGGTTAAGGCTGCTTGACGGGCTATGATTTCTTACCGACAGTTTCACTCCCTGTGCTGTGACCCTGTTCTCCTCACACACGAAGAAAAAACACTACGCGTTTACTCTGCCTGAACAAAACTCCGCATTTGAACAGTCAATACTTAAACTAATAACAAAACAGTAAATGATTCAGAAGCGCCAGATTGTCATAAAAAAGTCGGAATTTACCCTTTTTTTTTTTAAAAATAGCCTTTGTGCACACCCAGCCTTGTACTCTTCTAGGTTCAAAAAACTGTCGTCCATATAATGCGTTGCACAAATTCGAATATTTGGGTTGTGCTGTTCTGTTGTAAATAATTCTTAACCAATGATTCCTAATTGCATATACTTCCGGAAGTCCAAATAAAGTGCCTTTGCTTTTGCACTGAAACACACAGCATCTCCCTGACACGCTGCTTCAACACTAACTGCAGTTACAGAAACCACGCCTTCTTTCTCTGCGTGCACATTTAGGCGGCAATATCCTAATATTTTCACATATTGACGTAGACATGTGGGGGCATGTTAAAACGAGCCATTTTAGGTAGGCGTGGCTGACCGTCTTAACTTTATAAAGACTATCTCTTTAAGTTGCGACTTTATCCTTTGCAACTTTAACAGAGCTCTATGCACAATGAGTTTGTAACACTCCAAAGAGAAAGAACAACTTAAATCGCATCATATGACCCCCTTTAAACAAAACCTTTTAATTATCACCTTAATTTTTTTAATGAAAATTCCAAGACCCATGATTCATTTTTTTGCAGTGATTTGTTATATGGCGGAGGGGGGTGGTGGGGGGGGTTAATTGAAAAACAAGTGTGAATAGCAATCACACATAGTGATGTACCGTAACTCTCTGGAAGTAATGTGGACGTTATGCTACATTATCTAGACGATTCACCATATTCCTATTACATTATATCTGAATCAATTAATTTAGATTTAACCTTTTTATCATAGTGACGTGGATTCTAAGGCCTCTAATTATTAACATGATCAAAACTTTGCTAAAAACCTGTTGTACACAATCTTCTACACAACTTCTGTCATCTGATTGATAGTTCATTCTATTTTACTTATTTCCAAGTAAAAGGTAATTTAAAATCTAAAAATATCCATCTGGTACACATGTCTGTTTTGCTGTGAAGTCTACAGACTTTTTATCAAGTAAGAATAACTTTTATACTGTTAGTAATATTTCAAGACGACCATTTCAGTGACTTAAAAAACGTAACTTGATTATCATCTCCTCCTTTTTTAAATATCTGGGAAATTTATCAACTATGGATATAACCCCGCCTTTTAAGGAACGTTTTTTTTTCTCATATATCTTGTATTGCATGCATTTATATTAGTGGCGTCAAACGATTAATCGCGATTAATCGTCCAAAATAAAAGTGTTTTGTTTACATTATATATGTATGTGTATTGTGTATATTATGTTAATAAACACACACTTGCATGTATATATTTAATAAAAATATGTTATGTTTATATATTAATATTTTCTAAATATATACATCTATGAATATAAATATATACATGATGTAAATACATGTAAATATTTTCTAAATATATACAAAAATAAAAAAAACGTTTATTTTGGATGTGATTAATCGTTTGACAGCACTAAATTATATGTTTTACCCTGCACAATCAAAACTACAGCGCTTTGATCATAAAACTGAATTTAAATATTATCTTACTAAGACATTTTACTCTGAAATACAGAGTGATACACACACACAACCAGTTATGTTACCAATTTATTTGTTACCACAAATTTTACAATGTATATGCGTCCTTCTTTAGTTTTATACAGTACCTGCAACGTGTTTCGAAATCTACAAGACTGCCTAACAAGACAACACTTCTGGGGCATCATACATGCAGACGTGCCTATGATGCCTCAAAATGTTGTGTAGGTAGATGAAATGTCCAGGTAGACGACTGTTTTGAGTCACAGCCCGCGTTTCAAATGCAATACGATCCAACAAAATCTGGTTGCGCATAGTGAACATCTTGTTTGCACTTCAGGCAGTGTAGCATCATCTCCAATCACATACTGTCAGTGTGAAGCGAGAACAGTCACTTACCCTCAGTGTGACAGCTGGACGAGAGGAGGCTGCTCGGCGGTCTGAAGATGTAAGGCAGGTACCGGGAGAAGCATTTCATCTTTTGACTGGATTTAGTAGCCTATGCCATTACTTCATATTGTCCTCGTGCACCTCACGGACACATGAAGGAGGGGACTATGCGATGGTACAGTCTCACGTTCATTATTTCGGTGTTACGTCTCTGTCGGGGGGAAGACATCTGTGTTGCTCCCGTCGCTTGCTGGAGGATGGCTTGTTTTGCCCCAGTCTGGTGGGAGGGGTGTTGTTGAGAGAAGCTGCTGCATCTGTCCACCTACTGGCCGGCTTCGAATTTACCGCGTCACCCTGAGGTGAGAAAAACTCAGAAGAGCCGAAGGCAGTTGGACCGAGGTCAATCCTACAGCTGTATGTTTTCATGTGTTTATGTTCTTGTTTATTGGAAACCGACATATTAAAGTCGTAAATTGTGTGTTAAGTGACTTTTAAATAATGTCATTACTTTGTTAAGAGCGAATTGTCCTGTTTTTATTTAGCCTATCCTACGTAAGTCAGAGCATTCAAGTCATTTGGACAAAGCAAGATGGCGTAGTATATTTATAGAAAAAAAATCTGCAAGATTCGCTCTACATTATGGAAGCCCGTTTCCACCACTGAATAAAAATATAAAAAAGGTCATTGCGACTTTTTATCTCTCAATTCTTCTTGAGACATGGGACAAAACAGGTCCAGCAAGGGTAACTGCTATTAGGTTTAAAAATAAACATATTTTCAATTTTAAATGTCGTGAGGGATTCATAATAGAATGTATTTAACACAATTATCACATTCAATTAAATTTTCTCATTATTATACCAAATCTGTGTTTCTTAATGTCCTCTCACTACGTCTAAAACAGTGTGTCCACAGAGAAGGGTTCAATCATTCATATGCAATAAAATGGATAAAAATGTTTTTTTAATGATGAAAAAAGGGCTTGTTTTATCGATAGCAACACTTAATAATATCTCCTATCAAAGCAAGGTTGTTTTTTAATGACACATGCATGTTTAACATGATTTTAAAGCTGTGTCCCCACTTTTTGTCAACACCGTCAGACATTCAATAAAATGTTATAAAATCAGGGAATATCAGGGGCAGCTGTCACTCTAAACGACCCCCTTGCCACAGTTCACCTCTGCTGAGTACATCAGTGTCAGACAGGCTCTGCTAAGTTTTAGTTTTAGAATATTTTAAATCCTAATATTAATATTTCCTGTGTCACAACAGCCATGATATGTCAACACCATCTTCCAATTTCTGAGGAAATTCTTTGAAATATTTAGATAATTCCAGGGGGTGAATTCTACTGACGAGGGTTCTTTTTTTCGTTGGCATCTGCAGAAAACGAAAAAATAAATGCGACTACAGGTAAATCATTGCTTTTCGTGAAAGAAATGCCATTTGTCAACACCGTCAGATGTCAAAACCATAAGATTTTGTGTTCCAATGATATATCAAAAACTTCAAGGACTCTTGAATAAAAGCGTTAAAACAATACATACTCACTGTTGATGTGTTTGTTTAATTACAGTAATTGATGATTCAATGTATTTGGAGTTAAACTATTACAACTTCAGATGTTTGTCACCACCGTCAGAATGTGTGTAACTCCGTCAGTTCTGTTCACACCGTCAGTTATAAGAGTTCATTATGGTATTTTATATTTGTTGTGGAATTGTTGGTCAAATGTGAAAGTGTAATCTGTCTGCTAACACGAGAATGTGTTTTGAAATGTTAAAAACATCTTGAATGCTGTTAAAGATAAAGCTGAAATTATATTACACACTCCAAGGTAAAAAAGCACATTTTGTTAAAAAAGAGAAAAGTTGGGAGATTGTATCAAAGCATAGCTCAGTAGCTTAGTACATATAAGATACATAAATGTAGTTTCATTTGTCTGAGTACAAGGTTTTATTTTTTTCAATTTTGCACCCTGTTTTGTCCCACTTCTCAAGAATGACTGAATTCGGGCTTTTCCCCTCAGAATTGTGAGAATAAACATAAATTGCGAGTGATAAAGTCAGAATTGCGAAATTGAAAAAAAAAAGTCACAATTTCGAGATTTAAACTTGCAATTCTAAGAAAAAAGTCAGAATATGACGCAATTCTAACTTTATTTCTCAGAATTGCGAGTTTATATCTCACAATTCTGAAAAAACTCGCAATTGCAAGAAAAAAGTCAGAATAGTGAGATAAGTCGCAATTACCTCTTTTTATTAAGTGGCGGAAACGGGCTTCCATAATACTTCTACAAAATTATAATAAATAATGTGCATTAGTGTGCTTTTTGCTCTTTTATGTTTTTATTCAATTTATAAAGGCGTAATCATAATTGGACAATACTAGTGTATGTAAATTAGTTTTATTGTAAATTAAATAATAATAATAATAACAATTCTATTAATTTCAACTGATTAATGTTGAACACGTATTTACTTTAAACTGGTATATACGATCTTTCCGAGATGACTTGAACTCACCATTATTCCGAATAGCAGCACAGATCCGGCTGTTATAAGCACGAGGCCTCTATCACAGCCATAATGATATTCCAAGAATTTCAAGTGTGATATTGCCTTTAAACAGCAGTTAAAACAAAAAAAACAATTGTATTTATTTATAAGTTTGTTTGTTTATTAGTTGTAGTTGCCAACAAAATTTGTTTAGAATGAAGTCAGAATTGTTAACCATTGCGCATCTCTGAGCAATACACTGTAGGCGTAGTTTACTTCCTGAATAAATCAGTTAGTGCACTTCATATTCCCAGATGATGCACTTAGGCCCTTTCCTAAATGCTAGGCCTACAATTCGTGTGCACTTGCAGTCTTGCGGCCTTACAATGGCCGCCACGTATGCATGTCCATTAAAGGAACACTCCACTATTTTTGAAAATAGGCTCATTTTCCAACTCCCCTAGAGTTAAACAGTTGAGTTTTACCGTTTTCTAATCCATTCAACCAATCTCTTGTCTGGCGGTAGCACTTTTAGCTGTATCTTAGCATAGATCATTGAATCTGATTAGACCGTTAGCATCTCGCTCAAAAATGACCAAAGAGTTTCTATATTTTTCCTATTTAAAACTTGACTCTTCTGTAGTTACATCGTGTACTAAGACTGACGGAAAATGAAAAGCTGCGATTTTCTAGGCCGATATGGCTAGGAACTATACTTTCATTCAGGTGTAATAATCAAGGAACTTTGCTGCCGTACCATGGGTGCAGGAGGCGCAATGATATTACGCAGCGCCTGAAAATAGGCTTATTAGAAGTTACTGCGGGACTATTCCGGCGCTGCGGTAATCATTGCGCCTGCTGCACGATGTAACTACAGAAGAGTCAAATTTTAAATAGGAAAAATATAGAAACTCTTTGGTCATTTTTGAGCGAGATGCTAACGGTCTAATCAGACTCAAGGATCTATGCTAAGCTAAGCTAAAAGTGCTACCGCCAGACCCGGAGATCGGCTGAATGAATTCAAAAACAGTACATCGCCGTTTTGGTCAGAACGCTATTCCCGCTGTTTGATCTGACGTCCTCGAGGTTGAGTGGGTATGAATATAGTGTGCACTCCTATTTTTTTATGCAATTTCTCTCACAGTTGTTCGCCGATGCGCCTGCCTTGAATCCCCCACTACCGAATTAGTCTCACAACAGCGACCCTGTATGCTGGTTAGGCGGTTGCTCAAACTCAATGGGATGGAGCCCTGCAGAGTTTTGTTCCAACCCTGCTCCAACACACATACCATGTAGTTTTTAATAAGCCTGAAGGACTTGATTAGTGGATAAGGGCGGTGTTTAATTAGGGTTGAATCTAAACTCTGCAGGGCTCTGGCCCTCCAGGAATTGAGTTTGACACCCCTGCTGTCGGGTATCCCATTTGTCATTTTAGCTTTCAGAAGGGTGCTCGAGAGCGCCCCGTAGCAGCCAATGTGCACCTTCAATCGCAAGCTCCACAGCAGACCTGACAGTCAAAGCGGCATCATGAAAGTGTGGCTTCAGAGGAAGGCCACGAGGGTTTTGTGTGCCATTTGGGACAGAGCCTTAAATATGTTGATGGGTGCTTTCAAAACTCTGCTTCATGAAGCTTTCGTGAATCTTTTGTTTTGAATCAGTCTTTCAGAGCTTGTGTCAAACTTGAGTTCAGCAAACAAGGCTTTGATACTGCCTACTGTTTTCAGACCATGGTTTCGAAACGTTTCATAATTCATGGTTCTCTGCTAGGTGACGTTGATCTGGTGAGTCCACAAATGATTGTCTCATGATATTAACTGATCTTGGGTTATTTGATATTGGGCTATTTTCCCTTTTTCAACAAGTTTCAAGCAACATGTTTATTGTTCTTGTACTTAATATTGTTCACTGTAAAAAAAAAATTTTTTTTAAGTTTAAACTTAAAAAAGTGTTTGTGCTGCCTTTATTTGAAATGTTAAGTTGTACTAAGTGACAACTTGAATATTTAAATTGACTTAACTTACAATTTTAAGGCAGCTCGAACACTTACTTTTTAAGTTTAAATTATTTATTTATCTATTTAACATTGTTGGAATTGGGCATCAAAAGTAAAGGGCTCAATCTGTTCAAAGTTCAAGTGTAACGTAGGAGGCGTGACAACGGAGTGGAGGATCCAAAACGCAAGGCTTTATTTAGGAGCGTGGTCAAAACAGGCAGGGTCAACACCAATTGAAAAGGCAAAGGAGTAATCCACAAGGCAGGCAAAGGTCAGGGCAGGCAGCAAACAATCAAAAACCAGATAGACAGTCCAAGTTAAAACACAGGCAAGGAAAAAACAAGGAACTAGGAAAACACGGAGACTGTGAGAACGATACTGGCTAACAATCATCAGCGATGTGAGTGTAAGTAAACCAGGCCTTTATAGGGTGAGATTGATGAGGTAATGAGACACAGGTGAATGCAGTCAGTGATGAGTCCGGGTAAAGGATTATGGGTAATATCGTGTGTGAGAATGTAACAAGAGTCTGGGGTGGAGTGCCCTCTAGCGAAGCTCACGGATATAGATAAATTCATGTGAAAATGTATGTGTCAGTTTGCTGTTGTTTATAGTTTATATTTATAGTTAATAAACATGGAAAAACAGTAATATAAGTTACTCTTCTAGGACACATGTGTGAACCTGAGGAGAACACAGGTAAAAAAGACATTAAGCATACACTAAAAATCACCTCAACACCAATTGGTTGTCATAGGTAAGCAGCACAAAGTACTTCTCTATTATGTACATGTTGTTCATTACTAAAACTCATTTAGAATTTAGAAATGTAGATATTTATACAGCGGCATACTCAAAAGCCCAGTCTAACTGGAGCACAAAATTACACTTACTGTAATAATGTTCTTGTTGATTATTATAAAAAGAGTAAAAGTTCACACTATGTTGAAGCTGGTTTACACCATTGTCTTAGGTTAAAGGAAGTAAAGTGCTTATCAGTATGTATTCTGAAAAAACCTCCCTGTGTGTGTATCTCACAACTATTCTGTTGCACAAGAGGAATGTAAACATGACCTTTGATGAGGTCATTGCCAGGAAGCAGCGATTCACGCTGGTCTTATTTCCTCTTTGTGAGAGAATTTAATGTATTACAATGTTAGCTTAGAAATGCAAGCCAAAAATTCACATCTCAGCTGACTGATGGAGACATTTACAGGATAGCACATAGCTGAGCCTCCGTGTCTGGTTTCCTTCAGCATCTCATATGTAATTATGTCTTTTTTTATAGCAGAAGCTTAATCAATAGCGGGTCCCTGGGTACAAGGAAAAAGGGCCATCTGTGCCTCTCATGGATAAGCATATGAAAAGGCTAAAACGCATAGTGCCAGTTCCTCCCCTCTATGAGCTCAACACACACACATTGATTTTTCCAACAGACACCCACAATGCATTTGTGTGTGTGTGAGAAAGAGGAAGAAAATATCTGAAAATCAGGCATTTTAACATTGCATTTTATCATTTATTTGTTCCTCAGAGCTCTCATAGAAGATATAAGATACATTGTAGATACACTGAGCATTCACACAGTGCACTTAACCATGGGGTGTGTTTAAGAAAAGTGTTATTTTAGTATTATTGAGATATTAGTTTTTTACTAATATGTTGAATTAGTTCTTATTTCCTTAATTGTTATTTCTTTCGTATTCTTAGCCTGGGTTGTCTTTTTGTCCTTGTTTTTCTTGTATGTCATGTTTATTTCACGTGTGTCGGTGTGTGTGTGTGTGTGTGTGTGTGTGTGTGTGTGTGTGTGTGTACCTGGAGTTATACTTATGGGGCACCAAATGTCGCCCCCAGGGATAGTAATCCTATCCATTTTTGACATGTTGAGGGACATTTTGCGGTCCCATGTGGAAACAGTTATACGTCATCAGAATGAGTTTCTTGAGCAAGTACAAATGTTTCAGAAAGTGTATATCACTTGTAACTGTGTGTCAGGTTTGAGGTGTAGGGTTGTGTTTTTCCTGTCTTGAGTGTTGTTTTCAATGCACGAATGATTGAAGTATCCAGCCTCATGTGTAAAGTGACTATAAGCTACCACAGCCACGTACAGGATAGCTGTCGCTCCCATATAAAATGAGGTGTTGTGAACAATCTGTGTGTGTGGGTAATTGAAAATTATAATGCCAGTTAGCGTTTATAAGTACACTTATTATTGAGTGGTTGTTGTGCGCATAAGCCAACATGTGTGTGTAGCCTGTCTCCTTCTCCTTCCACCCCCTCCTCCCCTGTACGAGTAGGTACTACTCCGCCGTTATTTCCCCCTCCTGTGGAATTACACTGAAAAAAATTGGTGTAAGGAATTTTGTAGAATCAATTTTCACGTAGACATGGCTAATAAATTTCACAAAGTTTCTTGCAATTAAATGAATTAAACGTGAAATTTTGAAGTATAACAACTGAATTTTTTCTTACTCAAATAATATTTATCTGCATATTTATTAAAGGGTCATATGATGTTGCTAAAAAGAACATTATTTTTTTGTATTTGGTGTAATGCAATGTGTTTTATGCGGTTTAAGGTAAAAAAAAAAAAAAAATTATGTTCCACATAGTAAATTATTGTTTCTCATTATGCCCCGCCTTTCGGAAACGCATCAATTTTACACAGCTCCTCGGTCTGAAAAAAATGGGTTCTTTAAATTACAACAGCAAAACATGACTGTAAAGGTCATAAATAATTTGACACATCTTGGAATGTCCTGTAATGACTTTTCTTTAGTTGTTTTTAGTATGTTATGACATCAGCCATCATCAGTTTTCGGTGTGCCTGCTTAGTGGCCCCATCTTGCGCCACAAAGTTTTCTCTCTCCTCACATGACAGAGGAAGTGAGTCAGATTATCACAGGCTCCAGATGACCTGAAGTCAGAGGCCAATCATGACAAGAAAACAACATATAAATAAACGCTGCCCTTTAAAAGTGCCAACGTGTCAAATCGAACATAAGCAATAATGTGGATTAATAGCACAGTTTAGGATGTAGGCATATAAACTGCCTTGATAATGTTCACAATATTCCCGAACAAAGGAGGGAAAATTTTTTATGAATTATGGCTTCATATAATATATATATAATCGATATTATATATACAGTAATACACTCTAAAATGAATATAACCCAGCGCGGGGTTAAAAGGGACAAACCCCGCTGTTGGGGGGTTTGGACCCAGCTTTGGGTGTGTTGACCTGCCTGTTGGGGTTTTGAACCAGCTATTTGGGTTGTTTGGGGACCCGGTTGGGTTGTTTGACCCAGCGGTTGGGTTGTTTTGACCCAGCAGTTGGGTTAAACATTTAACCCAACCGCTGGGTCAAAACACCCAATAGCTGGGTTTGTCCCTTCTTAACCCAGCGTGGGTTGTATTTAACCCAGCATTTTTAGAGTGTGGATATATCTATATATATGTGGTGGGCCTGTACATGAATTAAAGACAATGTTAATGGTGGAAAGGTAGATTTAATTGATTTAAAGACTTATTTATTTAGTAATTTAAGGCAATCTTTGAAAACCACAGATAACATATAGGTGTTAAGGTTCAAACAAACACATTATTTCCACATGATGTACATTATTGTTCTGAAACGCATCGATTTTTACAAAGTTAATCGATCTGAAAATCGCGGTGTGCCCTGATTGGCTAGCTATCTAGTACATTGTGATTGGCCGAATACCTCAAGCGTGGGACGAAAATGTTACGCCCCTACCATAATGTGATGATGCCCTGTCAGGCCAGAGAGATGATTCAAAAACATGAAAACACATTATAAACCAGGCATTTGCTGCATCCAGTGGGGACATAATTATGGATTATAATAATTTATACCCTCTTTTTACGCGTTGCGTTGCAACTCCCTTCCCCGCGCGCCGCGTAACATAAAACCATGTCTGCATTGTGATCGGAGAAACGACAAACAAAGGCCATACTCACACCTGCCCCCCAAAAAATTGCTCTACATATAAAAAAATATAACAACGAACCGTCGTTGGAAATATAAGATACAAGTACTACACTCGGTGCGTCAGAACACGCGGGAATTTTGTAGTCTACTTGTCTACCAGGATCAGGCAAAAGTCCTCCTAAAATGTGCTGCCAACATCTGAATATTGTGGTTGGAGTTGTTCTGGAAACAGTGTTGTAAAAATAAAATAAACAATGATTTCTAGCGTGCCCCTCGCCATTTTTGAAAGCAACGAAGTAGTTTCGATTTCAACAACGAAACACAGCGTCTACACACGGCGGGGTTTCTAGGTGAGCCGGCTGGCGGCCTAGTAGTAGAGCTTTTTTGTCAGTAGGCCGGGGGCTAGAGTGAGGATGTTCACTGGGACGGAGGCTGAGTGAGAGAGGGCGGGCGGGCTTGAGACGGCTCGCGGTGGCGGATTAGATTGAAGGAGGTTGTGGCAACCAATGTGACGAACACGGGCTCTAGGGACTCCGCTTCGTCCACGGTTAAAGCCAATCCGGCGATCCACAGCGCAAAGTGATGTCTTCCTCAAAAGACCAGCAGGTCGCTCACACATGAAGAAGCAGATATCCTCCTCTTTTGGAAGACCAAACAAGTAGCTTCACATTCACAACGCGAAACACACCAGATCAAGACATGGCGGCCATGGCCAACAACAAATACTCAGGAGAATAAAAGGAAGCCTCTCTCTCTTGCGTTGAAATTGGGCGGGGCGTTTTATATGCAAATCTCCCCAAATCGTGACATAGATAGGGGGGGGGTGTTAGATGAGCCGTTTTAGCTAGGAGTGTGACTCTTACATTTATAAAGCTATCTCTTTGGATTTGAGACTTTAGTCTTTGCAACTTTATAGATCTTCTTTATGCACCAAGAGCTTGTAACACTCCAAAGAGAAAGGAAAAATTTAAATCGCATCATATGACCCCTTTAAGATTTTTGCAGTATGTTTTACAAGAAAATACTATTTCAGAATTTCTAATTCAAAATTTCATGTTCAATTCAGTGTCTCTTGCCATTTCTTTGTAATTATTTGTGAAATTTACAAGCAATTGCTGAGTGAAAATTGTTTCACTACGATTTCTTTGATTCAATGTAGTAAAAGAAATAGAAAGAGATTTATTCCTTTATTTTATTTTATTTCAAGTAACAATTTTTTATGGTTTTAGTTTTAGTTAACTAACTCTGGTGTGAGACTGCAAGAGGGTGATCTGGGTGTTGTGTTTTCAGGCAATTATTGATTCAAATTAAAACATAAGCTAGATGTCATGAGGATGGCTGTACAGAATTTGCCACCAATGCTAATGTGTTGGGGGTGGCTGCCAGTACATTTCTATCCTGTTTCTATTTGTAGCACGTTGCTATGTGGTTGCTAAAGTGTCCTAGGTGTTTTTTTTATCATGTTGCTATGCAGTTGCTAGAGTGTTCAGGCCATTTTAGTGTGTTGTTATGTGGTTGCTAAAGTGTTCTAAGTGTTTTTATCATGTTGCTAATGTGTTATGAGTGGTTGATTAAAGGCCTTAACCAAAAGAGCCAAGTAGTAGAACAAACTGTATGAGTTTAAAGTTGCAATGTAACAGTACTACAGACAAACCTTTTTTTCTGTATTGTGACATACATTTGAGTTACATGGATTAAAGAAAAAAAGAACTTCTCTATAGTAAGGATCTGATTGTGGTACGGTTAGTTCACCCAAAATAAAAATTCTGTCATCATGTACTCACCCTCAAGTTGTTCCAAATAAATGAAGATCCTTAAGCTTCCACACTATGGTGAAAAATAAATAAATAAATACTATGAAAGTCAATGCGATATCAAATTGTAATGGTTCCAGCTGTTTAAATATCGTCTTTAGGTTCAAAGAAGAAAAGAAATCATTTACCGGGTTGGACAACAAAATGATGACAGAATTTTAATTTTGGCCTAGGTGAACTATCCCTTTAACTGAATGGAGGCAAATCTGAATACGAGCTTATAGATGATTGTAAGAAAGGGGCAGATTTAAGCAGAGAAATCAAGTATGTCAGCAGAGAGAATCTATCATTTGATTGAGTTACGAGGTAAAAAAATAAAAAGTAAAAAGTAAACATACTTGAATGAATCATTCACAGCATGCATTTACAATAAAAGAGGGTGCAAATAGACAGGGTGAATTTTTATTTTCATCCCAAGCTCACTAAGAGAATATTAACATAATTTACAAGAACGGTATAAACAACAAGAGACACTTTAGTTTATTAGTAATTTATTCGTTTTTAAATGTACTAAAAACCATTTGATTAAATATCTCTATTTAAAAATTATACATTTGAATTTTTGTGCAGTAGTACTGCTTTACTATTTAATTATAAATGCATTATTTTTAGTCTTTTATGTCATGTTAGGCCATCCTTGAAGGATCCATTTTAAGGATGCCAAGAACTGAGTGTGATTTAACAACTGGCCATCAGATAAGAGTATTTGAAAAAAAAAGTGTATGTTATTTTGGTTATCATGGTTATCAGCTCTTAAAACAACTTAGTAATAAAATGTAGGAAAATGCGAGGAAACGTGATCCCAACTTTGCCGCTGACTGCAACAAATTTAACTTCAAACTATTTTAGTGAACCAGTTTTAACAAAGCACTGTAAGTCAATCACTTTGTTTGAAAGAGCAATGACCTTATTGGAATTTGCGCTTAAACTGAATAGCATAAACACAACATTACTTTTACTTATTTATTTTTCAAATTTGAATTAAAATGCATGTCATATGTCATATCATACTGATATACTTTTTTCTGTTTCCACAACATTTCACAACAAAGGTTAAGCAATATTACAGCTGAAAAATAATATTTAATATAACTGTAATTTGTACTCCAAAAGTTAAAAGTTGAAACCGTTCCATCATATTGACATTGTATTGCTACTCATCTTGCTTCACGTCAAAATGTAATAGTAAAGGTAAAAATATTTGACATTATATATACATTATACAGCATATCATTTAGATTCATAATGTTCAAATGAAATAATTTAAATTGTACTTTTAAGAAAAACACAATTTAATACCTTCTGACTTGACATCAACGAAGAATAAAAATATACAATGGTGTATTTCACCAAACAAGTTCTTCACTTACAAGTGTGGGCACTTGAATGTCATAAATCACCATACAACACTATAGCAATAGATTTGTATGCAATATCAAAATAAATATGATAATGCACAACCTGATAGAATCCACTTAAGCAACATTTATACATGCTTTATACAAAAGGTGGTTGATTAATAATTCAGACTATGTAACTTGTACATTATGACTAAAACAGCAGTCATCTCTAATCTGAAAGAAGAGAACTAGGTCAAAAAATATATGCATCAGTACCTTCCAGTCCAGTAGCACGCGTTTTGGTTCAGGTCGTAGGTCAGAGCAGATGCCATGAGCATCCAAATTTAAGAACTGAACTCCGTGGGCTGAATATAAAACAGACACCCTTGGAATTCAGTTCTCAAAGCCAAGAGCTCCGTTTAATATCCGCAAGTACTGTAAATCCATCCAGCAGGGGATTATGACCTATAGTAAAAAACTACATTTAACTTAATGGTAAAATGTCAGTAAAATTCAACTCTATCATCTCGATCATTTCTCATATTATGTGATGAGATGAGTATTATTTAGATAATGAAATGTATCGCACAACTTCTTTGCCTCTCATGGATTTTTGTCTCGGGTTTCCTCCTTCCTCATCATGATTCCAACAATGCTGTGTTTATTCAAGAACATTTTCTTGAAATACTGCATGCTCAAATGCCTCCTACTAATATTTGTCAGGTTCAGTTAACTTCCTTGCAAGAATCAAATAAAACAAATTAAACTAAGTTCCATCTGCTAAAGGATCATTTAATAATGTTTTCAGGTGAATCAGAATCAGAATCAGAAAGAGCTTTATTGCCAAGTGTGCTTACACACACAAGGAATTTTTCTTGGTGACAGAAGCTTCAGACACAGATAGGTTAACAAGTGACAAGACACAGATAACAAAAAAATAATAATAATAAGTGAGTAAAAATAAATATGTAAAAACAATACACAATAGACAAAGAGACAGTAGACAGTATATTGTATGTACAGTGCTATAGACAAATTATGATTGAATTTTAATTATGTTTGTTTATGTTTGTTTCGAGATAATTGGTGTTGACTTTTATTATTTGTGTGCGTATGTTATATTACAATTCCTCAGCAAAATAATTTCTACTACAGACAAAAACTGTAAATGGTAATATCATTTCCATTATTGTTACTGACTAGTGTTATAGTCTTCTCTTAAAGTGGCACACAAAAATTTGATTTAAATCTCCTGTTTAAAACAAAAATGGTAAAAGTTTGGGCCCTGTAACTAAGAAATATATATATTTTTTTATAGAAACAATAGAAATAGAAATAGAACGCATCCTTGCTACTTAAAATCATTCACTAGTAATTTTTTCAAAAAAAAAAAAAAAAAAATTCCTGGAACCTAAACTTTATATGTGCTACTTATAAAACTATAAAAGAATTTAGGCACCATTGCAAAAATACCTCACAAATGACTTCCCGTATAATACATGTAACTAAATTATGTGTTTTACTTCAACATTTATTGGACAAAATGAATCTATAAAAGAGCTGGTATCATAAATTATACATGTGTAAAGTGTAAAGTGCTTTTAAACATAGCTATGATAATAGCCTTCGCCATGAAATTACTCGTGACACTTTTTTTTACATCTTCCACTCCATTAACTTCTCCAACCCACATGTGCATCTCTCATTTATCTGCTTTTTATCACTCACCTCTTTAAACCAACCTTTAGTTTCCCCCTCTTTTCTCGACAGGTCCACATGATCTGTTGTTGGTGAGTCATTTCGGTACCAGTACCAGATTTAGGATGCTGAATCATGTCTCTCATGCACCTGCAGAGAATGATAAGACACATGCAGAAAAGCTCTTCTGCCGCCTACTCGCTCGGCGCATCCCTATATAAACCGATCGATTAGCGCTCTCATTTGCATAGGCGTTTGTTCCACACTACACACATAGTCATGGGAAAGTCCCACTGCTATCCATCTTGCTCAAAGTGCAAAGATAGCCATAATTGCACAACACACAGCCCATGGTAATATAGACCCACGTCATACCACCAAGAGCACATGCTGCTGCAATCATGTTTAATGGATAAAGGTTGATCGAATAACATTGTTTTTCCATCAATAGCCTGTTATTACAGACTAGGCTACGTGTAAGCGACGTTGGTGTTGAGAAAACCCCAACCGCCAGAGGAGGAGGAAATGTTGGTTAAGTATTTAATGCACCATTTCCGCTCTGTAAAGTCCGTGGGTTGAGACGGGGAAGTCCTAACCCTGTTCGGTTTGCCAATCAAGAGTGCAAGATCTCGTCTTCACTAACCGTCATATGGCTGTTATTAGACTAACTTTTTCACTTTCCTTATACATATGAGAGCCTTTTTTGGCCCAATTTCCAAGAGTACCAAAACAATGCGAAATATCTGACCCCCTGCTTCGGAGATCATTCTGCTTTTTGTGTTTTAAAGGCCTTTCCTTCCCCGTATATACGAGAATGCCCTTTGCATTGTGTTTCCTTCAGTTTATTTTTCAACAATAACCAATGAATTCTAAAAGCGTTTCCATTGAAAGTAGGCCCGACCATTTAAAGGGGTCATATGATGTTGCTAAAAAGAACATTATTTTGTGTATTTGGTGTAATGAAATGTGTTTATGCGGTTTAAGGTAAAAAAAAACACATTCTTTTCCACATACTGTACATTATTGTTATCAATTTTTACAAAGCTCATCGGTCTGAAAAAATGGTTTCTTTACCATTACAACAGCAAAACATGACTGTAAAGGTCATAAATAATTTGACACATCTTGGAATGTCCTGTAATGACTTTTCTTTAGTTGTTTTTAGTATGTTATGACATCAGCCATCATCAGTTTTCGGTGTGCCTGCTTAGTGGCCCCATCTTGCGCCACAAAGTTTTCTCTCTCCTCACATGACAGAGGAAGTGAGTCAGATTATCACAGGCTCCAGATGACCTGAAGTCAGAGGCCAATCATGACAAGAAAACAACATATAAATAAACGCTGCCCTTTAAAAGTGCCAACGTGTCAAATCGAACATAAGCAATAATGTGGATTAATAGCACAGTTTAGGATGTAGGCATATAAACTGCCTTGATAATGTTCACAATATTCCCGAACAAAGGAGGGAAAATTTTTTATGAATAGGGAGCTTCATCTAGAATATATATATAAATATATATATATTATATATATATATACACTTCTAAAAATAATGCTGGGTTAAATAGTAACACAGCGCTGGTTTAAAAAGGGACAAACCCAGCTTTTGGGTTGTTTTGACCCAGCTTTTGGGTTGTTTTGTCCCAGCGGTTGGGTTGTTTTGACTCCAGCTATTGGGTTGTTTTGACCCAAAGGTTGGGTTGTTTTGAACCAGCGGTTGTGTTGTTTTGAACCAGCGGTTGGGTTGTTTTGACCCAGCGGTTGGGTTGTTTTGACCCAGAAATTGGGTTGTTTTGAACCAGCGGTTGGGTAGTTTTGACCCAGCGGTTGGGTTGTTTGACCCAGCGGTTGGGTTGTTTTGACACAGCTGTTGGGTTGTTTTGACCCAGCTCTTAGCTCTTGGGTTGTTTTGACCCAGCTATTGGGTTGTTTTGACCCAGCTGTGGGGTTGTTTTGACCCAGCTGTTGGGTCGTTTTGACCCAGCGGTTGGGTTGTTTGACCCAGCGGTTGGGTTGTTTGACCAGCTGTTGGGTTGTTTTGACCCAGCTGTTGGGTTGTTTGGACCCAGCTGTTGGGTTGTTTTGAACCCAACCGCTGGGTCAAAACAACCCAATAGCTGGTTTTGTCCCTTTTTAACCCAGCGCTGGGTTATATTTAACCCAGCATTTTTAGAGTGTGTCATTATATATATATATATATGTGGTTGTTCCTGTTACATGGAAATTTAAAGACAAATGTTTAATGTGGCAAGTGTTAGGTTTATATATATATATATAGATATTTTTTCATTTATTTTAGTATTTAGGCCATCATTTGAAATCGTTCATAATAACAGTTCAGTCGTTTGTTTAGGACCTCCTTCTCCACAAACTATTCTCCATCTGCACTAAAAATATAAAACAGAACAAAAACTCTATTGTAATCTATTGTAACTTCCTGGACATGTATCAAGTCTGTTCCTTCTCACTGGTCATTGTGATTTTTGATGAAAATCCCTTTTAATCTTGAACATGATCTTTGTTTGGGAAATCAGCAGGAAAAAACATAGCCTTCAACAAAGCAGGTGGCTAAAAGCGAATTTCTATCTGACCCAGAATTAACTAACAACTAACACTCCCGTTGATGGCCATCTAACTGGAACACTTAAAAAAAAAAAAAAACTAATGGCCTAAGACAGCACTGTGCAAAAGTCTTAGGCCATTAATATTTTCTCAAAAAAAAAAGGTTTTAAGCCAGTTATTTATATCTTTTGCTCTAGTGTGTCAGTAGGAAATATCAGTTTACATTTCCAAACATTCCTTTTTCTGTTAACTGTAATAATCCAGTGAGATTTTTGTATATTTAGGAGTCTGAAAGCAGCCAGTGCTCCACACAGAGATCTGATCTCAGCATCAGTCTGTCTGGGATTACATGAAGCTCAGACAGACTAAATCCTGAAGAACTGTGGCAACATCTCCAAGACACTTCAAGAAACCGTCCTACAAAGCTACCTAAAAACCTCTATGCAAGCGCTGGACAAAAGCTGTTTTAAACAAAAAGGGTGGTCACACCAAATGTTGATTTGATTGAGTTAATTGATACATAAAATCTATTTATGACATTATTTTTGAAAGCATCCTCATTCTATCAGCATTTTTACACAAGTGCCTAAAACCTTTCACAGTAGCTTTGTAGGAGCTAAAGTTATCTTGAAGCATCTTGGAGACATTGCCACAGTTCTTCTGGATTTAGTCTGGCTGGCTTCATGTAATCCCAGACAGACTGGATGATGGTGAGATCAGATCTTTGTGTGGAGCACTGGCTGTTGTCAGAGTCCTTGTGCAAACAAAAATCTCACTGGCTTATTACAATTAATGGCAAAAGGAATGTTTGGAAATGTAAACTGATATTTCCTACTGACACACTACAGCAAAAGATATAAAAATAAAAAATGTGTGCTGATGAAAATACTAATGGCATAAGACTTTGCACACACTGGATATATGATATATATCTTATATTATATATATATATAAATCTATATATATAATATATATAATATATTATGTATAGGTGGTGTGTTGGGTGTGTGTGTGTGGTGTTGTGTTTACATATATTACATACATATATTTAGTCATTTTATTTATATTAATTTAACCTAATTTAATTGAATTATTTAATAAAACGAATGTTTCCATTCATTTAGTTCGTACATGAATCTAATTTTAAGGCATTTTAAATACAAATATCTATGGTAAAATATTGATTTTTTTTTTGACTATGCAAATTTTTAAATAGCATAATTTAATTTAAGTTTGGTCGTTTTTTAAATTCCACACACAGATGTCTTACTGTCCATATTACCAGACAGATCTGTAAACACAGAGTCAGGGCAGCGGCCCGCCCCTTTCAACCATTCATTTAACTCTGTCTGTCAATCATATTGCTCGTTTAAAATCACTGCTACTCCGATTGGCCGAGTGTAAGTTTCTATTGCTCTGATTGGTCAGAAGAGAGTCTCTTTTGCTCTGATTGGTGAAAAGCGTGCGCATGCAAGCTCATGCGCTGTTGTTGTCGTATGTCGTACAGTAGCCGACACAGCAAGCAAATATGAATGCAAATTCTGCCGAAGCGAACTTGATCTAAATTACTAGATAATTTGCGTTTTGATTCCTTTTTTATTTTGAGTATTAAAATCGCCAAGAGTTGAGGAGAAGTGCAATAAAAGCTCCCGCATCCATTTAGCCTGAACGCACGTGCGTCCATTGAAGGAGTTTCGTTTCTTGTAAACAAACATGAATCAGTATTTGTTTCTGCTTTTTTCTTTAGTGCATGTATTGGCGGATCCGGATTTTGCTAAACTTGATGGTACCCCGCCTTCTAAAATAGGTAGGCCAAATGTTCAAGATATTATTCTGCAATAAAAAAGGCATTGTAAAGAAAAGAGCCCATGATACAGTCTGATGTTGTGTTTGCAGCTGTTGTGGGAGCTGGAATCGGAGGAACCGCTACAGCTCACTTCCTTAGGCAACATTTCGGGCCGGAAGTGAGAATTGATGTATTTGAGAAAGGGTCAGTCGGTGGTCGTCTGGCTACAGTCACTGTGAACCACCAAGACTACGAGTCGGGTGGATCCATCATTCATTCCCTCAACCTGCACATGCAAGACTTTGTCCAGCAACTGGGTTAGTTGCATGCATTCATATTGCTCAAATGTATAATTTAGTAATTAGTGATTGAGTTAATCATAAGTATGAATGAACAATTGTCTTGGCAAACACTGCTTCTTTTGTGCATATTTGGAGTTTGTTCTAAAATCTTTCTGTTCACTGTCTCTCATGATACCCGTCCACAGGACTGAAGTACCGTAAGAGTGTGGCTGGGAAGACGGCAGTGTTCAGTGGAGAGGGGTTTACTTTGCAGGAGACCGATTGGTACCTGCTGGATTTGTTTCGTTTGTGGTGGCGCTATGGAATCAGCTTCATCCGCCTGCAGATGTGGGTGGAGGAGATCATGGAGAAGTTTATGAGGTGAGGGGAAAGGCTGTAGAACCAGTTCATGCGTTGTCTTTTCTGACGCTGTGGAACCAAGGTTGTGCAAAACCTGACGGTCTGTGTTATCCAGCATGACTTGAGAATAGGGCTGCACGATAAATCGAAATGGAATCGAGATCGCGATTCGACAGAAGCTGTGATTGTCATGCGTATCTTTCAGTGAAGCACGGTTCTGTGATCATCAGTAAATCTCCATCCAAAGGCCAGAGAAACTCCAAATACACCTCGCAGAAGAAACCCAGAAAAAGCTGAATAAACAGAAGATCCAACTGCTTTCATTGATTCCGCATGACTAATAAACACACGACTACGGCAATATACGGTTTATCGGAGTTCTTCTTATTATAATTTTCATTAAAGTATATTTATAATACAATGCCTTTATCACTGCTTAGAATACTATGACATATGTTGCGTGCCTTATTCTGTGTAAGAAGCCACATCATCTCACAGAAGGATTTATTTCAAACACTCGACTGACGTTATGAAGTGAGTGTGGAGTAAAAAATGTTAGTAAAAAAAAAAAAAAAAAATGTGGTATTTTCACGTGCTGTCAGATGGAGCAGCATTTACTTACAGAGCCGTAGTTCACTGAGAAGCTATGCAAACAGCTGTCACTATCGTGAACGATTTCTTCAATTTCATAATCGCGCAATAAAATAACTTGTCAGTGAACTATGGCTCTCTGTAGTAAATGCTGCTCCATCTGAAAGCACGAGATGATGATTTCCTGCTGATTACAGAACCGGCATTACTAACAAAATGCGCATGACGATCGCATTCGATTAATCGTGCAGCCCTACTTGAGAATGTTCCAAATGTTGCGCTTCAACGAAAGCGAGGAAATCTGACCTTTTGTACAAAGGAGTTGTACATGATAAATGTTACATGCATCCAAATAATCCATTTATACTCTGATTAACAGGGGGGAAAATAAGCATGTAAATGCTTGAAATCTCCTACTTTCCCAGTTGGATAAAAAAAAGTTTACATATATACACTACTGGTCAAAAGTTTGGAACAGTAAGGCTTTCTGTTTTTAAAGAAGTCTCTTCTGCTCAACAGGCAAAATGTTATTACAATATAAAATAAAGTTTTTCTATTTTAATACACATTAACATATAATTTATTTCTGTGATGCAAAGCTGAATTTCCATCAGCCATTACTCCAGTATCAAGTGTCACATGATCCTTAAGAAATCATTCTAATATGCTGATTTATTATTAGAATTATCAATGCTGTGCTGCTTAATATTTTTTTGGAAACCGTGATACTTTTTCAGGATTCTTTGATGAATAAAAGTTCAAAAGAACAGCATTATTCAAAATAAAATCTTTTCTAACAATATAAATCTTGGCTATCACTTGTTATCAATTTAACACATCCTTGCTGATTAAAAGTTTTAATTTCTTTCAAAAAAAGAAAAATGTACTGACCCCCAAACTTTTGAACGGTAGTGTATATTGTTCGAAAAGATTTCTATTTTAAATAAATGCTCTTCTTTTTAACTTTTTATTCATCAAAGAATCCTAGAAAAAAGTATCACAGGTTCCAAAAAAATATTAAGCAGCACAACAGTTTCCAGCACTGATAATAAATCAGGATATCAGAATGATTTCTGAAGAAACGTGTGATGCTGAAGCCTGGTGTAATGGTGATGAAAGAAAATTCAGCTTTGCATCACAGGAACAAATTATATTTTTAATGTATATTAAAATAGAAAAACGATATTTTACATCATAATAATTTTTCACAATATTAAATTGTTTCCTGTATTTCTGATCAAATAAATGCAGCCTTGATGAGCATAAGAAACTCCTGTAAAAAAAAAACATAAAAAATCGTTCTGATCCCAAACTTTTTACCGGTAGTGTATGTATATATATATAGAAGTAAAATGACTCTGAAAAAACATTAGAACCCACGAAGAACTTTCAGATCTGAAATTCATTCAGAATCGTATGCATTCTGGGACTGAGGAATGAAATTGTTAAATTTGTTATTGTTAGGAACAATGAGGATTTTTTTTTATCGATTTTATGTGGAAAATATTAAAGTTTAGCTTTGTCTTATGTGTGATTAAAATAAATGCATGTTACCTAAAATAATTTAAAGGATCATATGATGCGATTTCATTTTTTCCTTTCTCTTTGGAGTGTTACAAGCTCTTGGTGCATAAAGAAGATCTGTAAATTTGCAAACACTAAAGTCTCAAATCCAAAGAGATATTCTTGTTAAAAGTCAGAGTCAACAACGCTACCCCTTAAAACGGTTTTTTCTCGTTCTAACACGCCCCCCCCATATCTACCTCACTGTGTGGAAATATTAACAATGCCACCCAAATGTTCACGCAAAGAAAAAAGGCGTAACTTTTATTCTCGCTGTAGTACTGTTGCCGCTGCCGCCATGTCGTGAAGGTGCTGTGTGTTTTGTTGTGAAAGCGAAACTACTTTGTTTGGTCTTCCAAAAGAGGACGATATCCTCTTCATCATGCCTAGAGCTGATCCGTGCTGGTCGCTGAGGGAATACAACAACTTCGCGCTGTGGATCGCCGGAGCGCTTCACCGTTTTCACCGCTCCTTCGCCGGGACTGCCGTTCTCGACCCCGCTGCCTCAGCTCACGCTAAGCCGCGGCTTCCCGTCACGCTAGGCCGCTGTGTTTTTCGTTGTGGAAGCGAAACTACTTTGTCCTTCCAAAAGAGGACGATATCAGAATTAGTCATGGCTAGAGCGATCCGTGCTGGTTCGAATGCAGGGATACTTCAAATTAGTGGCTGTGGATGCGTCGGAACATTTTATGGAGGACTGTTACTGATCCTGGTAGAGTAGACGTTAGACTAAAAATGCCGGCAGTTCTGACTCACGTATGTACGTTTTCTTTTATCATTTGCCACCTGATGATTCAAACGCGAGTTTGAGCAGTGTAGAGTAACGCTCATTTTTTGTCATTTCTCCGATCACAAACGCAGACATTGTTTTATGTTTACGCGGCGTGATGCAATGCAACGCAACGCAACGCATAAAAAGACAGTTTAAGTCATTATAATCTGTAATTATGTACCCACTGGATGCAACAAAATGCCTCGTTTGTAATGGGGTTTTAATGTTTTTGTCTCGCAGCTCCGGCCGGGACACACCATCACAGTATTATAAGGGGTGTAACATTTCCGTCACACACATGAGGTATTCGGCCAATCACAACGCACTGCACAGCTGGCCAATCACAGCACACCGCGCTCTTCAGACCGATGAGCTTTGTAAAAATCGACGCGTTTCAGAATGGTGGGGCATAGAGGAGAAACAATAATGTCCATTATGTGGAAAATAATGTGTTTTTAAACCTTAAACCGCATAAACATAAATAAACAGATTTCATTACACCAAATACACAAAATATTGTTCTTTTTAGCAGCATCAAATGACCTCTTTAAGAATAACCACTACATGCGCATATATATATATATATATTATATATGATAGATAATAATATATAATATATATATATATCCCTTTTTTGATAGAAAGGCTAACTTTGCAAGATTGATGTTTTTTTTTTTTGTTGGTTTTATGGTTTTTAATTCACTCAAAATAATAGTGTTGACAAAATTACCTTAAATTTACAGGCAAGGCAAGTTTATTTATATAGCGCATTTCATACACAATGGTAATTCAAAGTGCTTTAAATAAAAGAAAAGTCACAACAATAAAACAAGGAATTTAAAAACTTTGAAAATGATTTAAAGATTGATTCAAGAGGTTTAAAATGAATTTAAAACAGTTAAGAATAGAAAATTATTATACATAGAATATAGTGCAATCAGTTCGGACATTGCACAGTGCTCATTCAATAAATGCACAGCTAAACAGATGAGTTTTGAGTCTGCATTTAAATGTGACTAATGTTTTAGCACATCTGATCTCTTCTGGAAGCTGAAGTCAAATAAATGTATTATAGTTTATTATAAATGTATTATATTTATTATAGTCAAATAAAACTTTTCTGTAGCTCCAACAGTAGAGTATGGCAGTAGCATGCCAAGCTCATGGGTTTGATTCCCAAGGAAAGAATGAACTGATAAATTGTAAATGTGTACAGTACCTTGAATGCAATATAAGTTGCTTTGGATAAAAGCTTTTTGCAGTTGCATGAGTCTAGTAAAACACACTCTTGATTGGGAATATCCCCTCCCCTTGTATTACAAATAACACCTGCCACTGACTAGCAATAACAAGTGGTTTTGGTGGACTGCAACGTCAGACTGTTGCATTTTTTTTTATGGTTTATGTCCTGCTGCAGCATCTAGTTTCAAAACATTTCAGCAAAATAACTAATTGGCGCGTTCTCGGTTATTTGATAAACAAAGACATGAGATGTTTTGTTTCATCATTGGGGAACCTTGAAATCTGCAATTGTTCAGCTGCAGTCTGAGTAACACAAGCTTTTTGTATTTTGTCTCACCGTCATCCTCTCTTTTGCTTGTTTGCTTTGATACATTTTGCTATCATTTTTCTGCCAGAATCTATAAATACCAGGCCCATGGCTATGCCTTCAGTTCAGTAGAAGAGCTGCTGCACTCTCTCGGGGGTTCAGGATTTATCAACATGACCCGCCGTTCGCTTTCCGAGTCTCTGTTAGAGCTGGGCGTCTCCCAGCGCTTCATTGATGAAGTCATAGCCCCGATCATGAGGGTCAACTACGGCCAGAACATCAGCATCCCTGCATTTGTTGGTATGCACAGCCTTTCTTTATAGTTGATTATTTATTAAGCTTTGCACTTGCATAAAAATTAGACTCTAATTATTATTATTTATTTATTTTTGTTACATTCTCATTGATAAATTATATGAATTATTAATGAAATTATTCATTGATTAATAATCTGTTAAAATATATATATTTGAAACATGAAGTAGTGTGTATATATACAGGTGCATCTCAATAAATTAGAATGTCGTGGAAAAGTTCATTTATTTCAGTAATTCAACTCAAATTGTGAAACTCGTGTATTAAATAAATTCAATGCACACAACTGAAGTGTTTAGTCTGTGGTCTTTAATTGTGATGATTGGCTCACATAACAAAAACCCACCAATTCACTATCTCAACAAATTAGAATACTTCATAAGACCAATAAAAAAAAACATTTTTAGTGAATTGTTGGCCTTCTGGAAAGTATGTTCATTTACTGTACATGTACTCAATACTTGGTAGGGGCTGCTTTTGCTTTAATTACTGCCTCAATTCGGCGTGGCATGGAGGTGATCAGTTTGTGGCACTGCTGAGGTGGTATGGAAGCCCAGGTTTCTTTGACAGTGGCCTGCATCTGCATTTTTTGGTCTCTTGTTTCTCATTTTCCTCTTGACAATACCCCATAGATTCTCTATGGGGTTCAGGTCTGGTGAGTTTGCTGGCCAGTCAAGCACACCAACACCATGGTCATTTAACCAACTTTTGGTGCTTTTGGCAGTGTGGGCAGGTGCCAAATCCTGCTGGAAAATGAAATCAGCATCTTCAAAAAGCTGGTCAGCAGAAGGAAGCATGAAGTGCTCCAAAATTTCTTGGTAAACGGGTGCAGTGACATTGGTTTTCAAAAAACACAATGGACCAACACCAGCAGATGACATTGCACCCCAAATCATCACAGACTGTGGAAACTTAACACTGGACTTCAAGCAACTTGGGCTATGAGCTTCTCCACCCTTCCTCCAGACTCTAGGACCTTGGTTTCCAAATGAAATACAAAACTTGCTCTCATCTGAAAAGAGGACTTTGGACCACTGGGCAACAGTCCAGTTCTTCTTCTCCTTAGCCCAGGTAAGACGCCTCTGACGTTGTCTGTGGTTCAGGAGTGGCTTAACAAGAGGAATACGACAACTGTAGCCAAATTCCTTGACACGTCTGTGTGTGGTGGCTCTTGATGCCTTGACCCCAGCCTCAGTCCATTCCTTGTGAAGTTCACTCAAATTCTTGAATCGATTTTACTTAACAATCCTCATAAGGCTGCGGTTCTCTCAGTTGGTTGTGCATCTTTTTCTTCCACACTTTTCCTCCACTCAACTTTCTGTTAACATGCTTGGATACGGCACTCTGTGAACAGCCAGCTTCTTTGGCAATGAATGTTTGTGGCTGACCCTCCTTGTGAAGGATTTCAATGATTGTCTTCTGGACAACTGTCAGGTCAGCAGTCTTCCCCATGATTGTGTAGCCTAGGGAACCAAACTGAGAGACCATTTTGCAGGCTCAGGAAACCTTTGCAGGTGTTTTGAGTTGATTAGCTGATTGGCATGTCACCATATGCTAATTTGTTGAGATAGTGAATTGGTAAGTTTTTGTTAAATGTGAGCCAAAATCAAAAAATTAAAAGAACCAAAGACTTAAAACTAATTCAGTCTGTGTGCATTGAATTTATTTAATACACGAGTTCACAATTTTTGAGTTGAATTACTGAATAAATGAACTTTTCCACGACATTCTAAGTTATTGAGATGCACCTGTATATAGGTTATGATTAGAATCCTAAAATGGCTTTAAATGGCAACAATAATTTCTCCAAAAAAATATTTTAATGGTGTCTTGTCATGTTTTTTGTAATAGCTTTTTGCACTAAAAACATAAGCGTCAATTGAAAATCTTTTAAACATAAACTACTATTCAAAAGTCAGTACGATTTTTGTTGTTATTGTTGTAGAAAAAAATATAATACTTTTATTCAGCATGAATGCACTCAATTTATCAAGTGTGACAGTGAAGACATATAATGTTACAAAACATTTCTATTTCAAATATAATCTGTTCTTTTGAACTTTCTATTCATCAGTGAATCTTGAAAAGTATATAAATATATATCCATGTTTCCACAAAAATATTAAGCGGCACAATTGTTTTCAACATTGATGATAATAAGAATTGTTTCTTGAGCACCAAATCAGCATATTGGAAGGATTTAAAATAACAATAATATACTTAAATAGGAAAGGTAATAAAATTGCAATTTAAATTGCAATAATATTTCACAAAAAAATGTTTTTTTTTTACTGTATTTTTGATCAAAAAAATGCAGCCTTGATGAGCATAAAAGACTTCAAAATTTAAAAAACATAAAAATAATCTTACCCCAATGTAGATATTCATAGAATATATAGATATATAGAATATATATATATCTATATATATATATCTATATACAGTGGGTACGGAAAGTATTCAGACCCCCTAAATTTTTCACCTGTTATATTGCAGCCATTTGTAAAATCATTTAAGTAAATTTTTTTCCTCAATGTACACACAGAACCCCATATTGACAGAAAACACAGATTGTGACATTTTTGAAGATTTATTAAAAAAGAAAAAATGAAAAAATGAAATATCACATGGTCCTAAATATTCAGAACCTTTGCTGTGACACTCATATATTTAAACTCAGGTGCTGTCCATTTCTTCTGATCATCCTTGAGATGGTTCTACACCTTCATTTGAGTCCAGCGGTGTTTGATTATACTGATTGGACTTGATTAGGAAGCCACACACCTGTCTATATAAGACATTACAGCTCACAGTGCACGTCAGAGCAAATGAGAATCATGAGATCAAAGGAACTGCCTGAAGATCTCAGAGACAGAATTATGGCAAGGCACATATCTGGCCAAGGTTAAAAAAAAATTTCTGCTGCACTTAAGGTTCCTAAGAGCACAGTGGCCTACATAATCCTTAAATGGAAGACGTTTGCGACGACCAGAACCCTTCCTAGAGCTGAACGTCCGGCCAAACTGAGCTATCGGGGAAGAAGAACCTTGGTGAGAGAGGTAAAAAAGAACCCAAAGATCACTGTGGCTGAGCTCCAGAGATAGATGCAAGTCGGAGATGGGAGAGAGAAAGAAAGTTGTAGTAAAGTCAACCATCACTCTGAAGCCCTCCACAAGTCGTGGCTTTATGGCAGAGTGGCCCGACGGAAGCATCTCCTCCGTGCAAGACACATGAAAGCCCGCATGGAGGACCCCAAGATGGTGAGAAATAAGATTATCTGGTCTGATTTTTTGAGACCAAGATAGAACTTTTTGGCCTAATTCTAAGCGGTATGTGTGGAGAAAAAAAGGGCACTGCTCATCACCTGTCCAATACAATCCCAACAGTGAAGCATGGTGGTGGCAGCATCATGCTGTGGGGGTGTGTTTCAGCTGCAGGGACAGGACAACTGGCTGCAATCGAGGGAAAGATGAATGCGGCCAAGTACAGGATATCCTGGACGAAAACCTTCTCCAGAGTGCTAAGGACCTCAGACTGGGCCGAAGGTTTAACCTTCCAACAAGACAATGACCCTAAACACACAGCTAAAATAACGAAGGAGTGGCTCCACAACAACTCTGTGACTGTTCTTGAATGGCCCAGCCAGAGCACTGACTTAAACCCAATTGAGCATATCTGGAGAGACCTAAAATGGCTGTCCACCAACGTTTACCATCCAACCTGACAGAACTGGAGAGTATCTGCAAGGAGAAATGGCAGAGGATCCCCAAATCAAGGTGTGAAAAACTTGTTACATCTTTCACAAAAAGACTCATGGATGTATTAGATCAAAAGGGTGCTTCTAAAAAATACTGAGCAAAGGGTCTGAATATTAGGACATGTTGAGATTTCAGTTTGCTTTTAATAATCTGCAAAATTTTCAACAATTCTGTGTTTTTCTGTCATATGGGGTGCTGTGTGTACATTAATGGAGGAAAAAACATTAACTTAAATGATTTTAGCAAATGGCTGCAATATAAAAAAAAGTGAAAAATGTAAGGGGGTCTGAATACTTTCCGTACCACTGTATATATATATATGTGGTGTGTGTGTGTGTGTGTGTATTCTTATATATATATAATTACTATATATATATCATGGTGTGTATTGGGTGTGTGTGTGTTATGTGGTGTGGGTGTGTGTGTGTATATATATATATATATATAATATGATATATATATGTGTGTGTGTGTGTGGTATATTAGTATCATATAATATTTATTTTATTGATTATTATTTCTATTTGTGATTTGTCTGAAGTGTTAAAGATTTTAAAAAAACTGAATGTTTTGTTGATTATTTTCAATTAATGTGTTTTGGACAGAGTTCCGTTTTATTAAAAATATATATACAGTATATGAGGCTTCAAGGAGAAGAGACATTTCTGAATTATCCTGGAACAAAGTATATAGTATAATACTCATAAAAAGTAATCTAGCCATCCTAGTTGTCTTTTCGCCACCCAGTTTCATGTCTGTTCTGAGTCATCCGCTTCCCTTTGACAGGTGCTGTGTCTCTAGCTGGTGCACAGGCCAATCTGTGGGCTGTGGAGGGAGGAAACAAGCTGGTTTGCTCAAGACTGCTTAAACTAGCAAAAGCTAATCTCATTCAAAGTCCAGTTACAACCATTACCCTCCGATCAACAGGTATTCCACATAACCATCAGTTAAAAAACATTGTGAAAACCAAGATCAACTCTGTTCATCTGGACTTCTAAATGGCTGTACTGTTCGTGGCTAGTAGGCATTCTTGTTGACTGCAGTATCTAACAAATCTTCTCTTCTTCCCCATTGATAGTAGCCACAGAATGTCACTTTGTCCCAATGGTCTCTGTCGCCTATTGGTGACTCTCTTTTATGTCCAGCAGTAAAGAAAAGAAAAAATATTTTAAAGGAATAGTTCACCCAAAAATTAAAAGTTTCATCCAAGTTGACGGGTTTGTTTCTTCGTTGGAACAGATTTAGAGAAATATAGCATTTCTACATCACTTGCTCACCAATGGATTCTCTGCAGTGAATGGGTGCCGTCAGAATGAGAGTCCAAACAGCTGATAAAAACATCACAATAATCCACAAGTAATCCACACCACTCCAGTCCATAAATTAACATCTTGTGAAGTGATAAGCAGCATGTTTATAAGAAACAAATACATCAAGATCAAGTCTTCTGTCTATAATATTGTTTTCTCCAGTGAAAAAGACGTCTTGTCTGAATCAGGAGAAAAATATGCACCGTTTACAAGTGAAAACAGTCTAAAACAGCTCTAAACAAATATATGGCCCGAAGTTAATGATGGATTCATTTCTTACAACTAGTGCTGGGCGGTATGACCAAAAATTTATATCACGGTATTTTTCAAAATTATACCGGTTTCACGGTACATGACGGTATTTTTTTTTCATGCATGACCGGGGGTTAACCATATTTTCTACTGATTGAGAGAGGAAATACTGCAGTATATTGACTTCGAATGCTCTATTTTACTGTCATGATGAGTGAATAGTGTCAAAAAATACCACACTAAATAGTGACTAAACACGACCCCTTTTAATACATGTTAACCAGGAGTCACTCTCATTTATAATCGCGGCATCGTCTGATAAAATCAACATGCATCTACACTAAAGAGAGGCTATGAGGTTGTTTTGGCTATATTACTTTTTTGTCTCATGCAGCGCACTGCCTGCGTCTGAGTGACAAAAACAAAAAAGTGCATGTGATATTAACAGACGAACTACGCTCATATTTATAATTCCAAACAATCAGTAAGCGACAGGTGCTAGGAAACGCTGTTTTGTACTCAATTTATTGATGAGTCGGCTGCGGTGCTTCTCTGCCGCTCACTGCACAGAACAGACGCCGAGAGAGGCGACACTTCTCCGGGGAAGTCAGATCTCACGTTCGCGGGACAGCACTGGAGAAATCTTCCAACTGAACCATAGCTAAGGTTTATCCAAAAAAGTCGCTAGGTTTGTCAGTATGAATATTCTATGGTGAAAGCCACTAAAAGGGTCTGAAAGTTGCTAAATCTAGTGCTAAAGTCACGCTCGTGTGTGTGAGACGCGGGAGCTGATTGCAGGGGCTGGGGGCAGTGGATATTTGTGGCGGTCAATGTGGATATTGTGGATGAGTTCTTCTGTGTCATCACGTTCTATTAGCTTTACAGCTTTCAGGTCGGAGCTTTCACGCTTAGTAACACATACAGCTGTTCCCTCACCTCTGTGCAACAGTGAAAAGGGACCCCTTTCAAACAGTGTCACGTTCCGAACGTTGTTTAAGCGACATACACCGGTATTGCGGTATTTTAAAAATTCATATCATAACAAAAATAAACCGGTACCGGAAAAGTATTCGGTATGAACCGGTAGATGACCAACTACGTACACCCATGCAGCATGGATTAGATTGGTGTGGACCTTTACTCATGCTGACGGCAACCATTGCTGCAGAGGAGTTAAAATAATGAGTAAATGCTAAAATTTCCACCATTCGTTCCCACGAAGAAACAAACCTGGGTACAGATATCCGGGTCCTTTCACACCTGTAGATCGATTGCTTTGTTCTGAAACGGGGATTAAAATTATTATAATGTTGCTTTTTATTCTTGGTGCAGTTCTCCGTTAAGTTTCTAAACGGACCAAATTTTTTAATACAAGTCATGCGCGAGTAAATTGTTCTCTCATTGGTCAAAGTTCCACGTTTTTTTTTCCGGGATTCCACTGAGCTGTCACGGCTGTCATCTGTCAGAATGGAACAATAACAACTTTGCGGGCTTATTGTTGAGTTTTTTTGTAGCTGTCGTTATATTAATCTATCATTTTGAGCAGGAGTCCAGGATTGATTGGGAAAACATTTTTAAAATGCACATACTACAAAGAAGAGCAATAAGACGGCACTATAAAATAAAAAAGTGCGCTTTTTTATTTTGAATAACAAAGACGTGCTCACCCACAGACTTAATTCTGAAGTATTAGCAAAACAACAAAGCTAAAGCTTTTCACAGAACTTACGTAATTACATTATACATTGTGATATAGCCTGGTACGTTGGTTTGTTGGATCGGATTGCTTTCTCAACACAACTGAACCGCTCCAGAGTTAGTTTTCAATCAAGCCGAGACCACCTCTTTCAGGAGATCTCGGACCGATTGTTTTGGCGCGGATCCGAGTGCGATTGCCGTGTTCACATATGCCCAAACGAACCGTGCTAAGGGGGGAAACGCGCCAGGTTCCCAAACAACAGGCCAGGTGTGAAAGCACCTAGATGGCATTTTCAGCAAATTTTATTTTTTGAGTGAACTATTCCTTTAAGAATCTAGTTCAAAATACATAAGCTAAGTTCTTAGAAATGTAGGCTACTCTGTTTTAAAAGGTTTTAAAAATCTTTTATGACATTTTTAAAGACAATTGAATAACCACGAAGAATAAATTGATGTTATTTTATTTAGACCTGGAATACATGTGAGTGTAAACATATTTTCTAATATAATTATATAAATTATTAATTCATTAATTCACAATATCATTAAGTTTGGAGTTGCCACATCACATGACATTTTACAACTGTATATCATTTCCTTTTTTTTGTTGCTCCTCATGACTTTGTTAGTCATATCATATGGTTTTGATCTGGTAGTTTTTCTTTATATTAATAAGCAATGAAGCAGTTTAACTAGCAATAACAAAAGAGAATAACACATGGTACTCAGTTCAACAATCAGGACTTTCATTCTTGTAATGAGGCATTGTCTTCATGGTGGTATCACGCTGGAATTTTGACAATGTTACATAAACACCAACTGACTCCAAAATATCAAAATGAATTTTAATTTAGAAATGAAACCATATTTATCATAGGAGATATGACATCATTTTAATGTGATTTTGAATGAATTAGTAGATCAGATCACCAAATCTTATTGATAATTATTAATGACTTTGAGTTGCTTTGTCACTGAACAATGCTGCCGGTATGAAGGCACCTTAAAACTGTGGTGATCTTATGGATTGATATAGTAATATACTTCACATTTATGTTATAAAAAAAACAAAATGAACAATTTACGTTCATTTATTCCTCAGGAGATTACCACCAGTATGAACTCACCTACGACTCTCAAAATGAAAAGTCATCAGAGCTCTATGACATTGTAGTAGTAGCGACGCCTCTCCAACAAAACATCAACTCGGGCATCTCATTCCAGGGCTTTGAGCCACAACTTCCAGAAATAGCGGGCTCCTACCACCAAACTGTGGCCTCCATCATCCACGGCTACCTAAATTGCACTTACTTCGGCTTCCCCGACCCAAAGCTTTTCCCATTTTCCAGCGTCCTGACCACAGACACTCCCGGACTTTTCTTCAACAGCGCCGCCAGTGTCTGTCCGGTCAACATAACCTCCGGCTTCCGCCGAAAGCAGCCTCAAGAGGCCGGAGTCTACAAGGTCTTTTCCCCAAAACCTCTGGAGAGGAGTGAGCTGAAGACGCTTTTTAAGTCCTACTACTCAGTGCAGGTCACAGATTGGTTGGCGTACCCTCACTACGGAAGCACCCAGGGATTGCCACCGGTAGTGCTGCATGAAAACTTGTACTTCCTGAATGGAATCGAATGGGCTGGGAGTGCGATGGAGATGAGCTCAGTGGCAGCTAAGAATATAGCACTGTTGGCCTACCACCGCTGGAATAGACAATTGGAAATGATTGACCAGAAAGACCTCATGCACAAAGAGAAGACAGAATTGTGACGCACCCCGTATGTCATTATAAAGACACTGTGATCACAAGTATGATAAGAGGGATTATACTTGTCAAACCTGTTAGAGACAAAGTAAGCAACAGCATGTTTTCGATTCCGCACAACACGACTTATGTTTTAGTTTTCCGTTTTTGATGCAAGATGCAAAAAGGTTGCATGTCTGCTTGTTGGTCAGATGTTTGGTGAACGCGAACAGCAGTGTGGTCGCAGGCTAAACGCTCGATCTTTATCAGATGGCGGTAATGCATGGGAAGTGTTCTCCATTATTTACCAACTTGATGCTTCTGTAAGCTCACTTATCATAGCTAATAATGTGATAAAGTGAAAAATTGTGTGAAGAGATGTGAAAGTAATTCTTCATTTGTTTAGGTATTTTGTTAATTATTATTTTTGCTGAAGAAGTCTTATAGTTTCACAATTCCAATCACTCTTGTGTTTTACATGCTATGAATGTGTAATGTCACTGAGCTAGGAAAAGTATTAGCAGGATATTTAAGCTTTTAAAAACTATTTATTATGATGGCTTGACTTTCTCATTTAAAAAAAATAATTCTCAAATAATTCTCAAAATAAGAATTCTGAAGTCTGCCCCAAAATCTTCTTTGCGTAATTCTACGTCATTTTTAATTGAGTGGTCCTGAAAATTTTTAGATTTCTTTAATTTTATCAAAAAAAAAATTAAGTTGTATAATTTTTTAGTTTTTCAAAGAAGTCTCTTATGTTCACCAAGGCTGCATTATACAAATACAGTAAAAATAGTAATATTTGAATATTTTATTTTCTACACCATCTCACACACTTGTTTTCTACTATAATTAAGGCCCTATGATTTTCGCGTTGTGGAAAATGCAGGTGGAATCGCGAAAGCCAGTCATACAAATGGAATATATATGCTCTGTGCACAAGCGTAGTGACGAACTTCCACTGTCGCCAGAAGTCGGGACATCAGTTTCAGTATCACCCAAAATGGCAGTATTTACTAGATGTCTCCAAGATCTGCCTGAAATAAGCATCAATGATGTCCATCGTATCGTTGATGCCTGGTCCCCTGCTCCAACAAGCAAGCGGAACAAGGGATTTAAACTCTACATGTTGACTTCTGCACTAGTTTAATCTAACGTGGTGTGCCGTTGTCTAATGCACACGGTTGTGCCCAATTTTGACCCCTGCCAGATTATTACCCCCCTAGTATTGGTAGGTTTAGAAGTAGGTGTGGGGGAGGGGTTAGGATTAGGGGTGGCAATCCGATAGCAACTTGAACAAGGGGGTAATAATTTGGCAGGGGGTCAAAATTGGGCACGACACCAGCAGCTACAGTGGGGCAAATAAGTATTTGATACACTGCCGATTTTTCAAGTTTTCCCACTTATAAAGAATGGAGAGATCTGTAATTTTCATCGTAGGTACACCTCAACTGTGAGAGACCGAATCAAAAAAAAAAAATCCAGAAAATAACATTGTATGATTTTTTAATAATTAATTTGCATTTTATTGCATGAAATAAGTATTTGATACAATAGAAAAATAGAACTTAATATTTGGTACAGAAACCTTTGTTTACAATTACAGAGGTCAGACGCTTCCTGTAGTTCTTGACCAGGTTTGCACACACTGCAGCAGGGATTTTGGCCCACTACTCCATACAGGTGTTCTCCAGATCTTCCAGGTTTTGGGGCTGTCGCTGGGCAACAAGAATTTTCAACTCCCTCCAAAGATTTTCAATGAGGTTGAGATCTGGAGACTGGCTAAGCCACTCCAGGACCTTGAAATGCTTCTTACGGAGCCGATCTTAGTTGCCTGGCTGTGTGTTGGGGTCATTGTCATGCTGGAAGGACACAGCCACAACCATCTTCAATTGCTCTTACGGAGGGAAGGAGGTTGTTGCCCAAATCTCGAATACATGGCCCCATCCCAAATCCTCCCTCAATACGGTGCAGGTCGTCTGTGCCCCTTTGCAGAAAAACAGCCTCAAATCATGATGTTTCCACCCCCATGCTTCATGGTTGGGATGGTGTTCTTGGGATTATTCTCATTCTTCTTCTTCCTCCAAACACTTCGAGTGGAGTTTATACCAAAAACTTCTATTTTGGTCTCCTCTGACCACATGACCTTCTCCCATGCCTCCTCTGGATCATCCAGATGGTCTTTGGCAAACTTCAGACGGGCCTGGACATGTGCTGGCTTGAGCGGGGGACTTGGCCCACACTAAGGATTTTAATAATGACGGTGTAGTGTGTTACCATGGTACCGTGAGGACTGTGGTCCAAGCTCTCTTAAGGGCATTGACCAGGTCCTCCCGTGTAGTTCTATGCTGATCCCTCACCTTTCTCAGGATCGTTGATACTCCACGAGGCGAGATCTTGTATGGAGCCCCAGTCCGTGGGAGATTGACAGTCATCTTGAATTTCTTCCATTTTCTTATAATTGCGCCAACAATTGTTGCCTTCTCGCCAAGCTGTTTGCCTATTTTCCTGTATCCCATCCCAGCCTTGTGCAGGTCTACGATTTTGTCCCTGGTGTCCTTAGACAGTTCTTTGGTCTTGCCCATAGTGGAGAGTTTGGAGTCTGATTGATTGAGTGTGTGTACCGGTGTCTTTTATACAGGTAACAAATTCAAACAGGTGCAATTAATACAGGTAATGAGTGGAGGATAGGAGGGCTTCTTAAAGACAAACTAACAGTTCTGTGAGAGCTAGAATTCTTGCTGGTTGGTAGGTGATCAAATAATTATTTCATGCAATAAAATGGAAATTAACTATTTAAAAATCATACAATGTGATTTTCAGGATTTTTTTGTTGATTCTGTCTCTCACAGTTGAGGTGTACCTACGATGATAATTACAGATCTCTCCATTCTTTGTATGTGGGAAAACTTGAAAAATCAGCAGTGTATCAAACACTTATTTGCCCCACTGTAGCGCCTCCAGCTAGTTAGCGAAACGTGTTCATTTCAGTTGTAACGTCAAATCTGGTAGTCATAGTAATTTTTAATATTTCTTGATTTCATAGTATATATAATTTCTATTCATATTCATGCTTTTCCTTGTCCTCCATTTTGACTAATGTTTACTAGGCCAATTATACAAACAAGTATCGCTTTGAATAAAAAAACTATGAATTGAAGGCAATAGGAGAATGTTAACACAAGGCCATTTCATTATGAATTTATTTGCCATGCATAATTTGCAAAATACTGTGGATATAAATTTCGCCCCTTGTCGAAGTCGCTATCTGATATCCTAACCCCTCCCCCACGCCTACTCCTAGACGTACCAATACTAAGGGGGGTAATTAAATGGGTGAGCGTCAGAATGGGCACGACCAACGGCAACACACACATTAGAGTACAAGCCAGTTAACAGCTAATGATTTTAGGCCGATTTTGGCACAATCTGCCAACAATTGTTTCATCTCGTGTAGTGTGTCATAGTGGGCGCCAAACGATGCCACGACTTCGACGCTTCACGACATCTCTGCAGAAAGACTAGCATGTTTCATTATTTTTTTTGGTCATCCACGACGAGTTCTGTCACATCTGCCAATAGGAGCACAGACGCGCCTCCTTACATGCTTTCAAACATGCCGAAACGAAAAAGAGACAATGGTATCGGCCCTGCTAGGTGGAATTTTACAATGGAGGAAATTTTCGTGGAGCTACAGCAACAATACTCCTGCATTTATGATGAGGGACTACACAGTGAAAAAAGGTAAAATAAAAACTATTTTACTTCAGTTCTCTTTGACAGTCCATACTGTCTTCTTTATGCAATCCAGATTTGTGTCCACTGTCAGGTTTTCTTTCTTTTTTGGGCTTTCCTGACGACAAGACATTGTTTGTTTTTGCTCATGGCACCTTCTGTCTAGTCTAGCCATATCGATGTCAGCACGCACGTTGTTAAAGAAGGCAAGCGGTGAATGGTCGGGTAGCAACGTATGTGTAGTCTGACATGTTTCTTGTTCATGACACGACAATATTTTGGGAGTCAAAATCGCATAATCTGACACAATGACTGTCCTAACCGACAAAAAAATTGTGTAGTCTAAACTGGGCTTAAACAAGTAGTTGTGCAGATAACTTAATATGCAGCGTTTGTTGGAGCAGGGGACCAGGCATCAACTATACAATGCTTATACTTATAAAATCACTGATGCTTATTTCAGGCAGTATCTAGTAAAAACTGCCATTTTGGGCAATGCGAAAGTAAACCGGAAACTGATATCCTGACTTCTGGCGACAGTGGAAGTGCGTCAGAACCCATTTACTGTATAAACCAGAATGTTGCAGAATTTGCCAAATTTTAGATGGATAAATCAAAAGTAGGTCAGTACACTTAAATCAAAACGTGTTATGGATTAGTGTCTGTGAATATTAAGCCACAAAAATACTATTTAAATATGAATCTTGCATGTTCTGCGTGTGTCTGTGTGAATGAATGGTGCAGACTTCCATCGCTTCCGTCCAAACCACACGCCATGTCAACATGGCTCCCTTTCGAGCATTCACTCTACATTGCAAAGCATTCGCAGTGGGAACTCCTTCTCGTCTCTGAAATCCTGAAACCTTATAGGATAACGCCAGTTCAATAAACTGGCCAATTGTCGCTAATCTATGCAAATCGCATGCAAATACTGACAAGCCTGCTGGCAGTATAAAATGTGGCGAGAGTGACCGTTACCTCAGAATATTCTCCTTCGCGCTGTTGCCATTGTCGAAGAAGCAACAGAAAAAACGATCATCACAGTGGACACCCACAAGCATTGAGGTTGCCTTTACCGACTTGGACTCTGTCAACTGCGCGGACTTGCCAGTTCGTGTCTTACAAGGTTCATGAGATCCATGATGAGCTCGAAAGGGTTCTTGCTTAGGAGGTTAAGGAACTCGACCATAGTTGGGATGCTTCAGAGGCACCTGCTAGGAGGTAGTACTTGACTCCTGATATTTCTAGCCAGGCTGCTTCGAGAAGGAAGCCACCCTCCTTCCCAGACGTCCATGAGCACGTGGTGAAGTCGTGGTCTGCCCCCCAGTCAGGGCGCATCCACGCTCTGACGCAGTCTCTCTTCTTCCACGTGGATGGGGCGGAAGCCCACAGATACATGCCCCCTATTGAGGATACTGCCGGCGCGCTCTTATGCCCTTCATTGGCCTGCAGACTGACTGCTGACCTGGTTGACAAGGCCTACACTTCTGCTGGTGAGGCGGCATCCGTGCTAGATGCTATGATGGTGCTGCAGGTTTTCCAAGCCAAGCTCCTGCAATCCATGGACTGAGGCAGCGTCACCGCTGAAGCGATGAAAGACCTGCATGTGGCGACAGACTTCGCTCTGATGGCAACTAAGCACTCGGCCCATTTCATTGGTCGATCCATGGGATTTATGGTGGTCCTTCACAGGCACCTTTGGTTAACCCTAGCTGATCTGAAGGACTCTGACCATAAGACGCTCCTCAACGTGCCAGTTACTCCCTCTGGCCTCTTTGGTGATGCCATGGAATCAGTGGTGGAGCATTTCTCTGAGGCTCAAAAGCGCGCAAAATGACTCATCTAATGCCCCGACATGCATTCCAGCAGCCTTCTAGATCACGCTCCTCATCAATACAACGTTCTGCAGAGAGAGCGACTAAACAGCCCACCACGCTCTCCTCGGCACTCCATCCTGAGCTGGATGGGGCATCACGGACCGAAGAGGAGCCCACGCCATGATAGTGAGCTGTCCTTGGCTGTCAAGCCTTCGTCCTAATGGTCCGATCAAGAAGAGGAGAGAGCTCACTGGAGGCCGGGCCCGGCCCCCAAGCGCCCTGTTCTGCATCATGTCCCCTTTGTTCCTGTTGGTAACAAATGCAATGTTCTTGTTTCTGTTTGTTCAATAAATACACAAACACCCTCACAAAAACAGCTGTTTCCTCCTCATACTATAGATACTGCATCGCTTGCCCTGCCTCATGGCAGCGTGGAGCCACTGTCTGTGTCTCTTATGGCAGCCCAGTGTTGACTTCTACGAGCCGTTTCCTCGCCAGTGCGTTTAGCCTCGCCGGGGTAAGGCACCAGTCTACAAGCTTCGTTGCCAGCAATTGCGACTGGAGGGATTTTGCCGCTATGCCAGTTCCTAGACATGTGGAGAGCTATTCCAGGCATTTCACGCTGGGTGCTGGACATAATAGAGCACGGGTATTCTCTCCAATTCAGAAGCAGACCACCCCATTTCAATGGTGTGGTTCCGTCACTTACACTGCCTCGAAATTCCCCTGTTTTGAGACAGAATGTTCACAGCCTGTTCGCAAATGGAGTGATAGAGCGAGTCCCTCCGAGCCAGCGGGAGAGCAAGTTTTGTGGTACCCAAGAAAGATGAGGGACTCTGTCCGATTCTGGACCCGAGGCCCATCAACAGAGCACTTCATAAGCACGTGTTCAGGATAACGACTCTGAAGCAGATCCTGGCACAAATCTGTCCCGGGGACGGGTTTCCATCCATAGATCTGAAAGATGCTTACTTTCATATTCACATGTCACATGATCCTTCAGAAATCATTTTAATATGCTGATTTGCGTCTCAAAAAATATTTCTTATTACCAATGCTGAAAGCAGTTGTGTTGCTCAATATTTGTTGAAACAGTGATATAATTTTTTCCCCATATTCTTTAATGATAGAAATTTTAGAGAAAACAACATTTAAAATACTATATATATAGATATATAGAAGTTGTTACAATGTAAAATTCTTTACTGTCACTTTAGATCATTTAGTGCATCATTGCTGAATAAAAGTACAAATAAACAAAAACAAAACGTATAACCTTTTAAATGTTAGTTATTATATTTTAAATCGTATATTCTCTTCCGTAAAAATGGACCAGAAATATTGTTGATACATCAACATTTTTGTTCATGCTCTGTAGCTTAAGGCATTGTTACAATGTAAACAATGCAATCATTCCATAAGCATTCTTATTTGTAATACTATTCAATATATTAGGCTGTGTGGATCATTATAAAATACTTAATTCAAATGATTTTATAAATGCATTCTATATATATATATATTCAGATTTATCGTTTAAGGGGTTACACATTTTGTTTAATTGTACGTAATGTTCTTTAGAATGTGTGTCTCAAAACTTTGATAAAATATTCCATGCTGTATTTATCTGCTACAGATTAATAGTAAATATAACCAAAAAACTAATGAAAAAACAAAACACACACACACAAAAATCATGAAACATACTGATTTATGTCAGAAATAACGGAAGAGGGCGCTGTTACAAGAAATGAAGATTTTCCCCTCTCTCTGGTTTCTCTGCTTTGAACTTGTAGAAAACAAAGGTCTTGTGTATTAAAACCCTGAGAAACTACAGTGATTCTCTGGAACATTAACAATTTAAGTATTGTCTGCAGATATGGGATTTTGAGCAATGCTTCACTGAATTTGGATGCCACAGTGCTCCTGTTATTTTTTGGAAAACAATACTATTAATAATAACACCAATAAAACGTTAAATATAAAGGTTGGAGCTCACAAATGTTGCTAGATTAGTCAAATAAATGGGTTTATGGTGTTAATAACCTAAATGTATGTTGCAAAATGCATGTAACTTGTATTTGTGTCTGAATGAGTTTTAATACATAACGTCACATACCAACCACCCACAGCACACAATTTGGATGGTAGTTTTCTATCTTTCTATCTTTAATACTACACTCTAAACTCAAAACCCCAACGCTGGGTCAAACAACCCAATAGCTGTTGTCCCTTTTTAACCCACGCTGGTTATATTTACCAGCATTTTTTAGAGTGTACTAATATGATCTTTAAGACTCTAATACTCTAATTCACTATTCTGTTGTATTCAGTACTGGACTGGACTGACAGTGAGTGCACTGATGTAGATACCCATGCATCAAACTTATAGTGCAAGCCGAAATCTTGCCAACTTTGACAGCTGAACTGATTAGAGAACAGTCCATCAAGTGCAAGCGGATCCAGGAAACAGCATAGACAAACAGAAAACCCTTTTTCCCTCTTCAATTGTTTGCTGAATCTATTTACATTGTAACCCGCTCATAAATATTGAGCCCATTTCAGAAGCATATCTGCTTGTCACTGTGCTATTGTGTCTGCAGACCACCTGAGAATAGCTGTAAGCCATAGTCTGAAAGCAGTGTAGTTTCAGGTCTTTAGTAAACTGAGGCCATGGAAGACAAAAAAGTGATGGTTATTATGCTTGCAGGAGAAAGTCCGTAAAATCCATCCATCCATCCATTCATTCTCCAAACCACCGATTCTCTTTAGGGTCCGAGGCGTTTTAAAAGGGCTCTCCAAATGGTATGTCTGATATTTGACCAGTGTCACATATCTCACAATTTAGAGAAAATGTAAGCAAATATATTTTTCAGTGAAGGTGTTTTTTTCACACCTCATTTTTCACACCTCACTCATTAAACACTACTGGCACTGGCGTTTTAATTTCGTTGAAAAGTATCGTTTCCACCATAATTTCTTGTTTGCATATTCAAAAATATTTAAAAGAATCTCATAATATTCTTTAATGTAGTTGTATTTTTCAGTGTAAGGGATTTAATTTGATAAGGTATAGATAATCACATTATTATCATTGAATTTATAGATCAAATGTAAGAATTTTAAATGAAAGTATTAATGAGATTAGTGGGGAAATGCCCTCTATAAAGGTAAAAAAATGTCCTTGGATAAAATATTGAATATATAAATATTTAATAAAATGAGAATATTGCTTCAGAATAAATCATATTTCAAAAATCAATATCAAAACACACTCACACACGTGTATATATCTATATATATATATGAGCTCGATACAATAGAGCCCCCCCCCCCCCCCCCACTAACAACCCCATGTTAAAAACCCCTGACTATATATATAACAGCTTATTTACTTTTGTAGCTTAAATAAGCCCCACTTGTAAGTCGCTTTGGATAAAAGCGCTCTAATGACTAATGTAACTGTAACTGTACTTGTAAAATAACCATAACATAAGTAAAATAGTATCTTTTATACATCGTATATATAGCTGAAGCTGAAAACATTCCAGTTCTTGCATGGCCAGCATACTCACCTGACATGTCACCCATTGAGCATGTTTTGGATGCTCTGGATCGGCGTATACGACAGCGTGTTCCAGTTCCTGCCAATATCCAGCAACTTCGCACGGCCATTGAAGAGGAGTGGACCAACATTCCCACAATCAACAACCCTGATCAACTCTATGTGAGGAGTGTGTTGCACATCCCCCCCCCCCCCCCCCCTCCCCCCACCCCACCAATACAGTCAACTGCACATTTTTAGAGTGACCTTTTATTGTGGCCAGCCTAAGGCACACCTGTGCAATAATGATGCTGTCTAATTAGCATCTTGATATGCCACACCTGTGATGTGGTTGGATTATCTCGGCAAAGGAGAAGTAACTAACTAATTTGATTTAGACAGATTTGTGAACAATATTGAGAGAAATAGGCCGTTTGTGTACATAGAAAAAGTCTTAGATTGAGTTCAGCTCATGAAAAATGGGGGCGTTTATAATTTTGTTCAGTGTTTAATGTGTATATTTAGGTCTGTATGTAAATTAAACAATATAAAAAAAAATATATACAGCTATAGTAACATTTTGAGCATTTAAAGTAGCATTAGCCTAATTATACTGCTGATTATAATCTAAATATCTAAATATTGTATTTAAGTGTTTTTAGTGAGTATTTAATCATTCATTCATTTTGTACTTTAGGGTGAAATATGAACTGGATGTTTTTGTAAGATTCATCCCATAACATTTATCTTTTTTATTAAAACATGTGGAATTATCAAAATATCCTGATTTGGTGCTCCGTTATTACCAGTTATTAATTATTATCAATGTTGAAAACAATGTTGCTTAATAATTTTGTGGAAACAGTACTGTGAGTAGGGCAAGACTATATAACTTTTCATAGCATGTAAAGTCATTTCCGTTTGTTTGCAGCTTACACCTACATATTTATTGATTTATCATTTGAAATCATGTGCTCTCTCTGTGAATGACTAAAATACCCTGAAGGATAGCTTTTTGTTTATGCATTGAAACTCAATACTAATCACATTGTACATCTTGTCCTTTTATTTTTGTGTGTACAATGTGTTACCATGACGAAGTGGACCTCTCGGAATCCCAAAGAATGCAGAGTTTGGCAAAAAAACAAAAAAAAAGTGAGAAAGAGCATTTGGATTAATTCTGACATCACTGTTCTTGTTCTTTCACAGCTGGCCCACTTGATCCTCTTATTTGGAGCTGCAGTTCATTACACTAGAAGTAAAAAAACACCTTGCAGAGACATGGAATACTATCAGTATTCAACAACAGCTTAAATTTGCATCGCTTAACTACAGAGACTTGCGCTTTTCACAACATTTAAAGGATATGTGACATTAAATTCATCTTGTAAGTATTATATAACATCATGTTTCTTTCGACCAATAGATTACACTAGCAGCAAGCACTCAAACAACACAAAACCTCTTTCATCTTCTTGTAAGATTAAGTTTGGTTATGGGAGTAATAGATGCTATTATTTAGTAAACGGCTTGGCTTGTTGCCCGGGGCCTTGGGAATATTCTTGCTGATGGACTTAAGGACATGCACACGGCCCTACAAGCAAACACAAGCCCTTCCCTTTGATGGAATCTTGTACTTGTTCCACTTGGAATCACTGAGACATCTCAAACACTGTATACTAAAGCTACTGAAATTGATTCTGAATTTTAACTTGCCTTTAAATAAACATATTATGGATTCTAGCCTGGTTTATACTCAATATCTCAAAGAAATTTGTCATGCAAACAGTGAATGTTAACAAATACATGTTTCATTATTTGGAAACCTCATACAATAACTTCAGTTTTAGATGGTGTTAAATTTAAGGCATAAGATGACATTTTAATATCAGCCTAATTTTGTCTCTGTTGCAAAGTTCAACAATGCACACTGTATATCACCAGTCAAAAATGTGGAATAATTTGGATTTTTTTGAAAAGTATTTTATGCTCACCGAGGCTGCATTTTATTTGATCAATTAAAAAGCCTGTGCTATTATAAAATATATTTTTTTATGAACTATGTTCTTTTTGAATATATTATAAATGTATTTCTGTCAGGACCACTATCGTCAATGATTGACAATTAGCATACAGTTTGAATTGGCAGTATGGTTCTGTTCTGGGCAAAAACCTCCCTGCCCATCCCTGCAGCCTGTCATGAATGAGCAGGGAGAGCAGCAATATAACCCCCCTAGGGTTAACAGAACAAACAAGGCAGATATCATTAATGTACTTAATGATATTTAAGTGTAACACTTTAATCAAGATAAAGGAGTCTGATTAGCAAGGAATATCAGAAAGCTAAGTCCTGACTGTGGCGAAAGGTGGAGCTGGGGTTGGAGGAGGGTAATTTGCTCCAGAGCAAGCTGAAAAAGCTTCTGAATAATACTGAATAGAGCTTATATAGGAATGTCGCGATAGGTGTCGTATTCCTATAGGTATATGTGATCAGCTGAGAATCAGCTGATTCAAGCTTGACTCACGTGACCTGCCAGAAATAACGCTAACTAAAGCTTTAATTGTATTCCTGTGTGCAACGCTTAATTTTTCAGTAGATTACTCCCAGTCTTTGTGTACAAGAGCCTTTAGAAATCAAATATGCTGAGTTTCGTTGCTCAGTAAAGCAGTTCTAATTATTTCTTGTTTTTGTCAATGTTGAAAACAGTTTTAACTGCTTAATAATTTTGTGGAAACCGAGATACGTTTTTTTTTTTTCAATATTCCTTGATGAATAGAAAGTTAAAAACAGGATTTATTTGAAATATAATCTTTTGTAAAATTATAAATGTCTTCACTGTCACTTTTTGATCAATTTATTTTCCTTTTTTTTTTACTTTAATTAACCCACCTCTAATGATGTATCAATCCAGCACAGTTTGCAACTAAATGTTAAAGGCAGGGTGTGTGATTTTTCAAAAACACTTTAGAAAACTAATTCGGGCCGAATAGCAAAACAAACTTGTAGCCAATCAGCAATAAGGGGTGTGTCTACTCGTGATGTGGAGGAGAGAGTTTTCAGTGCATGGGACGGACATTAGCCGACTGGGGGTGGGGGGGTGGGGGGGGGTACCCTAGCGACAGAAAGATAGAGATGGCGGATAAAAAACTAAAGAGGAAAACGTCTGCGGAACGATGAGGCAAGAAGTAGGACCCGTGTAAATATTGAATCAGCTTTCCAGCGGTGGAGAGAACTCAAGGAGCGTGAAGGGCTCGAATCGGACGCCGAGGTTGCCTTGTTTCTTCTCAATAGGTGAGTAACAGTGTCTACAACAGCTAAAGTCTGCCTACACTGGACGCGATCAAGCGACCGCTGAAAACCATTTGAAATTTGTGTCAGCACGTCATAAATAGAACCCGGCAGCAGTTTTCTGTCTGGGATTTGTTGCGCCGCACCGCTCACGTCTGTAGACACGGTGTAACATTGGTTTTGCTTTGTTTCACAGAACTAATCATTGCCTAGGTTGCGTACGTATATGTGGGGCGGAGCTATCAAAATATGGGCAAGACCCTTTTGGGGTAGGGGCGTGTTTGTTTTGGTGATTTCAAATATCAACATTGGCTACCAGAAATCACTTACCCTGCCTTTATGCATCACAACTGTTTTTAACATTGATAATAATAAGAAATATTTGTTGAGATCAAATCAACATCATAGAATGATTTCTGAAGGATCATGTGACACTGAAGACTGCTGAAAATTCAGCTTTGATCACAGCAATAAGTTACATTTAAAATATATTAAAATGGAAAACTCTTCATTTGAGCTTTAAAGTATAACGTTAATTAGTCATTCAGTTGGCTTATTTATTATATTTGTTGTATATGCATTTCTAATTTAATTTCTAATAGTACTTACACTAAGCCTTGTAATGGACTGGCCATCTGAACAGGCTGTTTCCCTGCCTATGGTCCGAGACGTTTCAGCATCCCTGTGACCCGACAGGACAAGCAGTTTGGAAAATGCATGGATATTGAGTTTGGCCAACTGTACTCATTCAAATTAATGCATGGGGGAAAAATATTAACCAAAATCCAAACTATATTTGAGCTTCAAAACGGTTTGACAAACACACTTTGTCTTGGATTTCCATCTATAAAAGAGCGGTTTAACCATTTCAGGGATTATTGTCCATATAGAGACATTATTAGCTGTGATCCATAAAGCCTGTGCCACTGTAGAGGCTTGTGATTCAACTTCTGGTGCAGAATCACCTTCCCACTCATGCATTTCTGATTATTAGAATATTGTTAGTTTACTGGATTTTACAGATGCTTTTCAACAAGAGGTATCAATAAATCAGCATGTTTCCACATGCTAACAGATATCAAGATCAGAAAAAAGTATTTCTTACTCTGAATAAGTCACAAAATACTATTATGTATGCTTGCAATAAGATAAATAATAATAGTTTTATATAAAAAATACTGAGAAGGAAGATACAACGTTTGCACATACACACATTACCAGAGGTGTAAAGTATTGGAGTAAATGTAATTAGTTACTGTACTTGAGTATCTTTTCGGATACTTTGTAGTTGTACTGAGTATCAAAGATATTAGCAACTTTTACTCTTTACTCCACTACATTGAAATTGAGAGTTGCAGTTACCATTAACATTTTGCATGGACCTAGGCTTTTTCTGCTGCAGTTTTATTTTCTGCTAAGAAGACGTGATCCCTGCCTATTACAGGCCACTGAAAGCACTGTATCTTGTGCGTTTTGCCCTTACTCACCCAAACTTGTCAACAAGGCTATGTGAATGCGAGTTCCTTAGCAAGTATTTGTGAATCAGAGGTGCTTTATATATGAGATGAGGACATGACTGCAGCCTGCAATGAGACCCAAACCAGCACATCCACTGCAAGAAGGCTTCGGCTTTTTAATTTTACTGAACATAATTTTATTTATCAATTATACCGAGGAGACCTTTTTGGAAGATATTGTTTTTGTTTGTTTTGCAATTTTGAGGTGTTCAGTTTTATTGATTTATTTTGGTTTTAGAAAATAAACGTGATCGCTCTCCTCACAAATCAGCTCTTCTTGTTTATTTGTGAATTCACTGCTATCCCTATCTTTCACCACATTCTGTCTGGCTCCGCCTGGGACATTATCTTTAGTGTTCACGTCCTGTCTCCGCGGTTGTGTTTTGCTAGTCGTTTGTCCAGTCCGTTATGTACAGCATTGGCTTCTCCCCTGAGTTACGGAAGTCTCCCCAGGTGTGTCTTGTCCTCCTGTTAATCTTATGTGTAGCGCCCCCTGTGATGGGTGCTGGTATTTACGTCGTCTATTGTTTCTTTAGTTTCCTTGTGATTGTTTCTGCGGTGCCAGTCATTCTGTTCTTTGTTCCCTTTGGTTTTTGGCTTATTGTTTGTTCTAGTTTTCCATTAAATACCTGCACATAGATCCTTGCCTCTTCCTGGCTTAGATCCCGCAGGACTGTCTCCACAACGTTACTCTCTTGTGAAACTATCTTTGCGTCTTTGAGCCTATATTTAGTATAAGTAAAATACTTAAGCACTGTTAAAATCAAATACTCTAAGACTTTTACTCAAGTTGCTTTGGAATTGGTGACTTGTAACCTGTAGTTCTGCCTACATTTTTCCCTGTAGTATGGTTGTTTAGGTACATTAATTAGGGGTGAGGGAGCAGCAAATACCAAATGCTAAGAAATGGTTACATAAAGCAGAAATTACTACTTATTTATTTGTAATTTAAAAATGTTTTCATGTGTTCTCTAAAGACCATGCATGCATATTACTGCTGCATAACAAGATTGACGTGACAATTTAAATAAAAATTGATCACAAAAAAGTCACTCTTCAGCTAGATTCCAGCTCTAAACACCCTGAAGCTGACTTGGGGCCTGCTCCAACACAGTGCGAATACATTTATAATATAATTGAATATAGTTGTACATTGTGTGAAGATGTTACACATAGGCCAGCTTGTTTTGGGTCAAGAGCGAGCGCTCGCCTTGATTGGCCAGTGGGAGAGCACGTGACAAGGCAGTCACGCGCTTTCCAGGAACCCGTCAGGAAGAAGATAAACAAAACAAACCAGAGAGGAAGACGGCGTGGATTGAGAAGAATGACATTAAGTTTTCCTAAAGCCGAATACAGTTGGAATTACAACCATTTTTGTACTTTTGTGGACACTTCCTCGCATAATCGTGTGTCGTAGTTATTCACTACAAAGGTGAGGGTCTCATATTGTCTATGACACCGCTGTGAAATTTGTTGTATAGGATAGTTGTTTTAAGGATTATCAAAACATTGTCTCTTGGTGTTAGCTCTCTGGCTAAGTTTCACTAGCAGAGGGGAGGGACACGGAGGCCATAGTGTGAAAGCAGCGCTCTGGTTCCTCTTGAAACCCTCACTGACAGAGCGCTGTGCTGTGTGTTTTTGCAGCTCGAGGTGCTCGTTTGTTCTTTCAGATCAATATTTTTTCCTGGGGTTGCTTAGCTGGCTAGTCATAGCTGCCGAGTAAGGGTAACTTAGAAGATGTTGGTCGTTCGCTTTCAATTACACGAGAACTTCTAGAACATAAAAACTTCTTGGAGCCTCCATCACTGTTTGAGCTCCCGGCCAATGTTTGGTTGTGTGAGAATAGGCGGGGGGGGGGGCTCCTCTAGTTTGACGCCGGCCCATATCCTTTATGAATAATCTAATGATATAAATCAGGCGTAGTACGTAAAGGTCCTCAGAATTGAGAACTAACGTTCTACGATGTCTTACTAGAATTAACCCCACTAAGTCTGTAAGGGTACACGCCCCCATCAGCACGATGCGAAGTGAAATTGAAACACGATAGTCGTTCTGGTATCTAGACTGGCTTTGGCACTGTTCGAAAAGATTTTAATGTGTTTTGAGCGTGCGTCAAAAGAAACTCGATGCCTTTTAAAACGTCACCGCCGTTTTGTGATCGTTTGAACTGATTTTGTTTACCCTCCCACATACATAAAAAAATCGCAAATGATGTTCTTTGCCTTACTCATAGCCCAATCGCCCGCTTTGTTAAAACTTCGAAATCATGTGTTTGTGTGTAAACTAAAAGTTTATAAGGAGCTAATGTTTCGCATTCCATCTGTTTACGTAACATGAGGGAGGCCTGCAAAATTGTTTGTTGCTCGTCGACTCAACCAAGCGCTACGAGAAGGGGCGTTTATGCGTAATTGTGCTTGATTGACATCGAGTCGGTGCAATCGCTTGCTTGCAGAGGCGGGTTATGAATTTGCTTGCAGCCAATCAGAACACGCCAATACGTGGGTGTTGGCGCAGAATCGCTACGGGTTAGGTTGACGCTGTTTGTTTTTGAAGGGGGCCATGTTGAGTTCAGGGTGTTGTGAAGTGTTAGTAGGTCAGAGTAACATATGATCTTGGCCATAACGCACAAATTACGCTAAGCGTTTTAGTGCCATTCATTTTATTTGTTTAATGCAGATGTGTCTAATCGGTGTGAAGTATAGAAATGTGAGCTGTTTAGTAGGTCATACTGTCTTCAAGTAAACATTGCAGGGGTGGTCATCTATAGGACAGTTGAATAAGTCCTAATAAATCCACATCCTAATTTGAATAAGCGAGGAATTATGTGTTTTACCCACCCTTTAACTCAGATGCCTATCTTGAAATTAAAAGATTAGTTCACTTCAAAATAACTTATTTTCACCCTCACCCTCAAAGTTTGTAAACAATTTAATTTTTTCCTATCTTCTTTCTGTATATAGTACATTAATTCAATTTTTTTTTTTTTTTATTTTAGTTTTATATTACATCCCTACTGTTTTATTCCTATGTATGTCTACACTATCACGTATGTCTGCACTATGTTTGTACTTTATTCTACACTGGAAGCTCCTGTCGTCAAGTCAAATTCCTTGTGTGTGTAAACATAATTGGTAATAAAGCTCTTCTGATTCTGATATCCTGATTCTATTTTTTAAAAATATTAAGGGGTCAATGGCGTTAAAAGAACATTATTGTGGGTCTTTGTGTAATGGAATGTGTTTATGCGGTTTAATGTTAAAAAAAAAACATTATTTTCCACATACTGTACATTATTGTTTCTCCTCTATGCCCCGCCTTTTTGAAACGCGTCGATTTTTACAAAGCTCATCGTTCTGAAAAGTGAGGTGTGCTCTGATTGGCCAGCTATCTAGTGCGTTGTGATTGGCCGCATACCTCAAGGTGAGACGGAATGTTACGCCCCTCACCATACTGTGATGCCGTGTCCTGGCTGGAGCGATGAGACAAAAACATTAACCCATTATAAACGAGGCATTTGTTTGCATCCAGTGGGGACATAATTACAAATTATAATGACTTATACAGTCTTTTTACACGTTGCGTTGCATTGCATCGTGCCGCGTAAACATAAAACCCTGTCTGCATTTGTGATCGGAGAAATGACAAACAACAAGCGCTACTCTACACTGCCCAAAACTCACGTTTGAATCATCAGTGGCAAATGATAAAAGAAAACGTACTTACGTGAGTCAGAACTGCCGGCATTTTAGTCTAACGTTACTCTCCCAGGATCAGTAACGTTAAACAGTCCTCCATAAAATGTGCCGACGATCCACAGCACTAAGTTGATGTATTTCTTCAGCGACCAGCACGGATCAGCTCTAAGGCATGACGCAGCAATATCGTCCTCTTTTGGAAGGCCAAACAAGTATTTTCGCTTTCGCAACGAAACACACAGCGTCTCCCTTCATCACGACATGGCGGCGGCAGCAACAGTACTACATCGAGAATAAAAGTTACGCCTTCTTTCTTTGCGGGAACATTTGGGTGGCGTTATGTAAATCTTCCCACGTAGTGAGGCTGATATGTGGGGGCGTGTTAGAAAGAGCCTTTTTAGGTAGGCGTGGCTGACTCTTAACTTTATAAAGAATATCTCTTTGAATTTGAGACTTTAGTGTTTGCAACTGTACAGATCTTCTTTATCTTTATACAAGAGCTTGTAACACTCCAAAGAGAAAAGAAAAATTAAAATCGCACCATATGACCCCTTTAAAACCTGTATGCTTTTTTTCTTTGGAAAATAAAAGGAGAAATTTATAAAAATGTATCCATACAGAAAGTGTTCATAATGTCTCAGAGGTCGCTAATACCAATTAAACTGATTATTTTAAAATCAATAGTATGAACAAAAACTTTTCACTTGATGTAAAATAGTGCTGAATGCCATTAGAAAATTAGAAATGTATAATAATGACTTTACCATGAGAGAATTTTTGTAAGTATATAAATACAAAACTATCTAAACATAAAAACAGCTTAATCACTAATGGTTACTTTATTATTATGAAATAATAATATTAAATAATGTACAAGAAAGGGAGAGAGGAAAAAGGGATAGAAGTAAAATCAACTTAATTTAATTGTTACACATAACTATTTCATAACATTTATTTAGTAAGAACAGAGAAATGTTTGGAAAAATATAAAACAAAAAACAGGCTATTCCTTTGCACTCGTTGCACTTTTTATGCAGTATGTGCACGGTATGTCTTCTGAAACAAGTAATCGGATGATCAAAGATGGTTGGTATTAACTTGATATTAAGAACGTGTTGCAACAAACTCCATGTGGAGTCCGTTACCCATTACATTTACGTTGGGAAAGCAATTCAAAGCACATAGCTTGTTCGTGTTCGTCAAAACACAAATAATAACCTAAGATGCTTGTTTTGCTTAAAGCTGCCGTCCGTAACTTTTTTTTGGTTATAAATGATCCGAAATCAATATTTGAGAAAGTACATGACCAGCCAATGTTCAAAACTATCGCCTTACTTTTGCCCGATTCACAACGGTAAGCTTATAATAATGTTTTCTAATTTGAGTGGTACGGATAGGTTTTCGCGGGAAATTCGAGCATGGCACTGCGTCATTACGTCACGTCTGTATATAACATAAAGAAGTTGTCCCGGGCTAGTAGGCTATCGCATGTGAGGATCCTGCAGGTGGCGCATCGTTTATAGCCTTTTCTCACAGCAGCTAGAATAATTTAATTTATCATTTTGATGGCGTATTGTAATCCAGAAAGGATTATGTGTTTATGAAATGCATGTGACTGAAATTAAATTATATTCCAGTTTTAAATGTGCATCTGATTACAGATAGCCTGGGATTACACAATATCTGTATTTTAAAGACAACCAGTTCGAAGGGCGCATAATTTGCTTTTTTGGGTTAAAAGAATTTCTTAATATGAAATTCGAATGGTATGAAAATTAGGGATTAGACTATACAGAAACTGAAATCACACGCTAATACACACTATACTCATAGTCACGCAATGCTGATGTTAACATTAATAATTTGAGAACAAAGTATAACAATAATAATAATTTGCACGGTTTGATGTGATATAAGCTAACCGATCGCTACACTTTAATCACCATTGGTAGCACGATTTATTGTAATCCTTTTTTCCTCAGTTGGTCAGAACAAACGTGGCAGACTTGTTACTTACTTGTTTAGATGACAGCATACGGGGAAAATTCTTATTTGGGTCATATATTCCAATATGTAGGCTAGAATCTGTGATTGCGAAGTACAGTAAATATCCACACCGGTGCGGTGACTGACTGCCACACGTTCACCTCAAAACATTAGATTCATCCGCGCTGGAGCACAACCCCACGCATGGAATATAATTCGGCACACAGCTGCAATTGCAGGTTTTCAAACAGAGATGGCAACAAAGAGGCAAAACTTACGGACTGCAGCTTTAATGCACTATTTCAGTTGTTTTTCAAAGCGCTTCAGTTGTCCTTGAGTGCGAGACTGAGAGCCAGGCGTTTGCCTTTGTGTAAGAGGTGCTGTTGCTGTCTCAGCGAGCAGAGACCTCTGACATTTGCAGAGTAAGTCTGTGCATTTAAAGGCTGTACTGCAAAATGTAAGCTTGTTTGTAATTAGCTCAGACTGTCCTTTTAAGGCACAGACAGACCTTGGAGCTAATAGGACATGTCTAAGTTAAATAGGGTTGGGTACCGAAACCCGGTACCAATATGGCACCGGTACCTATGTAACCGGTATGTACTAGAACCGAATCAGAACGCAAATTTCGGTGCCATGCCTGAGCAATCGATTGAAATATTTGTCCTCTGGTTCAACGAAACAGACGTAAGAAGCATCATCACTGGCACCGCACGTGAAAAATAATTTCCGAATGCACCTGAACTCAAGTCGGAAAGCTCTAATGATACAAATTCAACACATCTTTGTAGTAACGAGAGTGTCCATGTTGTTTTCACATTCCGACTTAAAAGCACAAGAAATGAGAGCATCTGAGGAGCGCGTGAATGCAGTAATTACGCTTGCTCTGACTGCAGCAGGTAGCCTTCCGTTAACTAAGCTAAACATGCTTAAATTAAAATGCCTAAAGCTAAACATCGCTTGTATTCACATTTCGAAACCTGTTGTCCAACAAAAGAGAACACTATAACCTTTTTACTCCACAAACACCAGTCTTTTGTGATCTGATGAGGCTTCTTGTCACAGAATGAGGCAGAAGATATGTTCTATATGCTACTTTAAAAATAATTAATCAATTAGCAAAAAATTAGGGTGACCCATACATCCTCTTTTTCCCGGACATGTCCTCTTTTTGGACCTACAAAAATGCGTCCGACCGGGATTTTTTAATTGCCCAAAATGTCCGGGATTCGGCTGTTTTCTTAATCCCACTCAAGATTAATATTTTCAAGAATCGGCTAAAAACACATTTCTTTTATCTTTATTTGACCCTCTAACTCTAGGACTCTCTATTCTAATGCTACTTCTAATTTTATCTGCTTGTTTTTTTTTATTAAAAAACTTGACCCTTTAACATTTGCACTCTCTATTCTATTTCTGTTCTAATGGCCAAGCCATCATTTTTGGGGGGAATTAATTAATTAATTAATTAAATTTTATTTTTTAATAAGTATCGGTTTAGGCACCGGAACTGTTTTAAAAGTATAGATTTGGCACCGTTATCGAAAAAAAACAAACGATACCCAACCCTACAGTTAAATAGTGAAATCGTAAGAAGCACTAGACATTTCACAACTCCCTCCCCTCGTCTGTTTGTTACACTATCTCTGCAGTTTGGGTAACACAATTCATTGCACCTCCTACATATTATCTACTTTTTTTTATGGCTTTTCATTTAATGTAGCTTATCTAAAATTTTATTTTAGCTTAAATTTTGCTAATAAATAATAAAAAAAAAAAAAATTGAAAGTGGAACTGGAAAGTGCCCTCGCACACCTGGAGCCCACCTCCACCCGGGCCTCAGTAAACAGGGACCGTGGGCAATATGCATTTAAAGTGGTACATACAGGAGGAATATATCAAAGTAATTTTTATGTGCTAAATTTCCTGCTGCCAGCTGGTGGCGTTATGATTATAACTGAATATTGGCATGTAGATGTCTTCAGACCAGGACTTTTATCAAACATGTGAAGTTTGGTGCAGATTGGACATTGTATGCATGAGTTATTGTAAAACAACATACATTTCCCTGGTGCCAGCAGGTGGCGCTATGTCTATAACTGAATATGGGCATGTTGATGTGTTCAGGTCAGGAGTCTTATCAAACGTGTGAAGTTTGGGGCAGATCAGACTTTGCATGTTTAAGCTAGTGTAAAACGAGTCATTTCCGGTTGCCAACAGGTGGCACTATGATTATAACTTAATATTGGCCTTTAAATGTGTAGTGTACCCCCCTTTAAACCAAAACTCAAGATCGTCAAATTTTAGCATCGCTCGAGTTCTGAAAATGGCAAAAACTGCACAAAAATCGTAGAGGAAATTCAAAATGGCGGACTTTCTGTTGCGTTTAGGACTTCGCACAAAGATTTCGCTTCGAATTTGGAAATTTTAGAGGTGGTGCTATCATGACATTTTGCCATGCCCAATTTTGAGACCCATATCAGATGTACATTTTTGCCAGTTCTGATGTGTGTGCAAAGTTTCATGACTTTTTGAGCATTTTTAGGCCCTCAAAAATGCGATTCACAGAAAAAGAAGAAGAAACTTTTTTTAGAGCAATTGCAATAGGGTCCATGCACTGTTGGTGCTTGGGCACTAATAAATAATCTCAAAAGTGCATGCATGATGCACAAGAGCAAATCTCATTGGTTTTTGCACATAATGCCAGTACGTTTGAGATTCGTTTACTAGGGCTGGGTAAAAAATATTGATTTCTCGATTTTAATTGATTCTCATTTTTATGAAACAATATCGATTCATAAATCCTAAGAATCAATTAGTCTAGCCTGTTTTTGTAGCGCGCCTCCCATCCAATAAATTGCAATAAGTTTTAGGATTTGTTAATTTTGATATGAAACAAAGTCTCAGATTACAAATTCTGTCCATTGTATTACACTATTTCAAATATTAAATCCGTTTTGGCACTGTTTAATGTGGCGTGACAGATCGCTGTAGCACCTCGGTTAGAAGCGGCAAGCTGCACTGATCATCTCCGTCCGCTCAATAGCGAGTGCAATTGGTTCCACCCCTGGTCCTGTAGGCACCCCAACCTGCACATTTTGGATTTCTCCTTTCTCTGACCCAACAACACCCCAGTTTTTTCAGGTCTTTGGATCTCTACTATATGAGCTATACCTAATCAGGTATGGTGTTATTAAGGAGGGCATGCAAAAGTGCCGTTTTGGTGGCTCCGGACCAGGTTGGGAACCACTGGCCTAGGAGAGTATGAAAATGGACCATTGCCACACCTATTGAGTTGTAGATAGTGTCCAGTGGTCCATTTGAAGAGATAGTTGGCGGTAATGCATTATAGTCTGCGATCCGCCGTAAAGCAAGAAGAAGAAGACGCTCTCACTTCGACTGTCGAGGACGTGCTCGGGACAGTTCAGACAGTTCATACATTGCGGTGAATCAGAGGTAACAACATATAATACTTTCAGGAGTTTCTGCCAACCGATCGTTATTCGCGAGCCGCAGTTTTAATTTGGGTTGTTTGTTATGTTTTTTTTTTTACTCTCGATCCGTGATTCCCATCACTTCCATTATAGCCTGACAGACTGCCAACGTTTGAGTTAAAGTGCTTCGTTTGTGTCTACTTAGAAACATCACCTACATCTTGATCATTTTTGGGTGAACTATCCCTTTAAGCTGGGTCCTTACCTGTTGGATGTATTCGTATTCAGTCCTATTCACGAACAAATCATTCAGACCTGTTTTGTGAACGTCTTCAACTGATTTGTTCATGAATCTAACACTGCTAATTGTACATACACTACCGGTCAAAAATATTAAGCAGCACAAACTGTTTCCATTAATAATAAATAGATTTTCTTGTGCGCAAATCACAAATTAACCATATTCCGAATGATCACGTGACACTGAAGACTGGAGTATTGATGTTGAAAATTCAGCTTTGCCATTACAGAAAAAAATATATTTTTAAATATATTAAAATAGAAAACTGTTATTGTAAATTGTAATAATATTTAATTGTCTTGGTGAGCATAAGAGACCTCTTTAAAAAACATTCAAAAATCTTAACGACCCCAAACTTAGGAACGATAGTTTGCATTATATAATTGTATACAGTAATGAAAATCAACACTAGTTTTTTAAATTCAATTTTGATTTTGTGATATTCAACAACTGTGATTAAACCTTTGTAAAACCAAACTGGGATTTGATTGGCTAACCTCAGACTCCCATCAAGTGCCATTTTGAAGTGATGTTTTCGAGCATGGGTATTTAGTGCAAAACCATCATTTCAAAAGCACTAGCATCATGTTTCCTCTGATCTATAGTCTGTTACTCCCAGATCCTATTGAGAGACCTTTCATTTCAGCCACTCAGGAATTCATGAGAACAATTCTTGTTTGCTACACAAAATAATCTGTATCAGCTGCTTTCTGTTTCTCTTTCTCTTGGTTTCATCTGTCCTGTATTTTCACATCATTAAATGTGTTGCTGTTAGTCCTTGGTAGGCTAGCATATCAAAATTAATATTGGTAAATAACACGTAAACAGTGATACTGTACTGTGAATGTAAATCTGCTGGGTAGACGTTCCTCCACATTGCCCTCCTTATAGCAATCATGCTGAGATGAGTTATCACAACAGGTGGATATATATTTTGCCAGGATTGCTCATACGGAGAGCCTGTGTCTCTTCCTCATTTCACTTTGCTAATGCAGAGTCTGATCTCTCTTCCAGACTGAATTGCCCCATAATGTCCATTAACAGCCCAGCCCCAGTTTTGACCAATGTATATGTTGGTTGTTGTAGGAGGACTCAATGCAAATTACTATTATTATTGCCCATATGCCCATTCACACTGACAGCAGTTTTGTTTGTTTGGAGCCCACCAGGTCACTGTACCTTTTGCTAGGTTTACGTTCCTACGTTCCTCTTCCTGGAATGCAGAAATCCATTGCCGGTGTCCAGAAAGATTCTATTCCCCCACAGAATCCTATCCTTATTCCACCCCAAAACTATAAATTGCTGCTGGGATGACGTGTTTTTGTTGGCCAAAACCCAGAAACAAGTTAGCAATTTAGCTTCTATAGTCCTGAACTCAATGTTTTTTTTTAAAATGGGTTTTTGGGTAAATGCCTGAAATAAGGTCTCTGGTTAACACAAACCCAGGATATTTTTGTGTTTTATTCTACAACATAAAATACATCAGTAATAATCGTAGACTCGGAGACTTTTGAAAACGATGGCGTGGCAGCCCACATTCGCTCTGCCTATCCTTGTGTAAACAATAACATCATGCACATTGTTGTTATGGTTGTACCTGTTATGAATGGTCATGTGACATACGTTTTCGATTGTGTAGTGTGGATGGAAAACATTTCTGAAATGCAGTGAAAACGCAAGTGTAGACGAGCATCGTTTTCATTTTAAAACGAAAACGCACTAGTGTAAACATAGCCTTAATGTTGGAACATCGGAGTCATGTGACTGTGGTGTAGTTTGTTTATATACTATGTTTAGCTTTTTTATGTATGATGATTGCATTTAGGCTGTAAAATTCATAAAAGTTGTGTTCAGTTGTGGAGAATAGCATGAAGAACAAAAGCGTAAAGGCTGGAACACACTATACAACTTTTAAAATCTGAAAAGAGCTGACCGTGATACGCTACGCAACTTTCTATGAAACCTGTCAACGCAGACTGGCTCTGACTTTCGACAACTAGCGTCAACTTGTCCAGACTGTAAATCAGGGCAAAAATGTGGGCAAAAGTTGTGTAGTGCATTCCAGAGTTGTGTATTTGTGTAGTGTATTTAAGAATCATAAACATTTGCTCACAGAGCTTATTTTCTGCAATAATCTAAAAGCCAATGGAAAAATACTGTTGGGTTTTGGTGGAAGGAATTTCCGGTTTGACCTACAAAAATACGTCTTCACTGTAGCACTCTATTCGATTGGCTAAGACAGTGGGTTTTATGGGTGTTCAGTTTGGTGTCTGATTAGTATTAATTGGTGATCATGAAAATATGCTAATTAATGTCTTTTAAGTGTCATCTATTACCAGAGCTAAAAGGCTAAATGTTGTCTGTTCTTTGTGCTTTCACATTACCTACTGGCTTTGCCTACTAGCTTATCAACCACAAGTCCCTCCATTAGTGCATCTGCAGACACATACGTCTAAGTATGAATTAATGAACTTGATGACCAGAAAAAAATTGTTTCTGTCGGGGCAGATAGTAGGGCTGTCCGTGGGTGAGGGAACTTCCCTTGTCGGTAATTTTGAGTGCTCAATAGCGCGGTCTGCGGTTTATGCGCCCTATATTATATCATTATATATATGTATACACCACACACACCCACAGACCCATTTATATAATTTGTGTTTGTGTATGTGTTACGATATAACTAACGATGTCATATTCAGAAGACAATGAAACCGAAACCAAATAGCGTTGAAACGGGAAGTAAACAGAAGAAAATGACAAAATAACGGTCCACATAACAGAACATAAACCTGACAAGAAGATCGTTAGGCTATCGTTAGCCTATATGTATAACAGTTAGCCTAGTTGTAATCTGATTTTCTAATCTGACTGGACAAGAGACTTTCTATTAATATTTCCACCTGCGTGCGTTTTAGACGGCTGTCAGTCAGTGCAGTTACAGTGTTGCGCCACAAGGTGGTGGAAAGGGACTACACGTTCAAAAACGCTGATTCATTCATTCAAAGAGACGTAATGAAACACGCTGTTGAAATCATTTTAACATTGAGCTCCACGTTTGAAGGCTCAGCTGACCAATGCGTCGATGCTAAGACCAAAGAGATTTGGCTTTCCTTGGACATGAGTACCTATTTTCACAAATATATATGACTGTGCCTGGAGGACAGACGCAAGTAATCGTACGTGCTTAGTCGATCTCTCTCTCATTCACTGTCTGTTTAGGCTTGTTAAGTGCAAATCTATGGAGCCTCTGTACAAATCAGCATGGTACACATTATGTTATCATTACTAACTTGTTTAATATTCAGTCCACATGCATGAAGTGTAAAACGAGAAGGGCATAACCTTACGAAAAAAGAAAACACGCAAAAATCGCGGTTGCTGCGGTTCTTGCATTCCTCTGCGGTTTGCTCGTCAATAGCGCGATATTGCGGTTATCGCGACAGCTCTAGCCAATAGCTTCTTGGGCAGCATGTAGACATATAGCAGCATTGCACTTCGGTTGTCCCGAGTTCGAGTCCCGGCTCGTTGACCTTTCCCGATCACCCCTCCCCTCTCTCTCTCTCTCTCACTCTCTCTCTCTCTCTCTCTCTCTCTCCTCTCCTCTCCCACTTCGTTTCCTGTCTAGATACTGTCCTATCATAATGAAGGCCAAAAATAAATCTTAAAAAAAGCATGTTTGTATGAATGTGAATATAAAAGTTTCCCATTTGCGACATTGTGGTGGCATTTATATGCATTAAGCTCGTAAATTAAATATTTTTGACCTGAAACGCATCATATGAATCCGGGCATACTACTTAATTAACATACTGTTTATTAGGGAAGTAGGCATTTTCAGATGTAAGGACAGTTTTATTTTTGCTAAAAATGTGCGATACGAAGAGAAAGCTTTTGTATTTAAATTACAGCGGTTTGTAATCTAATTTAAGTAAGTAATCTCATATCATGAACAAGATTTATCAGTGCTTGATTCGAACTCTCATTATCTCACAGATGTCAGCACATGAGCTTTATTGACTTTACTCCATTTCGTACTGTTCGTTCCAATGAGTCTGTTCATTTGCATGAAGTTAAATTTAAAAGTTAAAGTCCCACATCCTGTTGTCAGTGGTTACTGTCGCTCATGTCGTCGGAAACTGGGAGCTCTCATTGAAAATGATTACAGGTCACTTGTCGCTGTACATTGCTTTCATTGTGAACTCCCCTTTTGGGCTAGCAAAAAGCATAATACTTCAAATTGTGTGGCTTGTTGAGGAGACTTGGCCAGTAAGTAACTACCTTAGCAACTCCTTAGAAACCACCCAGAACACCCTAGAAACCTCTTAGCAATGTACGGAAAACCAACCAGAACGCCCTAAAAACCAGTCAAAGATTTGCACCACTCACATTTTCTTTGGAAAGTTTAAAAAAATCTAGTTATGGTTTGTCGGCTATCAGTAAGTAAACAGTAGAATAGTGGCGCGGTGAAGGGAAATGTTTTTCAGTGTGTTTTTTTCTCACTCTGGTTCTGTGGGCTGTATGCAAACCCTGCCGCGCACAAAGCCAAAGGGTGATAAGACGCTTATTTGACTTGCTTGGTGCACCAGGAGGAAATGATGTCATCAAGCACAAGAGAAACCGGATTGTTTTGCTCAGCGCTGAAGCTGGCCAGCACAAGCCTCACATGCTCCGACATATTTCTGTTGATTTGTTACGCAGAGAGTGTCCAGCGTTTCGGGTCTCGCTGCCTATGGCTGTCTGTCTGTCGAGGGGAAAGGGTTCCGCCGATGTTGTTTTAAAAATAGCCCTATGTTCGATGCTCTTGCACTAATGCCGCCCAACAATCTGACACGATTTAGGGCTCCCTTCTCTTCCTCCATGGATCCCAGGCAACCTCCCTAGCTTTTTTGACCATAGCTGGACCTTTTTAGGAAAACCACAGTGTTTCTGCAGATGTGAAAAAGCATTGATGTCTATGAGACAAACCTGTCTGTGGCTGTTCTAATGTCAGCACACAGTTGTTTTTGACAGCTGTTTCCTCTCAGTTTTTCATAGTCTGTGCCAGTTAGCAGCTTGTAAGTGGCATTTTGTTTATAGACTTGCTTTACCAGACTGCGCAGGCCGAGTGTCCTGTTTTGTACACTGATGTTTTTGCAGATAGTTTGTGTTATTATAACTCTTGTGCTAACTAACTGCTCTCCTGTTCTGTTTTCTTTCCACAGACAACAGTCAAGTGAGGAGGACAACTCAGCCATACTTAAATGTGCTGCTAAAGCCTCCATATTTAAAACAAGTACTTTCTGTTTTTTATGCTGTTTTTTATGATATAAAATCAAATTTCCTCCAGAGATTGACGAAAAGTTAGGGCGACTGAGACGGGGGAGGTGGCAGAAAAGTTTCCGTCAAGGAACTGAAGATCTGCAATGCCTCTGGTATGGGCCCTGTTGTTCAAATTTGGATGCCAGGTTGAGGTATTTTGAAATAGATGTCATGGTATGCTTCTCTTGCTTTCATCTTACAGCCCAGCATTAGCGGAATGGATACTCCCTTTGGGGATGCCTTTCAAAACTGCTCTTTTACTGACCAGGTGCTGACCAGCACAGACCTGTTGGCTAACAGTTCTGACCCAGATTTCATGTATGAACTGGTAAGTTCATACACACAGTGTTACTGTTCCATTTTTATTCATACCTAGAGGATTTTCACACTACAGAACTTACACGCATGGAAAAACAAGATATCGTGGCATTGTGCTAATTTGTTCCTTTGTTTTAGTTAAAATCGTAGTTCATTTTCACTAAATTAAAATGAGAGAATGAAATGTTGACCGCACTCTATCTAAAATGCGGGAATGACTATAAAATGTGGCCATGAATTAATAAGTAAAAAAATATTGTAAATCATGTTCATTGATTTACTAAAATTGTATTATTATTAAATATTTTTACTCACAATTTCTGCCCGATTAAATATTTTAAGCTTAGCATAACTAGAAAAATGTATATTCTTTATCAAAGTGCCTATAGTGTTTTAAAATGTTATTAATTTGCATGAGTTTTCCAGGTCTAGAAATCACACAAGTCATCTTGGGGCCCACTTGGAAGTTTGCTATGGGCCCCAAGTGCTGTGCATTTGATTAAATTTAATTAAATACATTTTTCAGCACATAATGGTTACACATTTTGTCTTGTATAGAGTGACAAATTGACAGTATTATTTTTGCATAGTGTTCCAGAAGATAGCTAGAAATAGTTGTGGCAACATTTCCACAAATGGACAAGCAGTCATTAAACCAGGCTGCATACTGGACTTGTCCAATAAAAGATACTAACCTCGTAAATATGCAGATAAAAACATTAACACAGTGCTCAAATGAGAAATCCTGAAACCTAACAGCCCTAAATTAATTACAACCCAAGGTAAAGTCTAGACAGTGTAAAACATGGAACAAGATTACCCAGGGTTATGTTAATGACACTGGGTTATTAATTTCAAGTGTGAAAACCCCACCAGTTTCTTTAGTCTGCCGTACAAAGTTGAGTTACATTTTTGAACGTTTGCAGGATCGGGACATGACTTGTCGCCAGAGCCCTAGAGGAAATATTTTCACAGTCGGAGACTGCAAAGACTTGGACAGCATGGATCATCTACCTGAACTGGTAGATAACGACCCTGCTTACAGTTCAAACTTTGAGCAGTGGGACACGTACTGGGAGGACTTGACTAAGTACACTCGCCTCACCAGTTGTGATATCTGGGGCACCAAGGAAGTAGATTTCTTGGGCCTTGATGACTTTTCCAGCCCTTACCAGGATGAGGAGGTGATAGGACAGACACCGACCCTGGCCCAGCTCAACAGTGAGGACTCGCAGCCAGTTTGTGACACTCTTTACCATCCGGACTTGCTGGTGGGTCAAAAGCAGCTTTTGTTTCCACCTCCCACCATGGCCAAGAAGACTAACAAACTCAGCCACTCTGCAACCAGCTCCTCATCGAGTCACAACCCTCTGCCGGACTTTGCCGAGGGATCCCAGAAAGCTACCTGGCCTGTTCCCTCCAGCACTGACATAATGGCCAAGGGCCAGTTTCAGGGCCCTAGCAAAGCCTCGACTGCACCTCTGGACAACATGGATTACGTTCGCAAAGCCAAGGTACGCATCAGCGTACCACGCAAGCCTTTAGTAGAGAGCTCCGCCCAGATTCGTGTTTCTGCCTCTCCTCTTATCCAGGAGCACGAGTCGTCAGCTTCGCAGGTCAGCGAGGACCCAGCCGTCGACGCTTCTAACACGGCCTCTTCCATTAGCTGTGAAAAGAGAGTGGAGACTCCTAAACGAGAGGTACCGACTGGTCCTGGTCCAGAAATAGGGACCCTGAGGACGGTACCACACAAAGTCCCCTTCTCTGCAGCTGCCGGCAGTGAAACCTTGCTCACCGTGAGTGCCCTTGGATCCGACGCTTCTGCCGCTGACAAAAAGAAGGAGGAAGAGCACAACTATTCGTTATTCTTGACCAGGGCCAGGCTGGCAAGGACGGCAACTGCTAACATGGAAGAAGAGGAGGAGGAAGAAGGTGAAGAAGAGGAAGAAGAGGAGGAGGCAGAGGGATTGGATCTAGACGATGAAGACCATGATGAAGGGTTTGGCAGTGAACATGAGCTCTTAGAGAATGAAGAGGAAGAGGAGGAGGAAGATGAGGACTATGAGGGCGACAAAGACGACTACATTAGTGACGCATTCTCAGAGCCAGGTGCGAAATGACATCTTTTTCTTGATGCTGTTGTAGACAAATGCATAAAAACTAGGGATGCTATGATAATGATACTGGTATCAATACATGCTGTTCTGTACATTCGAAACATAAAGCATCAGACTTTTGGAGGTACAAAATTCAGTGCCACCAAGTGAGTGCACAGTACATTTAGTACAAATAGGCCTATAACTGAGTGAACAGAAAGAGAGAGTATATAGAGTTAATTCTCCTAGAATGTCATTGCTCTTAAGTAGCATTGGGAAATCCAGTTCATTCTAGGAGTTAGCTACTTGGAAAGTGCATTGTAGGTTGTGTGCAGATAACCAAAGGGAAGTGAAACTAACAGATGATCTTACCCAATACTTTGTTATACATAAAAATGACATAAATTACAGTAAATTGTTGTGATGCCACCCAAAAGCAAATGCATACAGGTTCTTAAATGCGTGAATTTTTTTTTTATTTTCTTGTATTTTATTTATTTATTTGTTTGTTTGTTTGATGTTTATGGAGCTAAAAATGTACGAATTTTGTAATTGTGTGTGTGTTTGTTTGTGTCTGTGTGTACTTGAAGGTTTAGTCAACCCAAAAATGAAAATTCTGTCATCATTTACTCACACTCAATGGTCCAAACTTGAATGAGTTTCTTTCTTCTGTTGAACATAAAATATATATATTTTGAAGAATGTGGGTAACCAAACAGGTCCTGGTTGTCAGTGACTTCCATTGTATTGGGAAAAAAATTCTATGAAAAGTCAATGGGGACCAGAAACTGTTTGGTTACCTAGAAATTAAAATTGTCATCAATTGTTCACCCTCATGTTGTTCCAAAACCACAAGACTTCAATGTGTTTCTTTAAGATATTTTAAAATTTATTTCCCTCCGTTAAAAGTCCAGTCCATTACATTTTTTTTTTTTTACATTTTAAAGAGACATCGCAAAAGTAATCCATACGAATTGTGTGGTTTAATCCAAATCTTTTAAAGATACATGATCATTTTATATGATGAACAGATTTAATTTAGCCTTTTATTCACATATAAACATTGATCAACTCTCATACATAGAGCACATCAAATATGGTAAAAATAATTTTAGCCATACTTGCTTGATGTTCAAGAACAAACCTCATTGGTTCACGTGCGTCATACAAGCATGTTTGAGTTTACAACATTTGATGTCTATGGAATGTCCCCATTTAGAATCCAAGTAACGTGTAGTTCTTTGTTATTAATTGCAATCGCAAGGATTTTTACTTTGGTAAAACTTTTTTGACCAGTGCATATGATTAATTGCAGCAGTTTGCAATTTCAGAGTTTGTATTTGTCAAATAGTGCAGACATAGTGACACCAGAAAAGATGACAGAAAATAGTTAAGATAGGGATCTTTGAAGTATGCTGATTTGTGTCAAAATCTATGTGTGTCCTCCTCCACCCATCCTGTTGGAAACGGAAGAGACCCAAATTTTGTACCTGTCAAAAACAATAATTGGAAACGTATAATATATATATATTTTTTGTCTTGTACTGTTTTGTTAGCTAGTCAGCTTAAATGAAGCCTGAAATGGAAAAGAAAAAAGCTTTCCCAGGTTGGTCTAAAGGACACGGAAGTGTTGCAAAAGATTGGTTTGTAAACATTGTAATATTATCCATTGCGGTATGCTTCTATAGTCTCCTGTATTTGCTGTTAAAGTCCATATTTGATGAAAATAATAATCATCAGTCTCACTGGACTGTACTGGTAAATACTGGTATACGTAACAGCAAATACCAAAATAGAAGTATCAGTACTTGTATTTGGTATTGTGTGCATCCCTAGTGAAAACTTGTGTGCGCTGCCCTAATTTGAAACTATGAAGCTTCTAATATCTTGAACGAGCCCTTGTGACTTGTTATGGTTGAATTGAGAATTATCATTGTACATTTACAAGATTATAATGGTTTAGTGATTCTGTAAATGCAGGATAGGAAAAGATCATTGTTCGTTTCTTTCTTTGCCTCATTACCATCCTATCTTTCAAACAGGATGTGACACTGATATGGCTGATGATGTCAAAGGCCTGACGGCTGGAATTTCCAGGAAGAGGGGAAAGCGTCGATACTTTTGGGAGTATAGCGAGCAGCTCATCCCATCCAAACAGGAGCGCATGCTGAAACCTTCCGAATGGGACAGAGACACACTTCCCAGCAACATGTTCCAAAAGAATGGCCTGCACCATGGTGAGACATTCACTGTCCATCATTTGAAATCTATGAACAAAGAAGGACCTGTTCAACTTATGTTTCAGATTATAATTACAACAGATCACAGTATTTAAAGCTTTTATGAAAATTCCCTTTAAGCCTGATATATTTAACGTTAAGTTTTGTCTGAATTGTTTAGGAAAATACACACTGAAGAAGTCGCGGCGGACGGATGTGGAAGATCTTACTCCAAACCCTCGGAAGCTGCTTCAGATTGGCAATGAACTCCGGAAACTCAATAAAGTCATTAGTGACCTGACTCCGGTTAGTGAGTTACCCCTAACCGCTCGGCCTCGGTCTCGAAAGGAGAAGAACAAGCTTGCATCCAGGTAAAGCCGTATCCACGTACTCCTTGAACTACTACTTCTTTTATTTCTTAAAGCTCACGTCCCAATGTTTTCCCTTTAACTGAAAATCCTATAAAGCAATACCACTCTAGATAGACTGGGTGAACTACATTGTGTGCTGTTTAAAATGATTAAAATGCTGAAATACAGCACACCAAAATGATTTTTTTTCTTCTTGATTCTTCTCTCTGTGTGTGTGTTTTTTCTTCTTCCCTAGGGCCTGCAGGCTGAAAAAGAAAGCTCAGTATGAAGCCAACAAAGTCAAGTTATGGGGCCTTGGAACTGAATATGGTACATTGTTTAGACATGGAAATTAAATATTAAAGGAAGTGCTTGATATTGTTTATTGTAGAGTGTAGATTGAGTGTAACCACTTTGCTTACCTTTGAAACAAGACTAGTTTTTAGATCAGTTAAGTTTTTGTGCATACTTATAACCGAGCAAATTTGCCAATGAGACAAATATATGATTGTCTTCTTTTTCAGATTGTTTACTGTTTGTGATCAATGCAATCAAAGAAGAGATAGTCAGCAGAGTTCAGGATATCTCACATGACAAAGGAACAAGCATGACCGAGAAGCTGGATAAACTCATTGAGGATACCTTAGGTAAGAAAATGTGCTACATTGCATTATTATTAACACTTGTAAAACATTGCAAATGCAAATTATGTGTGATCTTGTACAAGCTGTCTTCAAGTTTCTCCTCAAACACACCACTAACAACTCGATACATCTTACAAGCTGAGTTGCAAGAAATCTGCATGCCTTACAAGCATGATCAAGCTGCATCTTCTCCAGCAGCTGCTATCCTTGTGTCTTCAAGAATTTTAAGAGCCTTCACATTGCTTCGCGCCATGCTGTGACCTCTGTTGTATCTAAACTGTTTTCTGAAGAAATTTTTGTTAGCACATCAGAATCAGCACATCACATCACCTCATGACATGACCTCATCCTTCTGTTATATAAGTTCCAAAAACAGCTTTAAAAGAACACAAGATGAATATTTTTTTAATATTTCTTCAACATGTTGGAAGCTCATGATCTCAGCATAGACTGGGAAGTAAACAGCCTGGAACTAACAACAAAACTCTATTAAAACGTGTCCTTTAAAGGTGACCTATCATGAAAATCGGACTTTTCCAGGTTTTAAGTGTTATAATCAGGTCCCCGGTGTTTTGGTAAGCCTTTTTCTGCAAGCGTCTGAAAAAACGAGCACGTCTGATTTCGCTCCCTTGGTGACGTGGCAAAGGGATCTCACTATAATATTACCGCCCCTTAATCTGCACGTTTCCACTAGTGATGGGAAGTCCGGTTCTTTTCCGCGAACCGGTTCTTTTGGACAGTTCGTTTCAATGAACCGGTTCAAAAAAGTACTCACATGCTGTCTGGTGGCCGCTTTCTGTCCGTTTGCTTCGGTTGTGTGCGCACAGAAAACCATATATCTGAAGTTTAAACTAATATGGTTTAAAACGCATGATTTCAGAGCGATAAACATGATAATCAGAACCAAAACAGATGTTTTTTTTAGCAGGTCCGAGCTCTAATGGCGCAGCTCTATTCTGGAAAAGGGGACGGGGAGCAGCAGCTCATTTGCATTTAAAGAGACAGGCCCGAAAAACAGCGTGTTTCTGCTTCCACTCAAAATAGGCATTTTCAAAATGATTTAATAAATGACCTGTGGAGTATTTTGAGCTGAAACTTCACAGATGCATTCTATGGACACCAGAGACTTATATTACATATTGTAAAAAGGGGCATAATATGTCTCCTTTAAGATCAAGGTTTGGCTACTTTGCTACTCTATTTAGTCTGAGTTCCTGGTCTGAAAACGTATGCACATGACTATTGTGGCAACATTTTTGCACTTTAATTGACATTCCCACCTAACAGTTTTATTATATTACTTATATAGTTTCATTAATATCTTCTCTTTTGTTCATACAGTGCAGCCACCAGTGGCCGGCCAGACTTCAGACTTTGTGAATCAGATCCTGGAGAACACTGGGAAAGGAGATCCCACCGGAGGGCTGGTGGGATTGCGTGTGCCCACATCGAAGGTGTAGAGTCACGCCGAAAGACACCTCGGAGCACACACGAAGCCATCCGCGCCATTCTTGTCCCACACTGTAACGGCCCAACACTCTGCATGCCCATTTTCACTTGGAGACACATCCTCACATTTAAAGTGAATACATGCATACGATACTACTTGTCCGTGCATACGTATGTATATATTCACCTCATGTGCACCAGTGGAAATGAAACTAGTAGTTAACCTTTGCACTCAATAGTCTGTTTCCTACCATGTGTGCATGTGGCTGGTATCGATCAACAGGCCGCCATGTTGCAAATATTAAAAGCCAATATACGAGATACCTCCAACAAATGAGAAAAAGAGAGAGGAAAAAAGCTAAACAATGAGCACCAGTTCTTGCTGTAGCCATTTTCCTCTTGCGTCCAGCTAAATCTGTCAAATGCCCATTAAGAGTTTTGGAAAGCAGAGGCGCACTCTGCAGAGAAACTACGAAGGCATTAGATCCTTTGATTTAGCGGTCAAAAAGGTGTAAATGCAGACTTTCTGAGTTTTTGAACACGGCATGTACGATTTCACCCGAGTTAGGCCTACTTTATGCACTTATTAATCTCTCAGCTGAGGGTGAGAGAGTAAGTGTCCAGGGGGGATTCCTGTTCCAAGCATTTTTTTGAGGATCAATTGAGATACACCAACTACAAAAAGGCAAACACGAAAGAACACAAATACCGATGTATAGCGCAAAGTTACTGATGTTCGGTGTATATATGTAGAACAGGGATGTTTCAGGAGAGTAGCAGGTGAGGAAACAGGCCTCAGATGCCCTTTTCCACAGATTTGCGATCGTCTCAGGTTGGAAAGAGAGCGAGAGAGTGTGTGTGTTTTTTAATTTTTTAATTTTCTTTCTTCTTTTCTTGACTTGAGCAGATGGTCAGTTGAATTCCTTATTGTAAATAGGCTGATTGATCGATTATTATCCACTGGTGAAATCTTTTCCTTTCTACACTTTGGTTGAAGTGCCCTCACGTCAAATCACCTTTGATGTTGTTTTGCAAATTCTCAAAAGGGGCTTTAAAAAAAAGCTGATTCCCAGATTGGGTTTTGTTTATATTTGTACTTTATACAAGTAAGATTCATTGTGCCTTGTAATTGCGGAGTTGAGGAAAAATAAAACTCAATAGAGAGCGCAAATGGACCATTTTGCAGAAAGCAAGGGGAGTCAGTGGGGGGTGGGGAGGTTTGTAATGTATTTCAGCTCTTTAAAGATACTCTGAATGTACATAGGAACATGGAAAATATAGATATATGCCACAGAGTCTGTGCATTGTATTTTAAGATGGCTCTGGCAAATGTACTTTTTTTGGTACTTCATTTAAGAGGGGATGGGGGGTGGGCGGTGTTGTTATATATGAGAAATATTCACATATAAAAAACAAAAAATGATATTTGCACACTATATTTTGATTGTTTTGTTTTTTGTACCAAAGACACATGCAACTGAAAATGGCAACTAGCCAGTCTAAGTAAGGTTTTTGCACAGCTTACCTGACACCGTATTGAATGTAGGAAAAATGGTAGGGTCAGGGATTCTACTGAACTGTGAAATTTGCTTGGGTCCAATTCTCTGCAGAAAGAAGCATTCATTTGCATCCTCATCCAGTTTTGTACTGTTCTTTTTGTTCTCATATATATTTCTTTGACACATTTGTACCGCCATTCGGTTTCCCTCCACCGAAGTTTTGTTGCGTATTTTAAAGATGAGCTATAAAGTTAATGGAGATGCTTCTATTTTCACATATATTATCACAAAACCAAAAGGTTTACTATTCTTCCTATAGTTGTAGAGGAGAGTGCATATACAAAAAATTATACATGTTTATAGTTTGGATACGCGTTAATCCGTGCACACATTAACCTTCTGAAATGATATGTTACTCGGCATGAAACATTTCTATTTTTGTCTTCTTACTCTGAGTATTGTTGAAAGAAAAATTGAATTGCGTATATTTTTGTAGAGATCGCCTTTAACTTTCCTTTCTGCACTACCCACAGATCCCTCTCGGAAAAAAATTTGGGAATGTTTTCGAAAGCCCTTATCTTGCTAAGGGAAATCAGATGATCCTTTGCAAATTGTGTAAAGATAGATTGTCAGTTAAAATCCTCTTTTAAAATGGTATTTAACACAATCGTATGTATAACGTATATATACTTAATCGGCTGAATCTCACAATAAAAAGTCCAGGTTGTTTTTAACCCCAGTATCGAAAAGAAAAAAATATATATAAATTATATTGTGCATAAACACAGTGAAGCCTTAAAATAAAAATTAAGCACACCTTACACCCAAATTCTCATTACTGTAATTCAAAAAATTCGAAATAGCATAAAAATTAAAATTGTACTTTACAATTACGTGCAGTAAATGAGAATTACTTTAATGAGCACTCAAGTGGAAATGTGCTTAATTGTCATGAAAATAATGTCATAACTTAAATTAGGCTTTATTTTCATTATGGAAAATACAAATTCTTCCTGAATTGTGACCTAGACTGTTTTTGTGCGATTTCCCTGCCACCACAATCTCAAGCCGCTGTAAATTTGTTAATTCGGAAAAATCTCTTCCAGGTGGTATTATTAATAGCTTGCTAAAGGCCTTTTAAAAGTGACTTTATTCTTGATGCTGAAGCTTACGGAGAAGGTTGTTTCTCAAATATCATTTTGATCAAAGAAGGGAAAATATTTTTTCCTTTAAAATCTAAACTAAGATTTTTTGTAAAGCTATCTTTCTTTATTTGCATTTGGTAGCATAGTAAATATTCTATATACTGTCCATTATGTGTAGTAACTTCTTTTTTTTGTACATAGACATGAATTTAGATTTATTCTAAATGTGGAAAATATATACAGTATATTATATATCTATAAATGTATAGTAAGTTCTATATTACATGTAAGAAAGCAAAAGCACTTTGTCTAGACAAAAAGAAAAAAACAAAAACAAAAAAGCGTTCCCCCTCATATTTGCTGCTAAACCGACCTCGTTTGGAAATGCGTGAGTGTTGTAACTTGATTTTGCCATCTTGACCAGGGCAGTAGTGACCGAGAGGTCTTGAGTGGAGACGCCATGTCGACTCTGAGACGTCACAATCCGTCGTTTGCCCTTCAGTAGACATTCCCTATGCATAATACAAGTTCTGCTTTGGATTTTTCTTCAGGTCGATGTACAGTGTTGACACATTCTCTCTGGCCAGAGATAGGTATTGTTGTCATTGATTTTTTTAAAGTACTTTTTTTACTTACTGGGGGAAATCTGAGTTATTTGAGGTAATAGCCCAGAAAAAAAAATAAAAATTTATAATATAAATAATATCCGCTGTACTGAGCAGTTCCATTTTCCATGTGTATCAATTGGACTTTTTTTTATTTTTTTAATTTTTTTTTGTTTTAAGAACCTCATCCATTCTCAAAGACAGCAAAGCATTTGTTATAGGCGACAAAGACCGTCCTTTCTTGTGCCATCTACAGCTCAAAGCTACTCGGAGTGGCATTAGCTAAAAATGATAATGATTGTCCTGTAAAATAAGCTTGATGGCAAGTGACAATGAGCATACGGAGATGGAAATGCATGTTGTCCTTCTGTCGACGGCCTGCTGTTTTGAGAGCGTTTGGTAGTTATTGTAGTGTGCACGCTCTCGCATTCAACATGATGTTGTGAGCTGTGCAGTTTAGAGTTTTAACCAGGGGACTCTGTGGCATTCAAACAGTTAAGGAAAAGGTTGCTATTAAAGCCATAATTTATCCTTTCTCTTCTCTTTTTGTTTTTTTTTTTTGCGGAGCATGTTTTTATAATAAGAAGATATTTAAAGAACACTACACTATATAAATCATGCACACATTTGTATATGTGTGTTTGTTTTGCTTCATAGTGTGATTCAATATTAAAGGAACACGCCACTATTTTTGAAAATAGGCTCCTTTTTCAACTCCCCTACAGTTGAGTTTTACCGTTTTCGAATCCATTCAGCCGATCACCGGGTCTGGCGGTAGCACTTTTAGCTTAGCTTAGCATAGGTCATTGAATCTGATTAGACCGTTAGCATCTTGCTCAAAAATGACCAAAGGGTTTCTATATTTTTCCTATTTAAAAAACTTGACTCTTCTGTAGTTACATAGTGTACCAAGACCGACGGAAAATGCAAAGTTGCGATTTTCTAGGCAGATATGACTATAACTATACTCTCATTCAGGCGTAATAATCAAGGAACTTTGCTGCCGTACCATGGGTGCAGCAGGCACAATGATATTACGCAGTGCCTGGAAATAGGCTAACTTCCGTCAACATAAACAACGTGACCACCTGCTTGCACAGGGAGCGTGCTGGGGACTATTTTCAGGCACGCTTAATATCATTGGGCCTGCTGCCCCATGGTACGGCAGCAAAGGTCCCTTGCTATTACGCCGGAATGATAAGTATAGAGTTCCTAGCATATCGGCCTATGAAAATCGCAACTTTTCATTTTCCGTCGGTCTTAGTACACGATGTAACTACAGAAGAGTTTTAAATAGGAAAAATATCAAAACTCTTTAGTCAGTTTTGAGCGAGATGCTCTAATGGTTTAATCAGATTCAATGATCTATGCTAATCTACAGCTAAAAGTGCAACCGCCAGACCCGGAGATCGGCTGAAAATGGTCGAAAACGGTAAAACTCAACTGTTTAACTCTAGGGGAGTTGGAAAATGAGCCTATTTTCAAAAATAGTGGAGTGTTCCTTTACCATTTGTAAGAGGCTGTCACATAAGAATTAATTATGGTTATTTTATAATCTTAGGGAAATTATTTCTGCCTTCAAAAACACAGATATATGCATCGAAAACATAAAAAAAGTAAATATAATCCATTATTTATGTTTCTTGCATAGTCTAACGTTTAGCATCATATTACTTTTTCAAAGGGAAATAATGTAGCTTTCTGTTACAAAAAATTTGTGTGTTCTTGTATTTGCTATTGTTTTTTTGTTTTTTTTTGTCTTTGAAATCACCCAATAACGTGACATGCTAATCTATCCTGAAAAAAAAGAGTAAGCTAGCTATTACATCCATTCTTTGATTGATTGTTTTTATTGGCTGCATATTGTTGATGATTCAATAATTTTGGACGCAAAGCTGCTAAATCATGTTGTAAAGTTGTTTAGAGAATCAAAGATCATTCCCTGTTACATTCAAGCTACGAGCAATGACTTTTATATTGTAAACAATTATTTATAAAGAGATGGATCTTATGCCACTATCTTTATATCACGGATTCATCAAACATAGTTCGATCTCAATGGATAACTCACTTTGAATTCTTCTAAAATGGCTGCAGTATATACTCAAGAGCATTCAAACAAGCATTTACACCTTTCCTTTTCAATGGTTTGTGTAGATATGTGTTTGCTATATACAAGAAAGAGGTGCACTATGCAGGTTTTACTCTGTAGAAAGACAGGATGTTGCTTTAGTTTACAGCACTTGCTTTTTTTAACAATTGTATCTGATTGATGGGTATTGTAAAAGTGGTTATCGATGGTAAACAACATGGTGACTAAGCTGAGAAATATTTTGCTAAGCGTTTCACAGAAGGCGGCCTGTTTTATTGTTGCTAAATAAACATGCTCTTTCCAATGTATTTAACCTGTTGAATGTTGTAGTTTTGTTTTTGGTTTTTTTTTCGCTTTCCTTTTGTGCTGTTTTTTAATGGACCTTGATGAATCGTTTTACCATTCTGTCCATTTTGTTACTCTGTATCTTGTGTAATCGTTTTGACTTGAGTGTTCTTCAAAAGTAGAATGACCTTCACGCTTTTAGATGATAGCGCTTCAAGGTTTAGCAGTAGAACTCAAACATGCATTCCTACATATCAGCTGCTCGTAAATGTTCCATTAACAAATCTGTATGCTACACTTGATCCCTTTAGATATGATATTTGAAACCATGGATATGTTTGCATATACACGGCATGACTATTGTGCATGCTAACCTTGCTAAACTGATATTCATGGAGCTTTTGCAACAGACATCGGGGCAGAAGAACAGTCTCGCTGTCTTTATTCTAACCAATGAGCACAAGTGGGAATAGATGTAAATCATCTCCATCGCACTCCGGCTTTCATCTGAAAAGACCCACATTATTGCACTTGGTTTTACAGAATTTCCAATGTTATTTTTGAAATGATGCCTGCAAAATCAGGTGCCTTATTCAGACATGAAAACCCAAACTCGATCTATTGACATTTTCTACAGAAATGAGATTTTGCCCATTATGCCAAGAATTAAATAACAACTTTCCTCTGAAAAGAAAATCTATTTTTTTGGTTTTGTTTGGTTTTTTCTCTGCTGTGTCCAGCAGTAAGCTTGCTTCAGATGAGAACTGTTGCTGCTTTGTCCTCATACAGTTTTCATTGAAAGATGAATGTAGTCTTCCTTCAGTGGAGTTCAATATAAACGTAAAGACTGTGTCCCATAGATTTTGGTCGAGAGACTATCCAAAGAGTGCTGCAATCATAAACTCATTTTTTAAATGTTTATATCATCATTATAAATATATATGTAAACCATGTGAGATTTCTTCTGTTTAGGTTCTTGGTTGGAATTGTCTCTGCCTTTGTTTTGACCTTGGTAGAAGCAGGTTAATCCATTTGTACATGATACATTGTAACTTTTAAACGCTCGACGTACGCAGTGATGGATTCCTCCGAAGCCCTCCGAGTGGAAGAAGTTTGCAAAGACAATGGCAAACCTTGTCAACATTGTGTCCCCTCACCAATGCTCAAGATTATTGTGCCTCCCGATTCTTCTGGTTCTACTGTTCCTCAGATCGCCAGCTATGACCTGGAGCAGAGTCACTCACCAACGAACTGAAATGGCCTTCAGCAGTTCTTCTCCAATCAAGATTTTCCACGAACACAAAAACGACACAGAGGTGCGCATTGCTCGGCCTGGGATGGAATTCAGTCGTAGAGGGCGGGAAGTCTCGGTGGACCGGCGAACTGCTGGCAGATGTCCCCGTTCACACGGTCGGGATGCTTTCCTTGCACTCAGTCACTCCCTCAGAGAAAAGTTGAGTCTTCTTTTGGTGGTTTCCGCTGCATGGCTCCCTTCACGGCGATGGGGGGGGAAAGAAGCTCTTCGTTTTATTGGGTTCAAAAAAACTTGGACATTGGGTAGGAGTCCTGTCTCGCCACCCATGGTGCTGAATTTCAAAATATGTACTTGAACACCCTCAGAGCTGTGACTTGGCATGCGCTGTCAAGTCCGTGAACTCTTCTCCTTCCCCGATCTTACAGTTCCGAAATAAAGTTGCTCTTACGACATTTGCTCAAGCCACTGCAACACCTGTGCCAAGACCTGACCCCAAACCGGGCGCTCATGTTGGACTTGGACCGAACCAGTGGTCGGGCGGTAAAAGGGCCGTGCTAATGTAGCGGTGATAGCTTATTTTGATTGTCTGTTTGTTTATTTATTTTTCTGTTGAGGAAGACATGGAGAGCTAGTAGGGTCACTTGTGGCGCTTTTCCACTGCGTGGTACGACTCGACTCGGCTCAGTACGCTATGGCACGGAACGGCTCGGCTCAGTTTGCATTTCCACTGCAGTTCAGTACCGCTTTAGAGTGGGCGGGATTATTCACGTGTCATTTATAGTTGCGCCGCCCTACTTGCCTTCGCCCATCAGCTCTCCCTGGATCCGCTCCTCTGCTATCAACGAGAGGAACGTCTGTATTTCCTCAACAGGCAGCGAAACAGCCACTTTTTGGTTGTTAAAAAAGGTGCGCTCGTTCAAAACAGTTGCATTTCGATCCTTCGCTGGCTGTGCTGGTTTAAATCTAGTGGTTCTTTTGTGTTTGTGTCGCAAGTTTAGTGACGATTCTCTCCGACCAATCCATGATCAGCAGAGTTTACACGTCACGTTTTGGTAACGGTACGGTTCGCTTGGAACCTCAACCGAGGTGGTACTAAAAAAAGTACCAGGTACTGTACCCAGTGGAAAACCCCCCAAAAGTGAACCGTACCGAGCCGTACCATGCAGTGGAAAAGCGCCATTGGACTGTTGGGCCCAGATCCCTTGCACTGAAGTGCACCGGACACACTCGAATCACTACGCTAAAACCAACGTTACCAAAAAGGTCGTCAAGGAACGCTCGCACCTGTCCGATCGCATACTTTTCTACACTGCAGTGATTTACATTCCCTTCCGACCTTTGCCAAATTTCCATCGAGTGACTAAATTGACCTTCAACATTGGAAGCGGGTTTGCGAAAACATAACCAGGGCCACCAAAACCCTTTCGTTTTGATTTTATTTTGTTTCTTTAGTTTCGAAAATCCATACAACGTTCAATTTAAAAGGATTGACGCGAAATGTCAATCTAAAAAAAAACAAACAAAAAAATATATATACACAATACGTGACATTGTGCTTCTAATGTTGTATGGTATTCTACTTGATAATTTAGCATGGGATCCTTAAGTAGCTAGTACTGTGTGTGAACTCCCAAAGTGTAAAATCTTTCTCCTTTTTTTTTATTTTTATTTTGTTTGTTCTAGTCACAGTAGGAAGGCTGTATTTCATTGCTAAGTGCTCTGTCATAGATCTCTTGGTGATATTCTTAAGCAAAACTCTGCAGAAGTGTATCCTACTGAAACTAACAGTTACTTGATCCTATTAGCAATGTCTATATTTGTAGTTCACATATATGCCTGTTCAAATACAATATCTTGACAGTTGTTCTATTTATGTTTCAGTGTTGTGCTGGGTTTTGACATACATTGGACATTTTCTTTCACTAATTTCTTTCTGTATTTTTTTTTTCCGGCACAACTAGTTGGAGAACAGCTTGGTTTATTGAGCCTTGTTAGTGTACAGATGTGAAGTAGGCTTAAAAGCAGTTGTGATTGGTCTTCAAAATGTGTCTGTTTGTGTTATTGTGCCTCGTATTATTTGATTTCAGTTTTTTGTATTCTCCTTAATTATGTCACTGCATTGTATCAGCCCGGAGTTGGTACCACAATTCTGCTTGTAACCATGATAGTCTAATTCTATCATTGATTTTACTATCAAAATAAACATTAGAAACTGCAGCACTTCATCTGTCATGCGTTTTTACTTTACCTTAATAAATGCAAGAAGCATTTTCACTAGACTATTGAACCTTGAACCTCTTGGATGCCTTAGCACTTCTGGCAACTGTCATGCATTTCTAAGTCAAAATTAAACCTCAGACTTTCCACTGTTATTCTGTCAATAGTTGTGTGGTTCTGTTCTTCTTCACAGTACTCTTTGAATGTTGAGAAGTTATTTGACTTGTTTTAAAAGTCTAAATCCATCCTCTGTATGTGTGTGTGTGTGTAAATTATATGTAATTATTGGGTGTGTGTGTGTGTTGTGTGTCTATATATATATATCTATCGATCTATATATATATAATAATAGTTGAATTCAAGTTACTTCTATTACATCATCAATTATTATCAGTGTTGAAAACTACGGATATAATATTTAATGGTGAACATTTACTGTTTTGTGGAAACCATGATATATTTTGATTAGTATTCTGTCGTATATCATGTATGCATGATTAGGAAAAGTTGTAAAGTACTATTATGCACTCTATGTTTTTGTTCTCAGAACAGTTTTGCAGGGCGCATCAAAAAGGCGTTGTGAAAATGCGCTAAAGTTTGGACCTTCTGCCTTCTCGTATAACAACAAACATGGCGTCGTCCTCTGATGTACATGTCCGAATATGTGGCCAAGAGATGATCAAATATGATCTGGAAATCAAAGCACTTATTCAGGTAGACTTCATTCATTATATTAACGTATCTGCTATGGTCTTACTGTCAGGTTTCTCCGACAAGCTTACTGTAGTAATACAAAGATGTGGCCATAATTGTAGTGTCTGTGTGAAGTCAGCATGAAATGGAAACAGTCAAGTCTTATTTCAAGAAATCTTTTCTTTTCGTGTCAGGACATAAGCGAGTGCTGTGGGCCACAGGCAGTGCTTATGGATCTGAACTCTACAGTGAAGGGAAAGTTCAATCAGTTAAGACAGAGGATTCAGGTACTTTCGTCATTTCATATAACCACATAGATTAAAAAAAGTCAGGGTTTCTATCAAACTACTGCAAAAAAATATAATAACATGGGATCAAATTCGACATCTAAGAAGCTTCTAGAATCCGTTTCATTTTGCTCTCTCTGTCAGTTTTATTAAATAATTGCTATTTATTTTTTTAAAGTGCTTTTATAATGCAGTTACGATTTTATTGTAGTTACTATTATGGCTAAAACTATTGTTAAACTGTCAAACTTAATTGTTTAACTAATTGTTATCCAACTGTCCATCCCAAATCGTTAACATAGCTAGGATCATTTCAATCGTAATGGTATTACTATTATAATTTGATTATTGACGTTTTGTAGGTATTTATATAAATCTATAAATATTTAAATCTTTAACGATTAATGTAATGTAAGAATAACTTTGATATTGTTATCAATATTTGGTATAATGGACTGAAGCAGCTTAGGTTTACTTGATTATCCATGCTTTTTTTTAGTGTAGGTATCAGATATGACACAATAATCTTCTGAGGAACTTTTATGTATGTGTAACCCCTCTCCCCCGGGTCCTCACCGCCACACCTCGTTCTCGTTCCGAGTGGGTCTCCGGCATGGGAGGTGGATGCACTAACAAGGAGACTAAAGACTGCAGCCTCTAGTGTAATTCGCTAGTGCGTCTCTTGAGATCAGGGTAGTGAGGTTTTACCTGTACAGCACCCTACCGCTGGCCTCCGTTACACTCACCCCCCTAATCCTCACTCCCATCTGGGTCACGGCACCAATGTAACCCCTCTCTCCCGGGTCCTCTCCGCCACACCTCGTTCTTGTTCTGAGTGGGTCTCCGGCATGGGAGGCGGGCGCACTAACAAGGAGGCTAAAGACTGCAGTCGCTAGTGCGTCTCTTGAGATCAGGGGAGTGAGGTTTACCTGCACAGCACCTAGCAGATGGCCTCTGTTACACTCACCCCCCTAAACCTCACTTCCATCCGGGTCACGGCACCAATGTACCCTCTCTCCTGGGTCCTCACTGCCACACCTCGTTCTCGTTCCGAGTGGGTCTCCGGCATGGGAGGCGGGCGCACTAACAAGGAGGCTAAAGACTGCAGCCTCTAGCGCATCTCTTGAGATCAGGGGAGTGAGGTTTACCTGCACAGCACCTACCGCTGGCCTCCGTTACACTCACCCCCCTAAACCTCACTCCCATCCGGGTCACGGCACCAATGTAACCCCTCTCCCCCGGGTCCTCACCGCCACACCTCGTTCTCGTTCCGAGTGGGTCTCCGGCATGGGAGGCGGACGCACTAACAAGGAGGCTAAAGACGGCAGCCTCTAGCGGCGTCTCTTGAGATCAGGGAGTGAGGTTTACCTGCACAGCACCTACCCGCTGGCCTCCGTTACACTCACCCCCCTAATCCTCACTCCCATCCGGGTCACGGCACCATGTAACCACTCTCCCCCGGGTCCTCACCGCCACACCTCGTTCTCGTTCCGAGTGGGTCTCCGGCATGGGAGGCGGGCGCACTAACAAGGAGGCTAAAGACTGCAGCCTCTAGCGCGTCTCTTGAGATCAGGGGAGTGAGGTTTACCTGCACAGCACCTACCCGCTGGCCTCCGTTACACTCACCCCCCTAATCATCACTCCCATCCGGGTCACGGCACCGATGTAACCCCTCTCCCCCGGGTCCTCACCGCCACACCTCGTTCTCGTTCCAAGTGGGTCCGGGTCTCCGGCATGGGAGGTGGGCGCACTAACAAGGAGGCTAAAGACTGCAGCCTCTAGCGTATATAAGTCACATATACATCTGTTATTATTGTATTATATGTTTTGCCAAATCTTATTGATTTATATTACAAGCTGTTAGAATTTCTTCTTACTCTTTGGCCATATAAATAACAACATCAGCATATATTTGCTCCACTTGGAATACAACAATTGAGGTGTTTTTTTTTCAAGTGTGAGCTCCATATTCTCCATATTCTTACGATATAAAACGCATGTACCATTTTTTCCATTTTCTTTTATATTTTGTCTAAAGTTTCAAAAACTAGTGACTTAAAAAAAAAGGCTTTACAGGGTTAACATGGCCGATCATTTTGATAGGATATGGAACAGATGGCAAAAGAACAAGACCGGGAGACTGATAAGCAAGCTATCTTGAGTGAAACCGAAGGCCATCGGAAACAGATGTTAAGGTTAGAAAAACATTTCTTCTTTCTGATTATGTGTTGAATTACAATATGATCACTACTCCTGTGTTTCAGCAACCAGATGGCGTGGAGGAAGGCAAATCTGGCCTGCAAGCTGGCCATTGACAACCTGGAGAAGGACGAACTGCTTCAAGGTGGTGATTCAGTTAGACAAAGGTAAACCATGCGGCTTTACAGCTGCTGTCAGGGCTGCTATTTTCAGCCAGTCAGAATCAAATCATTGTGATTGACATTTAATCGTTTCTATGATGTTTGAAAAAATAAAACAATTGCACATTGATGTAGTATAGAAGTGGATAGTGTTTTACTTCTCAACGCTGTCCTAAGCCATATTATCTAAATGCATCTTGTTGTTGTGGTTTTAGGAAGGCCACTAAAGAGAGTTTGGCGCAGACATCCAGTGACATCACAGAGACTCTGATGAGCGTCAGCCGTATGATGTCACAGCAGGTGCAGCAGAGCGAGGAGACCATCGGAACTCTGGGTAAAAAGCCTATGTGCTCTGGGTCATAACAATCATGATATAAGGGTATAAATCGATTAAAATAATAGTTTGCGGACATATGAGTAGAAATGTGACAGAATAGTCATATGTAGGTGATTTATTGCTATAGTTAATTAAAAGAAATCTCATTAGTCTAAGAAAAAAGTTGCTTTATTCTGCATGTTGACATCAAATGACCAGTTACTAATAGCAATAAAAATAACAATAATTAGTGCTCAAAGGAAGAAAGCATAAATGAATACATAAATCTAAACAAAACGAGCAAACCAAATACACAATGCTATATACACTACTGTTCAAACGTTTGGGGTTGGAAAGATTTTATAATATTTCTGAAAGAATCACTTCCACTCATCAAGGCAGCATTTCTGTGATCAAAAATACAGTAAGAACAGTTATATTGTGAAATATGATTATAATTTAAAATAAAGGTCAAATAAAATGTATTCCTGTGATGCAAAGCTGAATTTTCAGCATCATTACTCCAGTCTTCAGTGTCACAAGATACTTCAGAAATCATTCTAATATGCTCATTTGCGGTTCAAGAAGCATATTTGTTATTATTATTATTATTATTACTATTATATGATCTATATATCATTCCATCCATAAAATCTATCTATAAAATATATGAGTATTAGGGATGCACCGATACCGCTTTTTTCAGAACGAGTCCGATACCGATACTTTCATTTTCGGTACTCGCCGATACCGATACCTGTATTTTCACAGCATTTGTAATTTTTTTAAACTATTGCGTACAGAACAAAATAATAATAATATGAATCATGTTAGATGGCTTCATTTAGCAAACAGGTATTTCCTTCAGTTATTTCCACACGTAATTTACCTGTTGAAATGTATTGTAAAAGCTTTTGTTACTTTCACTGTTCATTTTAATGGCGCATTAGAGCTATTCCATTGCAAGACGTTTTCCTAAAATAATGCAGGGAACCACATTATATGAGTACACGCGTACTATTTTGGTGATGTAATTTGCGAATATACTTTGGCCTTTAAAGCATGCTAATCATGCGCAGCGCACATGTTTGTATTGGTGCAGAATGAGAGAGACACTTATAGCCTAGCGCATTTCACACAGTCTGCTAGTTTCACTTTGGCTTTAAATAAAGTCCTGTATGCTTGACGTTTAAAATAAATGTTGTTTATAGTAATTAGTGAATGCCCCTATAATTTTTAGGATATATTTACGATTTAGTTTTAATCCAAATGCATGCGCTAATGGAGCGAACAGCAATCAAGATCATGCACACGAAGTGCACAACTCACCACTCACCCCTCTCTCTCTCCCACCCCCCCCCCCCTCTCTTCTCTCTCTCTCTCTCTCTCCTATCTCTCTCTCTCTCTCTCTCTCTCTCTCTCTCTCTCTCTCTCTCTCTCCTTACCGTCAAGTAACTTGTGCATTTTAACTTACTTGCTTTTGACATATCCGACCAAACTTCAAACTTTCCAGTGATGTCTGTGAGATATTCACTGGACAAGCTCGCGCATCTATGCCGCCGCACGCTCAATCCACTCAGCAAGCTTTGCTTATCAGCTCGGGCACATCTGCTATACAGGCATGAATATTGAATGTTTAACATTATATTAATTACTTACATGTACTTCATAGACATCCTTAATCTCTAATAACGCCATTCTACTCTCTGTTGTTCTGTTTTCAGTGTTTCTTTTTCTGGACACAGCTCTATTCACACGCTGTGTGGTATCAGCTTTTGGTATCGGGGCATTTTTATGAGTACGAGTATAGGAGCACAGTATCGGGCCCGATACTGATACCAGTATCGGTATCGGTGCATCCCTAAAGAGTATATATCATTTTTTCATGAACTAATTTTGGGGAAAATTGCTAGGGAAAAACAGCTAATGAAAGTAATTAAACCTGCAGAAGGTAAAAGAATCTGAGATACATGATGAGTTTTGAGATTTGAGATGCAAATCTGGTCTGGTATGGATATAAGTGATTCATTTAATATATTCAGGTTGAAGATCATTACATTTGATTATAAAAACTTTGTAGCAACCTTGTAAACATGAACATGGCACGCTGCTTCTGAACAGCCGTCTAACCTCATGGCTACGACTTTTCCACTATCTTGTTATGAATATTGCAAGTCCTTATGTTTTAGATATTTTCTCCACTTGCTCTGTTTCCAGCTTCATCCTCAAGGACTGTGCAAGAGACAAATGAAGAGTTTAAGGCCATGACGGGAACCATTCACTTGGGGCGAAAACTTATCCTGAAATATAATCGGCGTGAACTGACCGACAAATTGCTGATCTTTTTAGCTCTTGCTCTGTTTCTGGCTACAGTGCTCTACATCCTGAAAAAGAGACTCTTCCCCTTCATTTAGTGGAAAAGGGAACTGTGTCAGCTTAACACTGCTCTCCAGAAATCATTCTGTGAATGTTACAACCCAAATGAGACCCACAGTTCTTAAACCAGTAGTTCTTTCAAAAGGAGAATTTTGTCATCATTTCCCCACCATAAAGTGTGAGCAAGTGATGACAAGCTTCAAAATTCTCTGGGGACACAATAAGGGAGGATACTGAAGTGCTGTTTTAAAATCTCAATGATCAGGATCACTAAACAGAAAATCAGGAAGGAATGACATTTTCCTACATTAGTCTTACTGATCGCTTTGGCATATTCAGTAGTATATTTTGTTAACAACGTAGTTGTTTGTACAATAATAAAATGTTTTGATCTCAGGTTAGTTCTGTAATATTCCAGTAACCTGATGGACATTGCATAAACTTCAAAATAACCTTAAAGATGTTTATGCCTTATGAACAACTGCAATGAATTATAATCTGCATAACTGAAGGTTATGCTTTATATGCACTAAAGATGCACTACACTTTTTTTTAAATAAAGAAGTCTCTTATGCTCTCCGAGCCTGCGTTTAATTTATTCAAGAATACAGTAAAAAAAACAGTAATATTGTGAAATATTATTACAATTTAAAGGATGGTTCTATGATTATAAGTGTTGAACACAGTTTTTGCTGCTTAATATTTTTTTTGTGGAACCATAATACACTCCTATTAAAAAGTTTGATGCATTTTTTCAAGAAATTAATACTTTTATTCAGCAAGGATGCATTAAATTGATGACAGTGAATGCATCCTTTCTGAATTTAAAAAAAATAGACTTTTTTGCAACAATGTGAGAATAGAAATGTTTTTGAAGAGTCATGTGACACTGAAGACTGCAGTAATGATGCTGAAAATTCAGCTTTGATCCCAGCAATAAAGAAAGTATAATAAAAAATGTTTTCAATGACTTCCATATGACAATTTACTATATTTGTGATCACTAATGCATACCTTAATAAGAGCTGAGTATTAAAAAAAAGTATAATAATATTATTCCAAAGTTGGACTGCAGTTTAAGTATCTGGCATCATTTCATATTGGGTACGGTCAGAGACAGTGACGTATCGAAGGATTGCTATTTAGACAATTCCAGTGGAAAACAAGGTTTTCCTGAGTGAAAACTGATTTAACTTAACCACGAAGGGTATTCTCAGTTGGGGGTAATCCATACAAGTATTTTTTTTTTTTTTTTTTTTTTTTAATATTTATTTTTATTTTTTTTATTTTTTTTAAGCGAGGTTAAGTAATCAGATTACTTTTTTCCAAGTAACTAGTAAAGTAACACATTACTTTTAAATTTACAAGAAAATATCGGAGTTACTTTGTTCAAATACACTTTTTATAGACAAGACGTCCAGCAAAAAAAAAAAAAAAACACAGATCAGTATTCCTCAAATGAATAAAACATAAAGCAACTCGGAATATGCCAATAAGTTAAATGGTAAACAACAAAATAACTTTAGTATTTAATCCCGTTCTATTAACCAATGTCTTTGCTTCTGACTTTTGATGATCCAGTTCAACCATACTAATACACAAAAATGACTCTAGACAAACATTTATGTGTTTTTTTTTTTGCTGAAGTGTGTTGAAATGTCTTCATCTGCATTCTACTGTACGGATGTAAATGTACTTTCCCTTCAGCTTGAGGCTTATTCATTTCACTTCTGGTGTGAAAAGGCTTTTATATTTGCCAAAAATAGAACTTTTTTATTTTAAAAACAAAATAAAATTAAAAGCAAGCACTGTCCAGATTTAAAAAGTAGCGCAAACGTAACGCATTACTTTCCATAAAACAGTAACTAAGTAACGTAATTAGTTACTTTTTTATGGAGTAACGCATATTGTAATGCATTACTTTTTCAAAGTAACTTTCCAACACGTATATTATTATGCTTAAAGATTTTAGAGCATGGATTTTAGTATGTTAAACAGGAAAGACGTTTGGGGCTGTTAGGGTCTGGCATGTTCTTCAGTGGGGACTAACCACTAGGGGGTGTTGTGTCTCTGTTTTCATGTAAAATGTGTCTGGATGTGTCTTATGAAGTAGGAGACTATTCAGAACTGATCAGTTTTGTCCCTTATTCATTTATAGTACCGTTCAAAAGTTTAGAATGATTTTTTTTGTTTATGTTTTTGAAAGAAGTCTCAGACAGGCTGCATTTATTTGATCGAAAATACAGAAAATTGAAGAACACCAGATTAGAAGGATTTCATGTGACACTGAAGAATGGAGTAATGATGATGAAAATTCAGCTTTTGCATCACAGGAAGAAATTACATTTTACAATATATTCAAAAACAGTAACATTTATAGAAAGCAGGAATTTTAAATTGCATTAACATTTCACATGTTACATTATGTGTGTGTGTGTGTGTGTTTTAACATAACCAGCTGTGTGTGTGTGTGTGTGTGTGTGTGTGTGTGTGTGTGTGTGTGTGTGAGACCCTGGACCACAAAACCAGTCATAAGGGTACATTTTTCGAAATTGAGATACATCATCTGAAAGCTGAATAAATAACTTTTCCATTGATGTATGGTTTGTTAGAATAGGGCAACTGTAGACTATGAGCCCTCGAACACCCAAGATACAAATTTTTTGAAATTCTGGAATCTGAGGGTGCAAAAAAATATAGAAAATCACCTTTAAAGTTGTCCAGATAAAGTTCTTAGCAATGCATATTACTAATCAAAAATTACATTTTGATATATTTACAGTAGGGAATTTACTAAATATCTTCATGGAACATGATCTTTAATTAATATCCTGATGATTTTTGGCATAAAAGAAAAATCGATAATTTTGACCCATACAATGTATTTTTGGCTATTGCTACAAATATACCCCAGCGACTTAAGACTGCTTTTGTGCTCCCGGGTAAATCACCCACCACACACCACACACACACACACACAAGCAGCATTGGTGAGCATAAGAGACTTATTTCAGAAATATTAAAACATTGTAATTATTCTAAAATTTTGTGTGCAGTGTATTATCTAATTTACTCATCTCGGACAGGTTTCATTTATTTAAATCACCACAGCTGCCAAAATTATGTAAATGCAAATGAGATCTAGAAATGCAGTCACTTTTATCTGTTTAGGTCCTTTATTAATTATTATTATTATTAATTATCTTGTGGTATATTAATTACACCAAGATTTTGTTCTGTTGCAGTAGAGCTCTGCTTTTAAGTTTTGCTATGATACTGCAGTATGTCGAAATGATCCTCTGAGTGTGTGTGTGTATGTGTGTGTGTGTGTGGGCACATTGTGGTCTTGCCGCATTGGTTTCTGAGGGTAAAAAGTTACCCAAGTGCCAGGTGTTGGCATTTTGTTTTAGTGCTTTATAGTTTTTTTTTTATAACCTTTCAGAAGCTGTGATGATTCACACGTTTTGAATCCACAAAAGGCCAAAAATCCGATACAAGGTTAATTTATTGTGGAAAAACTGTTTTTTTTCAATGAATACATTGGATTACTTTGATTCAGATCCCAAATAAAAAAATGTAAGTAGTTGAAAAAATAACTAAAACAAAAGAAAAAGAAATAAATAGTATGAATGTATATAAAATGACTTACCAGCACTCTATAGTGGCTGAAATGAACCTGACTTTAAAATAAAAATCCACAAGATACACTTCATGCATAAATTGTAAGAAATTAATTTAAATTAACAAAAACATAATGTCAGATATCTACAAGACACGCTGAAACAGAGGGGAGTGAGTCTAGGCATTGACCAGTTTACCTTGTGAAAATATGGGACACATTCTAACATGTTTTATGCAATATATTATACAGTATAATCAGGTGCATGTTACAGAGATGAGGTAGGTCCAAAATCAATGATCTGCATATTCTATCAAATGTTTGTGTATGTAACTGCAGTCTATCAAGGAAAGCATAGGTTTTTATAACATATGAAAAAAGTCTATTCTAAATTCTATGCAAGAAAAATATGAAATCTGATATTACATATTAGATATGTCACATTGCCTTGGCAACAGCAACACTGCAGTGGACACATCCGAGTGTACTGCATGAAGCACATGGCATATAAGAGCTTATATCTGCTGCTGAGGCTTTACCTGGGTTTTTAAAACAGTCCAAATAGGTGAATCTCACCAAACCGGTCAGTAGCATGTCCAGATCCACATCTCACCGCAAATCAATAGAAACAGATTAGAAGAGAGTAGAAAACACTGTATTATTAAAGGCATTTAAAGCATGGTATTTGATGTACTGCCTTAATGTTAATTTGAATGTTAAAGATTTACAGTAATTACTAAAATAATTATTACCATAAAAAATATCCCTTGAAAGACGCACATTTTTAAAACATTAGGTTCTAAACAGATTAAAAAATACCGTAAAACAATCGATGTGGGTGAATATTGTTCCAATTAAAATAACTACTGTACTATTTTAATTATTAAAAATATTTATTTTCCTGTGAAAAGCTGAATTTTCAGCAATACAGTCCTGTCAGTTGTCTTCGGGTAACCTGCATCTTCAGAAATCATTCTAATACTGTATGCTGATTTACTGCTCAAGAAACATTTCTTATTATCATCATTGTTGAAAACTTCATATGCTTCATATTTTTGTGGAAATCATAATATACTACCATTAAAAAATATACAGTTCAAAAGAAATGAATACTTTTATTCAGAAATGATGCATTAAATTGATCAAAAATCACAGTAAAGACATTTATAATGTTGCAAAAAATGGAAATTGGAACTTCTATGTTTCAACTAAATGCTTTATGTTAAACTTTATTCATTAAAGAATCCTGAAAAAACATATTAAGCAGCAAATATTGATAATACTGATGATCAATTATTATAATTAAGAGAGCCATTCTTATTGTGCTTATTATTTTTGTGGAAACCATGACACATTCTTTTCAGGATTCTTTGATGAACAAAAAGTTCAAAAGAGCAGCATTTATTTAAAATAAAATTTTATAACAGTATAAGAATTCACTGTCACTAGCTTGTTAAGTAAAAGTATTCATTATATGAATTATTAATTTTTTTAAAGCATTCTGACCCCAAACGTTTGAACGGAAGTGTGATCCAATGTTTAAATCATTTTTTTTTGTCATTTGTATTTACAACATTCATTTATTAATATAGTATATTCCTTTTTTTTTCTTTTGGGGTGAAATGTGACCCAGACATGTTTTCGTGATGTTCACCCAAATGGCCTTGCTTCAAAGCAGACAAATACTGAGCAGATGGAATGATGTCATCACAAAACACAAGGCCCAGTTTTTGTAATAATGCTATTCAGAATTGCAACCTGACAGACTCCCTCTAAGCCTTCTGAAGAGTCTGCAGTCTGAGGAGTGCACTTAGTCCACAATCTACAAATACATCTACAAAGGGTGAAACGCCACTGAAATCTTTGAGACTCCTATCAAATATTGTACCAGTCCATGTTCTCACAGAATGACCTACAAATCAAACACAATGACGATGGCAGCTCTAAATGTATCATCACATTGAAATACCCTGTCATCGCTGGTGCTCTTATAGAACCACTGGAGACTGCAGCTTATTTGTCCTTGAGCGAGGCAGGGAAGGAGAGCACTGAACGAGCCTTTTTGGACGTGTGGGTGGAAGGCACTGAGAATCCCCTTCCCTTCACCTCCTTTTGGTGGCATTCAGAGACCTCTTTAGCTCTTTTTCGGCATCAGAGGCGTTGTGTTGAGGACCTGAGGACTGATTTTCATCTTCATCTCTTTCTGTGTGTGTCCAAACTGTTTCCCCGTCAGCCTCAGGGAGAAGCGGGCTCGCGGGAGGAAGGGAGTTGCCGCTGGCTCCCGATGGAGTGGTGATGTCTGGGACAGGTGTGAGGGTGGAACTGGCCTGGTTCTGCACCTTTCCGAGGGCACAGAGACTCAGACTCCCGCACAGAGCTCCCCAGTTCTGCTCACAGAGTCTTTATTCGGCGGGCACGATGGCGACGCGCACCTCACTCGAAGCATCCAAACAGGGCATGCCTTCTGCACACCCTCAACTGGGGCTTTTCGGTGAAGGAGAGGGGAGATGGTTAGGAAAGATTAAAACCTTAAAGGCCCGTTCACACCAAGAACGCTAACTATAACAATAAAGATAGAGTTCTAAAGATCGTTCTAAATTTAAAAGAAGAGCAAAATCACACCACAACTATAATAATAATGGCACAGAGGAACAACATCATTGGAATGACTTTAAAATGATTTTTCCAGCTAATGAACAATAAAAACATTAACAGCCAATCAGAATCCATCCTGCTTAAAGAGCTTGAAGTTTAAGGGATTGCAGTATGTTGATATTGACAGCTAGTGGTTGAAATGGGTACTGTGGTCCAAATTCAAAATATTACACAGCGTTTTTTCTCCTTCCCCCTCCTCCTCAGACTAGATGCTCACGCGGGTTGCCAGATTGAGAACTTGCAACGGGAACCAGAGCAATTGACAGTGGAAGGTGATGAGCCATACACTGCAAGTTGATGAGTTATTTACCTGTGTTTTAATATTCCTCTGGTCATAGAGATTTTTAGATGAATGTCAAGGCTTTTTAGGTTGGGTAGAATCTGCAATCTCTGACCCAGTTTGTTTGTTTACTTCAGTAGGGTTGGGTATCGTTTGAATTTGATCAATTCCGATTCCGCTTATCGACTCAGATTTTTTTCAATTCCCAGTTTCGATTCCAATGTTATTAAATAATGATATCAAACATTTATACTGTGTCTCTTTTATGCAAACCATTTATTGGAGCTGCACACCATGAACAAAAATCAACAGGCTACAAAAGAACTGGACCTTCTGTGTAAGAGCTGGGTGGTGCAAAAATAGGACTGCAGATTCTGGATAATTGAGTCCACCCCGCGACCTAAAACCCCCACACCCCCCACAATGAAGTTGTGGTTTCTCTCATGTTCTGAGAAAAAACATTACCACAAACTAACAAAATCACCTGTAATTTAGACCTAATTAGTGGATTTGAATGTAAAGGACTCACTCAAATGTTTGTTCAGTATGTGATGTAATCAGCTTTCTTGACATGCATCTCTTGTAGCATTCAAAAACAAAATACATTTTAACGGCCCTTTTAGCCAACTACTGACGTAACAATAGTAATGATAAATCGTAATTTGACAGTGTCAAATGACTTTCAAAAGGTCGATTTGATAATGTTAAAGCCCCAGGGGGTACGCCGCTGTAACAAGTTGAGAACCACTGGATGCAGACATAGTATATAGTATAGTTATCTATAAGAATTGTCCTTGGTGTGAGGGCCTCTTACTTCGTTAGGGTCTTCTTCCTAAAGATTTGCTGCCACATGTGATATGAAGTGGGGGTGCGATATGTATGTCATAACAAAATATCTCAATTGTTGTTTAACGAGGTGGAAGCTGACATTGTTAGCAAAACGTTTTGGTAAATAGTGTAGCATGTGGTTTTTTTCTTAATAAGTATCACAATTGCAGACTGTGATATGATTGTATATGAATTTATTGCAGCCCATCTGAACAAGAACCACATTGAACTGACTGAGGGTGATGAATGACACGTTGCGTGTTAGAGTGCTTATACAGCATAACTGGAGCTGTCTTACATGGTTGAGTTTCTATAACATGCTTTCTGCTGTTTTCATGTTTAAAACTGTGGTGATAAGCCTGCTTTGACACAATCTGTATTGTATGAAGCATGAATAAAAGAAAGTTGACTTGTTTTTGCTCTATATCGCCAATAGAAATGGTTCCAAACAAAGCCACAGCAGAACTGGGGCGTCTCCTGTGTGTTCCTTCCCTGAATGACTCGCATTTTTTGAACAAATGCAATGATTCACATGCTTTGTTCTGAAAATGAATCGACGCTCTGAAACAAATCAGTTGAGTGAATGACCCAATACTTCACTCATTAAGTTTTAGTTTCATGTTTAAAGTATCATTTAATTTTTTTCATATTATTACAATATTTGTAAAACATTAATCTCATATCATTTTTATGCAATGGTAATTGTAGTGTAAATACATGTAAATGCTGCTTTAGAAGCAGCTTCTGTGCACTTCTGCAGTGCAAAAATGATTTTGTTGATTGGTAACAGATTATAGTATTTTATTCTAATTGAATTTATTGATTAAATATAAGAATTTGAACAAAAGATTATTCATACATCTCAACAAATGCCTCTGGAAACGCAAAGGTTAAGGTGCAAATAAATTCACACCCCGAATGAAAAAAAGTTCATTTCGGCAAGGGGTTTTTTTCTTTTTTTTTTTTTCTGCTGTGAATTAACCACTGCACGGCCTAAACCAGTCCAGGTGCCAGCATAAAAACAAACTCAGCAAAATCGAATTATTGCTATTGACAAAATCCCAGAAAATATCAAGATCATTTTTTTGTCAATATCACGCACCCCTATATTGAAGGACTCACCCTTTAGGAAATAGGTCCTTGAAGTGGATCATCTCCACCATGACGTTGACGTTCTCCCTCACGGCAGAGCAGAGGTTGTGTTTGACGTAACACTCGCGCTGCAGCTGGAACACCATCTCTTTCACGGCCAGACACTTGCGGCTGACGCAGCTGAACTTGTGGCGAAGTCCATGGGCCATGCATTTCAGCGCATCTTTGATGAACGATTTTCCCTGCGGTGATGCATGAGTCTTTCATCAAGCCACGCATGTCTCGTGATGATGTTAGCACATGCAGTTGGCAAAATGCTGACTAAGCCTGTTTGTATCTCAGACTCGATCAGAGACATTGAACTCTAATGATATGGACATAGCGGGAAAACTGCCAGCTCTCAATGACGAGGTGCTGTAGACCAACCTCAGACTAAATGTTAAATAGCATTATGGTGTACATGGTATGCACACTGTGATTTAAGTACATAGGTGAAGCAGTCAGGATCCTACCTGGGAGTCAAATTTGCCAGCGTTGTGGAGGAACGTCATGCAGATGTCGTGTAGTCCGCGGATCTCGCAGGAGTTGTTGTTGAAGCACTCAAACATCCCGCAGCCCACATCACCTGCGTTCACCAGACACTGCTGAATCTCCGCTGGAGAATGGTCAAGGGAGAGAGGACTTTGAGTCGTCGTCACATTACAGTTTTTACAGTAATTACACATTGCCCTTGCTATAGTAACACTGTGAAATATATCCTGTTAAATTTACAGTAAAAAAAAACTGCTAGCAATTTACTGTAAAATACTGTGCCACTGTTTCTGGCTTTTAGGGATGCCTGTATATTTTACAACTTAAAATGTCAATATACCTAATTTAACTATCAAAATGAGCTTTTCTTACCTCGCTGATAAACACTATAATAATACAGGTGGCACAATAGCAAGCCTCATCATGCGAGTTAATCGTAAGTGGCCTGTCCATAAAACATGGCTAATACTATTGCTCAGGGATCATGCACACAGACGAAACACCATCAGGGTAATACACACGACACTAACATAATGCCATAAACAATCCTTAAATGATAGAACATGTAACACAAAACACCCTAATGCACATTACTGATCTACAGAAAATAAAAGAGAACTTTTATACACTGTTAGTTTTATTGCAAAAACATAATGGAACCAGTTTTTACAGTAAATTACATATTATGTGGGTTGATCCATTTACCGTTTTTCCACCCATATAGGGAAGGTAAACTTGAAGTACCAAGGTTTTGGGTTAGTAGTATTTTTAAGTATTTATTCCACATGGTTGTTGAGTGGTACATTGATAAATTGTTAAAATGATGTGTATTGAAATTCTTAAACACGCGATCAAATTTAAACAAAGTTCATTACAAGTTTATACACTCGGATCATAAAACTAATTCAACATAAGTCAGAATGGTGTAAATGCGAACATGTTTGACAGGACTGCATTGAGAACATTAAAATATATAATGTTCCATGTCTTGTTAGGTTGACTGCATAGAGCTTGTGAAAAACTTATCTCTTTGTGGATTCGTATGGTTTCTGCAGTTGTTCTAAATTGGGTGAAATTTGCAGCTTTATGACTCTTAAATGGTATCTTAGCTGTTTGTTGTATAAAGACGTTAGGTCACTTGAACCAATGACCATACGCGGTGAACGCCTTGGGATTGTTCATTTGAACACTCTGAAAATTTAAACTTTTCGTTTTCAGGGCAACTCAATGCAATCGCTGTTTTGAAGATGTATGTTAATTATGTGTTTCATTTTGAAGCAGAACTTCCTGCTACTTACTTAGTATTTAAGAGCAAAATGATGACACAGTTTAAAAACTATATTTTATATACGGTGTGTCACACCCTCCCATGGCACTACACATAAAATGAAAAGGCTATCAATTCTCTAACGTGTTTTAGACATAAACTACGTATTTTTATTAAGTTGGGATTGTGGATATATATTAGACATTCTCAAAGACAACTTTTATAAGGTTTAGATTTTGTTTTAATGTTGGAGTTTGGAATGTCAGTTTTTTTCTTATTTCCTACAGTCCAAACAATGCAAAACGTGAGAAAAAAACATTTTGGTATACATATCACGATTTCAACAAAATGATCGGGGAAGGCGTTATCAGTGTTTAATCAATCTGATTTCAACCTCTTATTTGAGTCTCCTTGCTCAATTTTGCCATATTGTTACAGCCATGCCAGTTCAGTTGTGTGGACTTAAATAAATTGTTAAAATGTGTGTCTGTTTTGTACTCTTGATGTTTTAGATTAGAGTGTCACCCCTTCCCTGGTGTCTGTGTTAGTACTGCATTGTGGCTGAATTATTGATTTTATTTCACGCATTTGCAAAAACATGCTTTACAGTCACACTAGTTTCTGTGTAGTGTGTGTGTGTGTGTGGTGTGTGTGTGTGTGTGGGGGGTGGGGGCGGGGGGGGAGGGTGGGGGGTCTATTTATTTTAGATATTTTAGCGGTGTCAACCCTTCATTGTGAGGAGCACTTTTTTCTGGTCTGTTGCATGATTTGTAAGATGGTACACAAAAAAAAACTGATTTGTATTTTGGCGTATTTTACCATAATTTCAACTCCGACTATTCTTTCTACAAAACCCATTTGCTTTTTCGAATCAATCCATCAATTAAAAAAAAAAAAAAAAAAAATTGTTGTGGTCAATGCCATAAAAAGTCAGTTTCGATTAAACGAGAATTCCTATGAAGTAGCGGGATTTTACAATTTCAAAAAAAAAAAATTCCCACTCTAAACTGACGGAACAGGACCAGAGGCCCGCAAAATAAAATATTTAGAGAAATGTTTTGAAACACACTACCTTTTCTACCTGTTTTAATACCAAAACAAAGCCGAAACCTAAGTTTACGATGGAATTAAATGTTTGAGAGAAAAAATGCACATTAACACATGTGGAATGATTATGTCTATTTTTTTATGCTAAAAAACAGGAGTGGCATTATGTAGGCTATATGAATATGGAGACGAAACCTGCAAAAAAAACACTAAATAAATACACAAATAATAAATACAATCTGCACAAAATCAATAAATGTGTGTATAAATAAACGTATTCTTGTTTAAATGCATATATAAATAATTAAACGTGTGATTAAAGTAGGCAAATAAATAAAAAAAATTGGTGTTCAAATGGAAAATGTTTAAGGAAATGCAAAACTCATCCTAACTATTTTCCTTTGACCACTCATTTATTTCTGAATGTAGTTCCAAATTTATTTTTCCTCTGCACAAACAGCTCATGAGAGAGCGCGGATGTCAACCACGACGGGTCGGGTCACTGTGAGTCAGCGGGGGGCGTTGGACTTTCCCGTGACAAAAAATCGCTGGTGTTAATCCAGTATAGTTAGTAAGTCACTTGTGCCGTTCAACAGAGCAAGATTACATAGAACAATGAGGCCGTATTGTCGTCTTGTGTATTTTTTTATTTATTGTTTTTGCAGTTTTCGTCTTCCATATATTAAAGCTTTAAAAGTAGACAAATAACGTTCCAAATGTATTATTTCAACTTTTGAATGAGTTTGATAAATTTCTAACTCGCGTGAAAAGCCTTTACCGATTCTGAGCTCGAGGACATATTTACCTAAGTAGGTAACTACATTTAAAAAATAATAATAATAAAAGTACAAATAAAAAAAATATATTAACTTACCCAGCCTAGCCTTTAAGGCAGAGCAGCTATTATTATTAATATATATATATATATAAATGTCATAAAAGTCTCACCATTTAATATGTCTACATTTATTGCTTTGCTATAAATTTAGACGTGGCAACATATTTTAATGACCGTTTGGACGTGGTGAGGTTCTCAAAACATAACAACGTTTTCGCAACGGTGTGAAAATGCATATTTATTATATTTATTGCACTGAAAAAAACCGTGGCAACAGATGTACGCAGCATAAAAACATTTTGGAACATGCATTTTAATGTTGGGGTGACATAATCTGGAGAGAAGTTGTTTGATAGAACATCTCAAAGTTTGATGCAGCTTGAATGCAAGCAGTTTGAACAGCTCCACACATTTACGAGCTCTCCTTGATTTTCTGTGCATGCACTGCGCAAAAGCCCTATTACAACCAACCTACCCGTGTTCTGCAGAGAGAGTCTTCTCTTCTGGGTGTTCAGTGAGCTCTCTCGTGAGGTGTCACTTCTCTTCTGGGTGTTCAGTGAGCTCTCTCGTGAGGTGTCATGAGCGCTGCTGGAATCAGTCGCGTGTGTTTGCCGCACCGCCAGAAACAATAGAAACACTCCTATAGTCAGTTGCACGCGCATGTCTCGTGATGATGATGATGATGATGATAACGCTGTGTAAAACTGCGAATGTCTTCGGATCACTGTAGCATTACCAGAGAGAACGAAGCACATGCGGCGGAGGGAGTCGCGCAGACGCGTAGTGAGGATCGGGGGGATGGATGCTGCATATATTTCCTCCAACTCGTGTCAGTTTGGATGAAGGAGGTGAGCAGGTGCTGACCAATCACAGTCACCGGCGAGACCACAGCACCGTGCGTCCTTTCGAAGTTCACACACACACACACACACACACACACACACACACACACAGGTTTGTTTTTATGGTTTATGGGGACTCTCCATAGGCGTAATGGTTTTTATACTGTACAAACCGTATTTTCTATTGCCCTACACCAACCCTACCCCTAAACCTACCCCTCACAGGAAACTTTCTGCATTTTTAGATTTTCAAAAAAAACTCATTCTGAATTATTTATAAGCCTTTTGAATTACGGGGACACTGAAAATGTCCTCATAAATCACCTTCTCGTTGTAATACCTATGTCATAACCATGTTATTATACATGCCAAAAGTAACATGACCACACACACACGCTCACACACACACACACACACAGAGCACGTATAGTGGAGACCGGGGCTAGTTGTCACAAGGCTAACTATAAGCGTTTGAGTCCAAAAGTCCTAATGATTTTTTAAAAATTATTATAACAACCTCCACCATTGTTGCAGTTATAGCTTTAGATATTAAATTATAAAATGAATAGTTCCGGTTTTGTGTTCTGATGTGATGTGAAAATCCATAACAGCTATGGCTTGTTCATCTTACTGTGATGAACAATGTAAACTTCATTCAACTGATATTACATTTAGATTATGAGAAATTTCAACAAAAGTTTTGTTATAAAAAATACATTTCATTCTGTGCTGTTTATGTTCATGCACCTTATGAATGAATGCACTTTGAAAGGCAATATGACCCACTTTTAAGGATGCGTGAAATTATATATTACTGATATGTTTCATTCAGACAGAGCTGTGGACAGTTAACCACTGTAGAATTAAAAATGTTTATGTACTTCCAACCTTTTGTCTTGACTTACTCTGGAGGGTGTCATAACCCCCCACCCTCCCATCCTGTAATTCTCACCACAGTCATATGATCATACAGTAACGCAGCCTCCAGCTATCAGGTGGCGAGTACACATGTTAAATCTATTAGATGGACCTAATGGGATTTTCACATTCAGCCTCAATTAGTTGGATATGTAACCCAACAGTGCTCCAAGATAACCTCATGAGACCCAGGACAAGGAATCACCATTTACTTTTTGAGCTATTTTTATGTATTATAAGGTTTAAAAGCAACATATTACTAATAGTTTTAACATATTTACTTATTATTCTTAATAGATGTATATAACACTATAACTTCTTTATTTTACAAAAGCACAATGTCTTGTTGATATTGCCAATGTATACAAATAAAAGTAGACCTTTTACAGTTTCAAATGATATATTACTCTTATCTAGACGATCGAAAATGACGGAACATTTTAAGTTCTTTTCGCTGTTATCAGGAAAAAAATACAAGTGATCGTTCAAGGTACTATTTTCATTCATTTTGAGCCGATTTTAAAGGGGTCATATGGTGTTGCTAAAAAGAACATTTTTTTGTGTATTTGGGGTAATGAAATGTGTTTATGCGGTTTAAAGTTAAAACAACACATTATTTTCCAATAATGTACATTATTGTTTCTCCTCTATGCCCACGCCTTCTGAAACGCGTCGATTTTTACAAAGCTCATCAAAAGTGAGGTGTGCTCTGATTGGCCAGCTATCCAGTGCGTTGTGATTGGCCGAATACCTCAAGCGTGTGACGGAAATGTTACGCCCCTCACCATACTGTGATGCCGTGTCAGGCCGGAGCGACGAGACAAAAACATTAAAACCAAATATAAATGAGGCATTTGTTGCATCCAATGGGGAAATAATTACTGATTATAATGACTTATACTGTCTTTTACGCATTGCGTTGCATCACGCCGCGTAAACATAAAACACTGTCGTTGGGGGGTGGGGGGTTTGCATTTGTGATCGGAGAAATGACAAACAAAAAGCGCGGGGGGGGGGATACCTACACGCTCACACTAACGTCTCCCCCTTGAATCATCATGGCAAATGATAAACGAAAACGTACTGCGGAGTCAGAACGGCCGGCCTTTGTCTCACGTTACTATCCCCGGATCAGTAACAGTCCTCAATAAAATTGTCGACGATCCACAGCACTAAGTGAAGTATTTTCCCCAAAAAAAAATAACAAAAATTATTTCCCCCCCATTCGGGAACCCTCAGCAGGATAAGCCCCTCTAGGCATGACGGAGCGGATATCGTCCTTTTGGAAGACCAAACAAAGTAGGTTCGCTTTCACAAAGAAAAACACAGCGGCCTAGTGTGAGCGAAAGCCCCGGCTTAGCGTGAGCAGAGGCCGGGCTAGAGTGAGCCACAGAGCCGCTGGCGGGGTCGAGAACGGCGGGCCCCCGGCGAAGGAGCGGTGAAAACGGTGAAAGCCGATCCGGCGATCCACAGCACTAAGTTGATGTATTTCCTCAGCGACCAGCACAGATCAGCTCCAGGCATGACAAAGCAGATATCGTCCTCTTTTGGAAGACCAAACAAAGTAGTTTCGCTTTCACAACGAAACACACAGCATCTTCAGGACATGGCTGCAGCGTCAACAATACTACAGCAAGAATAAAAGTTACGCCTTCTTTCTTTGCATGAACATTTGGGCGGCGTTATGCAAATATTCCCACACAGTGACATAGACATGTGGGGGCGTGTTTAGACGAGGCGTTTTAGGTAGGTGTGGCTGACTCTTAACTTTTCTAAAGAATATCTCTCTGGATTTGAGACTTTAGTCTTGCAAATTTACAGATCTTCTTTATGCACCAAGAGCTTGTAACACTCCAAAGAGAAAGGAAAAAATTAAATCGCATCATATGACCCCTTTAAATTACTGAAAGAACTATGAGTTTCACAATGTAGTGTATTTTTTAGGGCTGGTAACTTGAAAAGTAAAATAAACTTGAAAGTAGACTAACTTGAAAATAATTAGTAATCTGGTTACTTTTTAAATGCAGTAATCAGTAATGTAATAAAATTGCAATTTTAAAGTAGTAATTAGTCATTTGTAGTGGATTATTTTTTGAGTAACTTGCCCAACGCTGCTTATCACATTAAATCAAATAGACATTCTTAATATTATCACAGGCTACACATCCAGTCATTTGTTTTAGTTTTAGACAGACAGAACAGAGATAATAGTGATATATATATATATATGAACATTATTGTCGAGAAAAACAAAAATCTCATGCTTATGTAAAGGGGTCATATGATGTTGCTAAAAAGAACATTATTTTGTGTATTTGGTGTAATGAAATGTGTTTATGCGGTTTAAGGTAAAAAAAACACATAATTTTCCACATACTGTACATTATTGTTTCTCCTCCATGCCCCACCTTTCTGAAACGTGTTGATTTTTACAAAACTCATCGTTCTAAAAAAGCAAGGTGTGCTATGATTGGCCAGCTATCCAGTGCGTTGTGATTGGCCGAATACCTCAATCGTGTGACGTAAATGTTACGCCCTTACCATACTGTGATGCCTGTGACGACCCTGGGCTGGACTCCGCAACATCCACGGTGAAAGCCGATCCGGCAAACCAAAGTGCGAAGTTGATGCATTTCCTCAGCAACCAGCACGGATCAGCTCCAGGCATGACGAAGCAATATCATCCTCTTTTCTTTTTTTTTTTGGAAGACCAAACACAAACAAAGTAGTTTTTCGCTTTCACAACGAAACACAGTGTCTTCATGACATGGCGGCGGCAACAACAATACTACAGCGAGAATAAAAGTTACGCCTTCTTTCTTTGCGTGAACATTTGGGCGGCGTTATGCAAATCTTGCCACATAGTGAGGTAGATATGTGGGGGCGTGTTAGAACGAGCCGTTTTAGGTAGCGTGGCTGACTCTTAACTTTTATAAGAATATCTCTTTGGATTTGAGACTTTAGTCTTTGCAAACTTTACAGATCTTATTTATGCCACAGAGAACTTGTAACACTCCAAAGAGAAAGGGAAAAATTGAAATCGCATCATATGAACACTTTAAAGTAACTTTCTGCCAGAAACCATATCAACTAACCAGAAATTAATGTGTGCAGTTTTCAAGTTTCTTTGTACTTTGCTTTTCACAATATAAATTGTTTCAAAGCAACTTCACTGTAAATTCATTTTTGTATGTCAGTCCAAATTTGGTATAAAAAATATTTCATTGTAATTATCTCCCTGGAATTATTGCTTGTTGAAATAGTGCATAACTTATATAGTCTCTTTGAAACACTTTGACAATAAATTATCACATTAAAATAGTTATGGAGTCCAAGAAAACTTGCTCACTGAATGCAGTTATATACAGTGAATCAAAGTTATTTACGCCATCAAAGGCAACGAAAAGGGAGTCACCGCGCTGTTTTGCTTGAGGTGTATAACGGATGATCTGTTTACCATGATCTATTTATTCATTCTGCTGGAGCAGTGGAGGAACATGAGGTGAGAGGCAGTTGAATGCTTTCGCTGGGGCCTCTTGCCAAACCAAACATATCCCCTTGGCATCCTTACATTAGTGTCAATGGCCTACATCCATAATATGTTAGAGCAGCAGCTTTGGAAATGAGACCCCAGCTGAGGAGGAATGGCAAGCTTATTATGGGCTAAATTTGGCACGTAAATGTACTCCTTGGAAGCTGAAATTATTCTAATTGTAACCACATATGATTTACTAAATGTCAGTTATTTTACAGACATTATTTAGTACTGTGGTTGACTATTGCATCATCGCTGGGGGTCATAAACACATTGAATAGCATATAATTATCAGATAATAAATATAAATGTACAAGAACTGTAAAACAAGATTGCATGTTTCCAGAAAAATACATGGGAATGGCATAGGGAAAAATATTAAGCCCATTTTACTTCTGCAATCATGCACAAGGATAGTAAAAAAAATGAGAAAGGACTTTATTGAGAATTGATTGGATTGTGAAAAGTGGGCATTCAATATAAGGCAGACCGGTGGTTGAGAAATACGAGTGATTTATTACATCAGTCGAGAAGAAACATGATGCCAGATGCGGAACAAGTTATTACCTTTTGATGAAAGACTGGTGAATCGTGCGCAGTAACACCTGTTGACCTAAAGGTTATAGCCTTGTTTGACAACTGGTGGTGAACATTGTCTTGACATTCAGTATGTTGGATCTGTTTAATAGACTTGTATAACCAAGTATATCCCTTGATGACCACCTCTGTGACAACAGTTCAGTTCAAGCATCAGTCATTCATTACTCTCTATTCAAGTGGCAGGGCAATGAAAAACAGCCTCTGCCAATAGCAGAGAGAGGCTCTGCTCAGTCCCTGTGTATTTAGTTAACATACTGCGTTTACAAATTTCCCTTAATATGTGACAGGTTAGTTACTGCAAAGGGTCATGGAAAACATCTTTGAAGTTGTTCCTCCAATCAGTTTGTGTGATGGACTTTCTCTTCATGTTGTAAAAACAAAAACAAAGCACACTTCATTGGTTGTACCAGTATCGTAACATAATGTGAAACATTTTTATGAGGTAATTTAGCACAGATGATAAATACAGTGTTTTTCGCCGTCTGATGCTTTCTTTGAGCTCGCTGACGCATGTTTAAGTTATTAGAATGTTTACTACATTCGCTGTGTGGTGTTCTCTTGTGTTTATAAACTTCCCCCCCCCCCCCCCTTTCCCCCCCCCCCCCCCCCCCCCCCCCCTTTTAGGTACATGCTATCCTTCTGACACAGAGACAGCATCATGTATCTGAACAAGTACACAATTAGGACAAGAGTACTTGTGTTCCGAACACTCAGTGACAGCTTAAAAAGAGCTGTAATGCTTTAAATGGAGAGGTTTCCTTGGATTCTTTTCCTCTGGATAACCATGGATATATTTGAACCAGCAGACACGCATTAATTGCATTATTTGCCTGCATTATTGGTTCCCTAATGCAACATTTTCTCAGAAGTGTAAAGAGTACCTGAAAACCATACTCGAGTAAAAGTGCAGTACTGAAAATGACTTCAATACGAGTTACAAGTCACCAATTCTAATATGACTTGAGTGATATTGATTTTACCATTACTTAAGTATTTTACTCATACTGAATGTAGACACAAAGATGCACTAGTCCTCAACACCTAAGAGAAACACCAGTGAAAAGCAAGAAACAGGTGATTTGTGCAGGAGAGCAATCACATGTTCATTTTCTAAAATCAAAATAAAACTGCAATAAATCAAGGCTGACACAACAGCCTCTTAAAATTCTACAAACACTAGTCTCAGTTAAGCTCAAGTACTCAGAAAGGGCATAAGTAAACCAATATGCTTCAAAAAGGTCATAGCCATGTCCTCATCACACATAAGTCAAAATCTGCTAAGGGGAACTGTCACGAACACGGTGTGTGGAAATAGGCAGGATGACGAAGACGACAGATAATTCCAATAATCACTTTAATAATCCACAATAGTACTCCAGACACGCACGCACACACGCACACTCGGGGTAACATTCACAATAACGACAAACTAGAACACAATCGCAGGGACACAATGTGACAGATCGCCCCCCTCCCGGAAGGCGCGTCCTCGTGCCGTGGAGACAGATGGAAGGATTGAGGGGGACTTAGGAGGAGGACAAAGGAGTGGATGTGGGATGGTGACGGGAAGGCAAAGGGCTGGCAGGCAGACAAGACAGGTGGAGGTTCCGGCGGAGGACGGACGCCCAGGAGGAGGACGACTACAGAGACAGGGGGGGGGGGGGGGGAGGGTGGGGGGGACGATGGAGGGAGGAGCCAGGGAGAAGACAAGAGGGACTTGGAGCAGGAGGAGCCAGGTGGGACCCAGGCCACAGCCATGATAGCGGCCCATGGTGGAGCCGACGGAGAGAGGAGCCATGGTGGAGGAAGGGTCCACCGACTCCAGGGGGCCGACCGACGGCAGCAGAGCAGGTGGTGGAGGAGCCCGAGGCGGAGAGCCAATGAGCCAGGGCGACACCGAGGATCCGGAGGGCCAAGGCGGAGCAGATGGCGCTGGCGACCGAGGCGGAGACGGGGATCCGGAATGCCACGGTGGAGCCCGAGCAACAGAGGACTGAGGTGGAGCCAGAGGGAAGGAGGAGCCTGACAGACGGAGGGATGAGGCGGAGCCAGAGGAGTGGAGTCCCGAGGCGGGGGGGGGGGGGGCGAGGGTGGCCGGGGGGGGGGGAGGAGGGGGGGGGACGTGGATGGTCAACGACTGACCAAGGCGGAGCCGAAGGGACGATAGAGCCTGGTGGACTGATGGGCCATGGTGGAGACGAGGGAGCTAGAAGCCATGGTGGAGCCGCTGGGTCGCAGGACCGAGGTTGAGCCTGGGCCTCGGAGGCTGAAGGCGGAGTCGAGGGATCCTCCAGACTCGACGCCAATGGAGCTGGAGATAGGCAGACCAGCGGCAAGCCCACGCGACAGATGGTGAGCAGAGAGGCTGACGGGATCCAGCGGAGAGGGTGTTGAGGAAGGGAACAGGTAAATTATTCCCAGGTAGACAGGTCGGGTGAAAAGTGAAGGACGGGTATCTCTGAGTGCAAGTCTATTAAATCTCCCAGGTCCCGTTTGTGCTCACCCCCAGCGATGGCGCCATGGGCGGGGCTTTCTATTGCCCACGCGATCTCCACAGTTCTATCCACGATCGCATGTGCTGTCGGCTCTCGCACCTGGTCAGACACTTGAGGCACGGCTCCGGGGCGATCGTCAGCTCTGTCGCTCCTGATGGCGATGGCTCAACGACAGCGGCAGGCTCTGGCTCTCCATCTGCGGTGGGCTCAGGCAGCTCCGCGCCGCGGGGTGGTCCTTGACTGGGCTATGGGTCCAGATGGGGCTGGGTCCTCAATGAGTGGCGATGCTCTCTCGAGGACCATCTCCAGACAACTGCGCTCGTGTGATGGCGTTAAGTCCAGCTCGATAGAATGAGCAGAGGCAGTTGTCCAGGTAGTGTGTGAGGTTTGCGGGGAACACAAAGTCTTTAGTGTGGTCCTCAAGAGAGCGATCCCCCTGCTCCAGTGAAAACTGACAAAAACGGAAAACAAAATGAGGGGAAGACGCCAATTAAATAGTTCTTGTGGGTCGGTTATGCTGTCACAATACCAAAGGTGTGTGGAACAGGAGGACGACGACGCACATAATCATGGAATAAGGAAACAAAAGGGGCTGGTTTCAGAAATACTTCAGTTGAACTACTGTCAGACACACAGCCACAGCATTCTTCTCCTCTCCTTACCAACCTCCTTTGTCACTTTAATTTGCTTCTGGCTTTATGCATCTTGAGTTTCCATACATACACACAAAAAACTGTGGGCGATGTGATTTTGGAGTCTAAATTTTCCATTAAATTTTCCAGACTTTCAAATGTCCTACAAACTAGCAGAATGAGTCTGCAATTAGCTACCAGCTTCAACATTTCTTCATTCTAGAAGATTCTCATTATCACAAAAACCAGAGCCTATGTGATTACAATACCATTTAAGAAAACGGCAACAGGCTCTCTTTCACAAAACAGAAAAGTTCACGAGAATTCAAAGGCCCTTCTGTCTTGAGAGGAACTCTGCTCTGAACTTCAGGGTGTTTATTTCTTTGACAAAGTTAAGTTATAACACATATATATCTCAATGTTGTAATAGAATATAGAATATTAAAGAATATATTTTTTACTGATATACATATTTCACAAAAAAAAACTTAGCAGTAGTTTGCACTAAAATATCCTTCATTTATATAAAAAGTAACACTCATTTCAGAAACACAACCTTTAATCTGTTTAATCTCAAGTGTACTATAAAAGTAAGGTAGAGTTCGATTTGACAGCTTGATCTTACTTGCTCACATCTGATCTAATGGCAGAGCGTTCAGAGTGGGCAGAGTCTTCTGCTGGGAGCCACACAGATCCCTTTGTAATGGGAAATGTAGCATCTTAGGTTAATTATCTATTTTTTCTACCGTGAAAGACTGGGATTATCATAGATCTTGTACTAAAAAAAGCGCCTAGCACTCAACAAGGGCCTGATTCCCTTAATCTGTGTTTGACAATGATTTAGCTAACACAATATCATAATATGAAATTTACGATCTGAACAAAGAGATTTACTTTGTTTTCAGGGCAGCATTTTTGGAAGGAGTCTTTTAAAGAGTAAAGTGATAAACAGTAGAACAACGATATCCAACATTACAGGGAATTACTAACTCTCAATTATAACAATTTAATTGATTGTTACACAATTTAACTACATTACATTGTGTAGTAATAACATACTTTATTATTATTATTACTTTTTTTGTATTACAGATGTTTAAGTTACATGTGACTGCACTGTTAGGATTGCTCAAATTTCACTATTACTTGTATAGTGACAATAAAGAAATCTTGAATCTTAATGTTTTGGGGGGTTTTTTTACTCATCAATACTTGTCATTTATATCCCAATAAACATGATGAAACCATAACCTGTCCTCAGAGTTCCTTTTATTAATAATAAAAAATGAGCCTATGCAAAATCATAGAACTTTCCAGTTATTTTTGCGATGCCTATACACATCGTACAGCATCTGCAAGACCATTTAGCATCTTCAATAGTGAATTCCTTCTCAAAAAATAAATAATTAATAAATTCAGCAATATTTCCTACTAAGCTAGTTTGAGGATGAAAAGTGTGAAGGAAAAATGCAAGGGCAATCGCGAGCAGAGAAGGCCTAGTCCTAAACACAGAGTCCATATCAAAAGATTTATTCTCATTATATATTCATGCACCAATTAAAGGTTAAACACGTGCCAAAGCCAGTGTCAGAGAGCAGCTGTAGTGAGCGAGAGAGAGAGAGAGAGAGAGGAGGCCACAACAAGAAGGTTAAGGAAAACGCAAACTAACTTTGTCTTGAAATGGTTTTGGCCAGGAGACAAGCTCTCCGCAAAAGAGCACGGACTGGCATAAACATTTGTACAAAATTATAAGTGCATTTGGAGATGCATGCAGGAGTCAACCGCCTGCACACGGTTCCCCGCACTCACTCTCTCCCAGCAAACCCTCCACCCCAGAGCGCGTGTGTGTATACGGGCTCCAAACCACTGCATTTTAATTACTGCCAGCAAGCACAGC